>JAKUCV010000038.1:176669-206944 GCA_028386065.3 Turnera subulata | reverse complement strand
TCCGATCCGGACCAGAAAATAACCGATACCTCCTTAGTTATTTTCCGGTGTGATTTTCCGAGAAATTCCGCAACCCGAAAAATACCAACTTAGGTTCGAAAAATCCGCGGGAAAATCACGAGCGCGGGAAAACCCTCGGTTTCGAAAAACGACTCCCGATTTACCTTGAATTAATTACCCAAGATTAATTCAACAGTAAATCACGGTAAATAGACTTTTACAGTCCGGTAAAAATCCAAAATTTTTGCCCGGGCTGTTACATAACAGTTCAGCATTATTTCAACACAATATCCACAAGTCTAAACACAATCCAACAACAGCATCATAATTTCCATAGCAATCAGATAATAGACAATAATCATTTCAGCAGTTCAATCAAACAACAAAAACACACACAGTATTACGGGCACATATCCAAGGTTATCCATCCTCACCTTAGCCGATTATCAGTTTTGGAATTGTCCAACAGACTCCAAGTCCGGTTCCTCAGGTATCTGCTCGTTATCAACTCCTATATCAAACAAGTAATATGCACACATAAGTGATATGCGAATGTCATGCTAATACCGTATACCGAAAAATAAATACTAACTCGTCTCGGTTACTTCCCCGGGTTAATTTTCCATTATCATCATAATTCACCATTTATTTCCAGTGTCTAAAATAATACTATACTTATACCTATACCCGGATATTATTCCGGTATTTATTACTTCTTTGATAATACCCTTTCTATATTTATTTTCCTCCAAAATATTTATTATTTACCATGTAATATACTTTTTCCGAAAATTATTATTTCCACCAATTATTTTTATTTCCATAGGTATGTACTTTCCAAATATTTTCCATAAAATTATACTTCCCAAATATATTATATACTTTCCATAATATTATTTCTAGAAAATAAACCTTGTTATTTTATTTTATTTTTTCCATTAAATTCTCAGAATTATTTCTATTTTTATTTTCCAGAATGTATTTTCCTTTTTTTTATATTTTTCCCGGACTAGGCCAGACCATGCAGCCCAAACCTTCAAGTCCAGGCTTAAACCCAAACCATGGTGTGAGGCCCAACAGGTCTTCCTGGCCCGGGTCAAAGCCCATCCCAAGCCTGGTCAAGGCCCTGGCTCACGCGACCCGAGCCCTCACCCGGCTGAAGGAAATGGGTCACCCCGACCCGCGACCCTCTATCTGTGTCGAAACCTCTCAAACGGGTCTGCTCACCTCGGCGTGCAGACGACGGCGGCGTGACGAGGCAAGATACGGAACGGCGAGGCGAAGGCGGCTTGAGGTAGAGGCGACGCGACCAGAACGAGGTGATGCAAGGCGGCGAGCGTCGGAGACGTCGAGAGGGCGGCGGCGGTCGTGACTTGGTGCGGCGAAAAGGTGGGCTCGGGCGGCTGTCGATCTGCTGCGGTGGACAACGAAGAGGAAGGGCGGTGTCGCGGAAGGAAGGAGAAGGAGCAGTGGGTGGTGGCGAGGCTTGGCCGATGTGGTAGGTGGCAGCGGGTTCACGGGGAAGAAAAGAAGAAGGAGAGGAGGAGAGTGGTGGTCCAAAATGACCACGTTTTGGTGGGTGTGTGTTCTGTCTTGTTGTTTCTTTTTTTTTCTGCTTGGTTCAGTAGGTTGTATGGGTTTTTTTTCTAAGCAGTGTTTTTGCAAAGTTGCAGGTGAAGTCTGAGGAAAATTTTTGCAGAGGAGGGTAAGCTGGTAATGGTGGTGTGCTGATGAAGCAGGAAGAGAAAAATAAAACAGGTTGAAGGCATGTAGGGACTAGTGAAGCACGGGCAATTACTGGCGTTTCACGGGTTTCATTCACATGCTACACAGTGGGTGGCGGCTGCCTCATTACTGTGCAGCATGTGAAGCGTGTCTCGTCCGGACCAGAAAATAACTAATTTACCCCCTCGACTTTATTTCTGGCCCGATAACTCGGGGTTAATCCCGACTTTTCTAAAGATTCCTGGACCCGAAAAATTCCAACTTTGGTCCGAAAAATCCGCAGAAAAATCCCGAACGTGGGACAGGGCTCGGTTTCGGAATCCGATGCACGAATTACCATAAATTAATTACCCAAGATTAATTTTAATGGTAAATAACTGTAAAATAAATTTACGGTGACGGTAAAAAATGTAAAAATTATCCGGGCTGTTACAAAAACTCTAAACCTAAACACTAAACTCTAATCTTTAAACTCTAAAATCTTAAACCTTAAACCCTAAAATCCTAAACTTCAAACCCTAAACTTTAAACCTAAAATACTAAAATGTTAAACCTTAAACCCTAAAATTCTAGATCCAAAATCCCTAAACCTTAAACCTTAAAACCCTAAACTCTAAAATCTTAAACCCTAAACCCTTAATCCCAAACCTTTAAATCCAGTAAATCTTAAAACCTTAAACCTTAAAATGCTAAAACCTTAAACCCTAAAACTCTAAACATTAAACCTTAAAATCCTAAACCCTAAATCTTAAAATTTTAAACCCTAAATGTAACAGCCCGGGTAAAAATTTGGATTTTTACCGGGACTGTGAAAGTCTTTTTACAGTGATTTACCGAAAAAATTAATCTTGGGTAATTAATTCAAGGTAAATTGGGCGTCGTTTTTCGTAACCGAGGGTTTTCCCGCGCTCGAGATTTTTCCGTGGATTTTTCGGACCAAAGTTGGTATTTTTCGGGTCCCGGAATCCTCAGAAAAATCACACCGGAAATAGCTATGGGAGTACTAGTTATCTCCTGGTCCGGTTTGGACACGGCCCTGCATAACTGAGCCGCTCAATTATGCAGGGCGGCGCCTTCTGCTCGCTCGTGATACCCCTGTGCAGCTCGTGAGCACTCCTTTTCTTCCTGTCTATTTCCTTGTCTTCTTCCTCTTTTGCTTCTCCATTTTTCTTTTCTCCCCGGACACACACATCCCGATATCTCTCCCATTCAATCACCTCCAACAAATATCCTCCCTCAATCACATCTCTTCATCCCTGCCATCTCCTTCACCCTTCCTCCTCACCCTCGCTCGCCCATCGCTGCGAGTCACTGCTGCCGGTCCTTGCTGTCTCGCTTTCCTCCCCAAGCGACGTCATCTGCAGCCGTCACCAGCCAAGAGGAGCTCGGCCATGGATCCTTCCCTCTCCTTCAATCTGCCGCCACAATCCACAGCGACCGCGCTCCCCTCCTCATGCCGTTGCCTCTTCGTCTCTGCTCGCCGCTTGCACCGCCACCTTCTTCGCCTTGCCATCGCTGCAACACCGAGATGAGCTGAGCACGACCGAGACACGCTGCCATCAAAATGTGCCAAATTACCTCGTTTCTGCACCGCCGCCGTTCCCGAGCCGACGGACTGTACCTGTAGTCGCCTTGCTCGCGTGTTCCTCCCTCCGCGACACGTTTTGCAGAGCTCGCTGTCATCGGGTCTTCACAGCACAGTCGCCTTCGTTTCCCTACCCCTGCTCTCGCGCTCCCCCGTCCCCGTCTATGAGCCATCGTCGCCGTCAATGGGTGAGTTGTTTGAGGTTGAATTTGTGAAGTCGTTTCTGCAACGACTTGTGTAACTGGTTGCAGCCATGAGTTGTTGGTGGATTGAAATTCTTGGTGATGATGGCCATGGGAGCGTGAATCAATGGGGAAGACGATGCATTGGTAAGCACGACGTCATTTCTTTTGAAGCTTGGGCAACTCCTGGGTTGCTTCACCGTTCTTCTAATAAAAATTGGGCTAACTTGGTTAACAATGGTATGGACTAATTGGGCTAACTTGGTTAACAATGGTATGGACCAGGGAATTAATAAAATTCTGGGCTAATAAATCTGTTAATTAGACTAACCTTATAAATAAATTCTTTTACTTTATAACATATTAATTTACGTATTGGACTCAGCATCAATCTTGATGAATATATGCCAGTGAATCAGACTTTTTAAGAATGATTAAGTATGACAAACTAATTTTATAAACAACTGGGATAATAACCTGGAATTAGTTCCCATATTTCAGTATGAGATTAATATCATAAAGTGAGCCATAATATTATGTTATGCTTACGAGATACATTATCTGCATACTATCTTTCCTAGGTATGCTATACAAAAGTAATACATAACAGCTACATTATCACGGGTTATTCTACTACCATATACCGGTTTTATTTTCGGATATAATATTAATTATTTAGTCGATGATACATATCATTCCAGAAAAATATTTTATGATGACTATAATTCTTGGAAAATGATGAATGACTTCATAAAAATATTTTGAAAAGAATTTAAATTAAAGTATTAAATACCGAAGTAATATTCGGATATACGCACGATATATTATTTTCGTAAAAGGGTCTAAATACGATAAAAGGGTAATTTCACGTTAATATATATAAAATCGAAATGTTTTACCGAGATGTTTAGTTTACAGATTATGGCATCATAACATACCGATTATGTGTATTTATGTGAGCATGTTGTCTTGTTGTATAGGTTTTGATATCGGGTAGTTTCCCGAGGAACCGGCTTCGGACCGGTCATTGTCTCCGGAGTTGAGTAATCGGCCAAGGTGAGGATGGATTTCCTTCTATATGTGCCTATATTACTCGGTTGTTGTGTTTGATGATTGTTGTACTGTTAGTTGATGCATTTGTTGTGGTATGTTTTGGGATGTTTATCCCAGTGTCCTGATTATTTTTGGGATGTTTATCCCCGTACGTCGAGTTGTTGGATGTTTATCTTGCGTCTTTTGGTATAAGAATAATGAATTAAATAATAATTTGTGATAAGGATGTCGATCCTTGGTTTTGGATGGGATGTCTATCCTGGTATTTTGGTTAGGGATGTTGATCCCCGTGACTTGGTTTTGAATAATGATAATATAATTGTCACGTGGTAAGTAGTGGAACGACTCGATGGTTTAAGACTGTTTTGTGGTGGCCATAACCTGGGTTACTCGTGATAAGCATGTCTATGCTTGGGATGTCTATCCCGTGATTATATTTGGGATGTCTATCCCTGGGTTCGTATTTTTGGGATGTCGATCCCTGGGTTCTCTTGGATTTGGTCTGGCACCCGAAATATGTTGAGAACCAGGTCTGACCCCTAGCTTATCCGTGACGGGGCCCGGAAAGATAAAATTGGAAAATTGGTTTCTGTTTAAGTCTTCTGGGTCTTGGACTGGTTTTGGGTCTTGTCTTTTGGGATTGGTTTGTTTTAGCTGTTATGCTTGTTTTTTACCTTGAGTAATTATAGTGTTGCATATTGATTGTCTATCCTTCGTCGGTGAGCACTTCGGACTCACCCCTCACCTGCGGGCTTTCATCCCGTAGGATGGATTATTTGTGGTACAGGGTTGGTGCATTCCAGACAGGTTGTGGCGTTATCCCTTGGACAGGACTTGGATCTATAGTTTGCATCATGTGTCGCATACAGTGTCTTTGTGAGTTATTAAGTCTTCGCTGTGCTATTTATTGTTATTGTTGGGCCATTGGGCCGGTTATGATGTTATTGTTACTTTTATTTTGGGCTATTGAGCCCGAGCTTCTGTTGTATACACTGTATACTGGGCTTGGTTTGCTTGGGTCGTCGCAGTTCCGGCACGTGTTTACTGTGTACGGTAAATACGGGTCGGGGCGTTTCACTAAAACTTTAAAACCTAAACTCTAAATCCTAAACAACACCTGAAGAAAAAGATATTGATTATAGACAACTTCAACAAATAGTCAGACTCGAGATGGAGTAGCTCAATAGCTGTGGAATAGATTTGATCAACATTAATATTATATTTTTGATTAATTTTTGAAACATGATTATTATTAAATATTTTTATAACTTTTAAAGTGTAGTTAATTTGACATTACTCTCATAATACTATTTTGTTAAATTTTTATATACAAATTATATTTATGTGATGAAAGATCATAATTTTTATTCTCGTGAAAAATTTATTTTAAATAATAAAGTAATTACATGTATTATATTATTAATTTCAAAATGGTTTTTATAAAAAATAAAAACCAAAATATTAAACCTTTATGATAAATTAAAAACTTAAAAACTGAAATGGTACCAAACAGGCCCTTAGAGCCACTCAGATTTTAAGTTTTTTCTTTTTGATGTTAAGTTTTAATTTAACCCAGCTAAGTACGAGAAAGAGTTAAAAAAGAAACAAAAAAAAAAGAGGGGATAAATCGGTAAAATTGGTGGGTACTCCCAAAATTCATCCCGCAAAGAAAGGGGCCCATCTTTCATACCCTCCCAAAAGACCCGCTCCACTTCACAAACTCACCCTCCTCTCCCCCCCTTCTTTCACCTTTTACCATTCTTCACTTATTTAGAAAGAGAGAGAGAGTGAGAAGAGTAAAAACATAACCCCACCCTCCCTAAAACAACATTAATTAAACAAAAAAACGAGATAAACAAATACGGGAAGAGCAGAGAAACTCAAAACAGGAGGAAAGAAGAAAGCAACAAACAACACTGTTTCGTTTCAACCTTTTTACAGCTTTAGGTGCGTGTGCGATCTTATCTCATTGTCTGTTCCCTTTCAAAACTTTTGTGTTCTTTTATCATCCTCAATAATTGTGTTCGTTCCTTCTACTTTTTACTCATCCCCGAGAATACATTTCTTGTCTTCTATTGTTGAATTCTTTGATTCTTTTCTTTCTTTCCCGCTGCATTTCCTTTTTTTTTTTTTTTCCGCTGATGAGCATAGTTATATGAAAAATAACCGCTACAGAATTCAGGCATCCAATGCAATTTCACTACTCATAATCCTCCCCCTAAGGCCCACCGTCCCGTTTATGGCCGTTCAAGTTTTTATTAGTGGATCTGCAGTTTTTTTCCTTTTTAGTCTTTCGGGGGTTCACTTAGTAACTCTCATTATCTCTTCAGCTACCGAACCTTCTTTCAGTACATTCCCAAGAAATCTTGTACACGAAAACAGAGGCTTCTGTTCTCTCCTCCAATCCTTGAATTCCTCTAACCAACCACCTTGTCCTTGTCTATATTACTTAGTAGTATTTTATTACAGTGACTTTTGTTTGTGTACATTTTATTGGTTCTTCTTATAGTAATAATGGGAAACTGCTCCTGCTAAAACTTGTGAGATTTTATTCTCTCTGTTTTGTTTCTCTTTTTCCTTTTTTTTTTTTTGCTCAATGGAAGGTGGCTGTGGAGGTAACCGGAGGCTAACTCTGTTGGATCACATGTCAAACAGCGCCGTGGTGGTAGCCGACAAGCGAGCCCGGGCTCAGGTAAACAAGACTCTTTTAGACATAATCCGCGAGGAAGAGCAGAACGGCGGTTCATTGTTCGGCCACAAGGAGAAGACCTGGAAAGCTTTCAGGGAACGCCTCCGCCTCAAGCGCGCCGGCTCCGCCTGGACATCTTCCGTCCATACCCCGACCTCGGATATCCCTATCGAGAACAACAACAACAACAACAGCTCCTCCGGCAGCAACAAAGGCAGGTTCGGGACCAGCAACAATTCTAGATCCTTCATGAATCGCCGCAGTTCGGTGCGTTTCACGACGGTCCCTTCGTCTCGGCAGCTCGGCGAGGCGGAGGGCGGAGGAGGAGGTTCGGGCGGGGGCCCCAGGCCGCAGATGGTGCGCCGGATGTCGGTTCGGTTCGGGGAGGATGGCCCCAACACCGACATCGGCGCGGTGGATGAGGGGCCTCCTCAGCAGAGCTTCAGGCCCCAGTTCTCGCGGCGCGGCTCGGTCCGGTTCTCCTCCGACTCGGAGGGGATCAGCCTGGGAGCGGCGGTGGCGGAGGAGAGGTCGATGTCCGCGAGGGAGGCCGTGGCGGCGCAAGAGGCAGCGGAGGCAGCGAGGAACGCGGCGGATGATGACGACGAGGATGATGATCACGATGAGGAGAAAGATGAGGGCGGGAGTGGGGGCGGGGAGGAGGAGGAGGAGGAAGAGGAGGAGGATGAGGATGGGGGAGGTGACGGGGGTGCGCCGGCGATGCGGATGTCGTTGATGGACTTGTTGGAGGAGACGGACAGGCAAATGGGGGTGGTGGGGTCCAGCTACAAGATGGAGGAGTACGGCGACGAAGAGGAGGAGGAGGAGGAGGAGGATGACGACGAGGAGGGTGGCGCTGGGGGTGAAGGTGTGGAGAGAACTTGCTGCGTGTGCATGGTGAGGCACAAAGGCTCGGCCTTTATTCCCTGTGGTCATACCTTTTGCCGGCTGTGCTCTAGAGAGCTCATGGTCCAAAGGGGTAATTGCCCTCTCTGCAATGGTTACATCTTGGAAATTCTTGATATTTTTTAGTCCCGTTTAATTTCCTTTTCTTTTCTTTTCTTTTCTTTGTGTGTTAGGAAGATCAAATTGTGTAAAATAATTCAACACCCCTATCTTCTTCTTATTTATTTGTTTCTACTCAATTTTTTTTGAAATCGTAAATAAGAAGTTTCTTTGTATGACTGGATTCTCCAAATTCTGAGATTGTTTGAGGTTTGCTGGATTTGGCTGCGGGCTTCTTTTTGTTCTTCTAAAAAAAATTGAATGGTACGCTGCTGCTGATCTTCAACCATGAAGGAACTGGAAACCCAGCTGGTTGACTCTACTGAATATGGTTATGAACAATTCATTCTCTCCAAACTCTGCTGTTACTGAACATTTCATGTCACTTCGCAAGTATTATGGGATGTGCATGAGAGAGGTCAGGAGTCCAGGTTGATGTAAGATAAATTTGGTAACAGGCAATAATCATCATCATCATCAATTAACAAAAATGTACACTTTTCTTTTGAACTCAACCTAACAAAAATGCCCATAATTCTTATCCTCTAACCCACACATATCAATTAAACATGGTTCGGATTCAACCGAGGTGGGACAAATGCTATACAGCGTGTTAATTTCGACCATATCCATTCATGTGACTCCAAATATTTCTCTATTCACTAGTCATTTTCATCCAAGGACGACCAATAATATGGTACCGGCCTCCACATGCCATATCCATGCTCGATGCTTTTATTGAATCTGTACCATGCCTACTCTATTGCATAAAATTATTCTGCATTTTCTTTAAGATTAGGTTTAATCATGGGTACTGTTTTTTTTTTTTTGATTGGCATGGGTAAATTTATTAATGATCAGACATTTCAAAATCCCCCTAGGTAAGGTTCACTCTACTGATAAGAAAACATAAAAGAGCGAAAAAGAACTTGAGTTCACGCGGGAAGCAGTACACCTAGTCACCTACCACTTAATTAAGAGCCTTCCGGCTTTACTCTTATCTGCTATTGGCGCCAATTGAATAGTTGTTGTCACTTGTATTTGTATAGTGGTTTGGTGCGTTTGTTTCTGGAATCTTACACCTACTTCAATCTGATGAGATGGCATGGAGTGCCGTAATTACCAATTACACGAAAAACGCTAAAAGATACTGGAAATTTGATCCATACAGTGCTGACTATGTCATAAACATCTATGCAAAATATGAAGAGTGCAGGCACAATTGTTTTATCAGGGTAATAGCAATAATAATTCATTTTAGACCTTGGCTTAAGACTGCTAAGCAAGCAAAATCTGTTTTGATTTCTATCAACAAGAAGCAGTACTATCACGAAAACGATACTCTTCTGTCTTTATGTATTCACACCACTATATATACAACAATGGTTAGTAAGCCACTAATTGTCCTGTGCATCTATAGTGTTAGAAAGGAAGAATCCAGCAAGAGGAACCAGACACTGCCGCTACTTTGCATACAGTTGTTAATGTGTAAGTCATTCTCTCTTCTCTGTCCACCATCTGCTTGAGGCGAAGGCGGCACTTGCATACATGGAAAACTAAGGAGATATCTAAAACCGCTCCTAAATGGCTGCAAACCCACATGTATTTGACTTGTACTGAAGGTGGCATTTATCAGGCTGCCTAACTATGTAAATTTGGTCCCCAGTCTCGCTGAGAGAATCCTGGTTCCGGTACCATGTCCATAGAGCCCAAGTCTCATTCTTAACCTGCCCACATTAAAAATTGAAACCCTGAATAAAGACTGTTGACCTAGGAGGGGGCTATCCCTCGGCTTCACATGTTGGGTCATATTCTGTGTAGTCAGAATGTAGATTCTAAATAATAGACGAATAGTAAATTAATGACTGTAGATTGATAGCAAGGATATAAAACTCATAGAAGCAGGAGGAGAAACAGAGAGAGTACCTCTAGAATCCCATGGCCAAAGCTACTCTCGCGGAAGGCACTGTAATCAGGTTGCCGATCCCAACAAAATTTACCAGCGGCTGGGCCATTTGTGAAATTTGTGGCACAAAAGCCACCTATGAATTCATCAGGAGTAGTCGATGGCTCTGGACAATTACCAGGTTCATCAGCATGCTCTATGGCCATCTTTTCTCTATTCCCTCCATCTCCAACTGTAATATATACAGGACCGCATGGGTCTAATGTGTAGTTGTAAACTCGATTTGCCCTCTCATAAGCATGAACCTGAAGATGTATTCATTCAAATAACAATATTAATGTATGTTTTGTAAGCAACCCAGATAATCAGCTAACTTGTGACACATACAAATAATTAAAATCAATCAGATGACACCACGGAGCACATTATATAAAAAATTGTTAGACAACCAGGCTGCAACAGAGGATATTGCAAGTACATGTTCCGCTTGTATTTTTAGATATGTTTTTGCATCTCATTACTATTAAAAATGAGTCAAATTCATCAGGTGTAAACGTCTCAGAACCTGGTCAAGTGGTCATCATTCGATTTCTATGCCGGTGACTATATATGTTAAACGGTGAAAAATTCCCTTCACATGTCATATGGAAATTAAATGGAACTAATTTGTCCATATATTCTGGTCAAGCATCCACATCTTGGGTCTCAATACTTACATGACCATTGAAGACAATATCAACTCCATGCGAGTAAAGCAACTCTTCCATTTCCACTCTCATGCACTCTACCTCTCTGTAGTGGGCTTTGTAAGAACTATACCATGGGGGATGCCATGTAGCTACCAGCCATGGAGTTCTGGATCTGTTAACCTCGGCTAAATCTTTTTCCAGCCACTTGTATTGATCAGCTGCAAAGTAAAAAACCAAAACTCAAGTGTGAAGTACATGCTAATTTCTTGCTAAATATTAAGGGAAGATCAGATACCACTCAGATTTCTATTTCACATTTATAAATTTAATCGAACACCTCAAAACTTTCTCCTTTACTGCTTGACTACATTGAATTTTTGGTGCGTTATATCTTGAAAATGGGGCAAATTTAACGTCTGATGTTAGAAATAATAGTTAAATTAGACACATACGAGTTACTAAGCATGCGTCAAACATTGGAAAGATGAAGTATAAAGAGATAATTTACACACAATACCTGATTTGTCATATGCAACGTATGCTCCAAGCATGATGAAATGTATCCCTCCAGCATCAAAAGAGTAGTACATCGTAGAATGAGATCCACTTTCTTTAGATGGGAATGCAAATCTGGAACTGTAAGATACAAATGTTTGGTTCCCAACTTGTTTCTCAATTTCATGATTCCCTTCCACCACCATCATTGGAACTTGAGAAATTAATGGCTGCATAAACCTGTGAACTAAACAAGTGTTCATTGTAATGCCAACAGAGCATATTATCATAAGAAACCAAGCCACTCATCAAAAGTTTACCTTCCCCAGTAATCCCAACGAGGCTGGTAAGTCTCATGAATGGGTGTATCCGGAAAGGAGCAGGAATAGCAGTCACTGCCGGTTCCATTTGTGAGGTACAGGTTTGCATAGGTGACATCACCAATCAACAGAAAAAGATCAGGTTTGTTACTGGTGACATGGCTGATTGTGGTGGTCGTGTTGTACGTAAGACCAAGATCCCCCACAATTGCTATTCTTTTAGGATAGCTTTTCGGACCAGAAACTGGCATTGTCTTGAATGAGTAAGTATCACTCATGGCCGCTTTAGAAGGATCTCCACATCTGTAGTAATATCGTTTCTTGGGTTTTAACCCTTTTGAACAAACACAAAAGTAAAAAAGGAAAACGAAATCTTCAATTAGCCACATAAATTGCATCCAATAAAACTGACACCTCTCATCAAGTACTCCAGATTGACCCACTTTCAATTTTGTCAAGGCTTCAATAATTTAGCGAGAAAAAGGAACCAGATTTGACGTACCAGTGAGACGAACGTGATGTATGATTCCAGAAGTATAGTTTTGGAGGCCTTCAAAAGGATAGAGCTGACTATAAACCAGGGAATACCCTGTTGCTTCGTGGCTTAAAGGATACTTTGATGTCCCATAACGAACGATACTCCCTACAGTTTTAGGGTCCAGTTGGGTAATATTGTAACCAATTTGGGATTCTCCTGCACAAAAGATCAAACATTAAATAGCTAGTAATTAAGTTGCCATCCAACTAATATCCAAACACAAATTAATATAGGTGCCTATAAAAACAAATAATACAACAATAATTAACTCACATATTCATCAAAGAACCAAAACCATTAACTGTTTCACGCGACCTATAACATAGAATTTAATCAAACTCCAATATTATTAAAGTGCACATTTGTATATGGATGAACCAACCCAAAGGGAAAGCCCACAATTTTTTTTTAAAAAAAAAAAAACAGACAGAGAAGAGGAACCTGTAATCCAAGATATCCAGACAGAGTCGTGGGTGGCAGATAAAGACACCGATATCTGCTCCGGCTCGAACCCTTTGACTCGGCGGCGGACTCGGGGATCGATGTCCGGCAAATCCAGGGCGAGGCCGCGCAAACTGACGTCCAAAGGAATGGTGACGGGCTCGAAGGGGCCGTCCAAAGTTGACGGAATATTCTTCTTTCCACGAGCAGGAAGGTCAATATCATAACCGTGGATTAACTCTAGGAGAAGGACAAGAAAAACAGTGCAGGTTTCGCGAAAACCCATCATCATCCCCCGGCGCCTGATGATGAAGAAGTCTTTTTATGCATAGCCAGAGCAGAGGATTAAAATTTATAAAAATGGGACTTGCTTAAAAGAAATAAACAAAGAGAGGAACTGTTTGCTTTTCTATGCTTATCTGTTTTTTCTTGCTTTTTTCGATGGAATGTTGGGCAAGTAGGGAAAAAAAGCGAGGGAGAGAGTAAGGAATATTTTTTGGGGGGTTATGGAGGGAGGGAGGGAACAGTTTCGTGGGGGCGGGGAGCGGTTAGAAGCCGTTGTTGGTTTTTGCGTTAACGAAATGGAGTGGGGAAGGGGGCAGTTTTTTAACTGTGTCGGGTGATTATTAATGGTTTCTTTCTATATTCTATGATCCATTTTGGTGGTGGGCCTTGGTGGGTCGAATATATTATATATATATAGCCACTTTTTTCTTCTTCTTCTTCTTTTACTTCTTCTTCTTCTTCTTAATTCTAAACTCCTTTATATGTAAGATGCATCTTTACAAAAATATCTTCACTCTTTGAGTTTCAGTCAAGTTAATGAATTCCAATCCCTCCCGACAAAAGAAAAACAAAAGTGTTAATGAATTCCTTGTTTTTCCTCGAAGTTTCCCTTCGTAAGGTGTGAATCGGCATTATTACCAAAAAAAAGAAAAAAAAAAGAAAACAGTGTTCCGCCAAAAAAAAAAACATGAAAGAAACAGTGAATTTTTACTCCACAGGATTGAGGCAAAAAAAATATTACTCCATAGGGTTATGGACTCTGACGCATCAACCAGATGATTAAAAATATGATTATAATTCAGTTCAAAAATAAAAATATGATTATAATTGAAGATTCTGCTCTTTCTTAGTCAGTGGACTACAGCTGATATTCACTTATAGTATGTGGGAAGAATTGATTTTTTTAAAAGAAAAATAAACTAAAGGAAGAATGCAATGCCACCAACACTATTTGTAGTGTGGTGGCATCTCTCTCTTAGATTGGATTCTAAAAAATTATGGGATCATCCTAGAAATAAGATTGAAGGTGGTTTCAGTTGGGGTTGTGAGTATTTCTATAATGTAAAAGAAAAAAAAAAAAGGAAATGCAGATGATGGCTAGTAAATGCTAGGCCACAACTGATAGGCCACAGTTAAAAACTTCCTTACGAGAAACAAAGGTCAAAACTTCTTTAAATGCCTTATTACGAATTTTAATGTTTTGGTAAAGAATCTTGAGAAAAGGTTAGTGGTGGTATATATCCAATCCGTTCATGATGGTTACGTGAGTTGACTGAGGAAAAGTTTAGATAGGACACGGGATTGACGTGTCGTCATGTATTCTGGTATCTCGAAGGACAGAATAGCCAATGTAATTAATCCAATTGGGGTAAGTCCCCTCCCTACGAATATTTTCTTTTGGGTCGGATCTGCAAATTCATTCGTGCTTTAGAATGAAGCGCGTTCGATCAGCACAAGTAATGACGTAAAATGTTGCCTTACTAGTGATAAGTCACCACACTTGTGTTAAGTGTGTTATCGCCTTATCATTCTTTTAAATGGAGTTAATAGACTTTGAGTGGTTACACTTGATGCCAAGTAACCAAATATCAACCTCGTTTGTTGGAGATGTACATAGGATAAAACACTTGATGCACCTCAGAATTGTTTGCATATTGAGACTGTTTAAGGGATCAAAATTTCGTATGGGATAACAATAAATTTACACTATACAAGTGCTATGTCAAGTTTATCAGCCCAACAAATCTAGAGAAGTTCTTACCATTGATGATAATTTTTTTCTTTTTACCGTTAGAAACATGATGAGGCAAGATCCTCGTTTCTATTTCCTTTGCTTCAGAATTTTAAAATTGGATGCCCTTTCCCAGAATCCCAGTTGTTATATTATTCCTTGATTAAAGGAAATGCTGTAAATGCTTGACTCAATATAAAAAATATAAAAATTGACATGAGAAATTAAATAAGGGTTTCAGCCCTCATAAAGACAGACAATTTTACCTCTTGACAAAAAAAAAAAAAAACAAATTTAATGAGAGGGATATCCTTCAGTAAAAAGGGAGATACGTCTGCGTTTCAGATTGTTTACATAGATAGGCCTCATTAGTTTTGGTTGGGCTCCATTTCAGAAATAAGCGAATTACCCACATGCGACAAACTGAATTGGACTTATAGCTAGATCCTTAAGAAATTAATCAACAAGGTTTTCAAGCTGGTGGTAATGCGACCTCTTTTACTCTGGTGGGATCCATATCAGATCCAATAACTTAGGACTTCATTAATCAGTTATATTTTACTGAAGTTTACCATGAAAAAGCTAATTCAGTTCCACCAAAAAAGAAGTTAGATTAAAATGAAGATTTAAATTTAACAGTTCCTGTCATGCACAAAGAGTCACGACCCGAGAATGATAAAATTCCCCCAAGTTCATCCAGCGACTGCTTCCACTTTGGTTTTGTTAAAAGTTGGATATTCAGCAAATCAGCATCCAGTTTTGGCCTAGAAAGCTATAAACTTACATCACTATGTGAAGTCAAAATCCGTCAAAAACTTGTGCATTCTGCTTCATCATGTCAGATAACTCTAGATACAATAACGCCAATTACAAAAGCTGTGCACATCGGGGAATCTAGTGAAAGCATTTGCAAGCAGTCTGCATTCCCCAAAGAAAATATCCAGAAATGGATTTCATAGACATGGAGCTTTTCTTCAGTCTCAAGCCAACCTCACTATGTATAAGACAACAGTCATTGACCGCTAAAATACCATTTGGAAACATAACCACTTGGATGTGATTTATGAATTCCAAGAACAGCTTACACAAAAACGAATTCACCATTAGCTTCTATAGTTATCGGCCCAGCATACTACATGCAAAAGAGCCTGACCCCAGAACCATAAAGGAGGCCAATTGGACAGCCAAAAGAGAAGTGTGGAGCGACACTTATCTACTTAACCTTTTGTTCTCATGATTGTGATACTTCCTTTTCCTCCTTCCGTGCGAATTTTAGTTTTACCAACAACAGGCTTCCCAGAAAATGCAGAGGTGGGGAAAACAACAGGATCGCTCTGTTTTGATTTTGATGGCGGCGGGGTTTGGATACGCTGATTTATGTCCTTAAGGGTAATGTCTCCCTGGAAACCACATGGTTTGATGAATGCGAATGGATAAGCAACTGATGATGGTAACCTGGTGGGTGTCCTAAGGAAAGACTTACGACCTGAAAAAACAAAAAAAAAAAGAATCTGGTATAGTTAACCCCTAGAAGAACCACATAAGTGGCATTCCTAATTCTTATAACGATTAGTTTTTATTGTCCTATAATTTAGCTTGCTCCCATCTTTCTGCTGAGCCAAGCGGAGAAGTCAGGCATTAAGTATTGCAATCTAAGCAAGCAAAAAGAAAAAAGTGAATCGGAACACCGGAAAAGGCATGGCTACATAGTTCCTTAGATGAAAAGGTCATGTGAGGGATGAATGTCTACTAAATAAGTAAGGATAGCAGGTACAATCAAGAAAAAATGGAAAGGGAGAAACAAGCTAAAACAGAAATAACCTTTAATAATGACATTTGGAGACCGAAGGATGCGTTTCTGAACCACATTAGCTTCAGACTCAGGCTGTTCAGTGCAGAATTCTACAGCACAAACTCATGTCATACAGCTTGCATAACACTTATAGAGCATTGAAAAATGCAAGGAATACATCTCACTGACAATACCTGAAATGTCAATTTGAATATCCGATGCTCCTGAGATATTCCTGACGTCCAGGTACTAAAAGTTAGATTATAGAGGAAAGTAACCAAAACTGGAAAGCACTTAAGTCTAGAAAGCATACATATCATCAGTAGTAAAATTCATGTCTGTGTCATTAAAGCATTCAGCAAGCCAGTCCTCAGAAGTCTGATCCAGGACCCCATGACTAGAGGCAGATACATCTACAGAAATAGACAACAGAGTCAAACTTAAAAGGGTCCAACTCATGCTTCTTATGACAAAATCTTCCAAACAACAAACCTGGAAACTCCGGAAACTGTTGAGCAGGCAATAAAACTTCATCAAGTGAATCCTCTCCCTCCTAAAATGTTCAACCAAAGGCATACATCAAGGATTGCAAACATATCGACTGTCACATTTCCAAATGTAGACATATAAACAATAAAATAAATGTTGGAACATATTCCAGTCAGGCTGGATAAAAAGAAGATGCATACTGAGTAATCCCAAAACTATGCACATCAATCAAGTTAACAACCAAAAATATCAGACATTGACACACATTATAAGATGCGCATGCATTGTTACCACTAAACAGAGTTAGACCTGTATCACTGCATTATTTAAATTTTGCAGATACCCTTTCAACACTAATTGGGTAGGAATCACCATGCTTTAATCAGAGTGAAAGACAAATGCAGAAATATATATCACTGACATTTGATTTTAGAAATTCAGATGATATCTCCTCGTTGCAAGGGAGGGTGTCTACTGTTTCAGGTTCAAACTGTAGCATGCGGCGCCGTTTTACTTGTGAGGAGCTCTCCTTGTATCCACATGAATTAGGGCTCAATTTATCTGAAATTCACAACTTCAATTAGAAACAAGAGCAGAAACTTGCGGTGAATAGCATCAGAATTTCCTCAACAAAAAAATGTGAATAATAAAACCAGATACCATTATGGTTAATATGGTAAGGCAAATCTCTACAGGCCTTAACCGGTGTTGTTTCCTCGAAAACATAGGAAAGATCTTCCTGATTCAGGTGAACTTCATTCCATACACCTGTAGTTGCATCTATTAACACAATACGACCACCATCAGTGACTTAACTCAATCTGGTACTTTCGTCCTAATACAGAAAAACAAGCATAATTTCACTCGGAAGGTCCACTTACCATAATTCGGATTTCTCTGGAGACAATACTCCCCACCTAGCCAATGCCACTGTCCGCCATTGCCACTTCATCATAAAGAAGAGAATTAGTTTTGAAACAAAATAAAAAACCGACAATGCCAGCATGTCCAGGAGCTATTACATAATCACAGAGACCAAAATTGAGAGCAGAAACAATGTAGGGTATGCACAATGCGCTGACACAATTCAATACTTAAAAACCACAACCTGACTTATTCGAAGTAAGCATCAGGCGGGTTATCAGAATCCCAGACGCAACAATATGGTCACAAACAAATACCACATTTAACATGTGAAGCCAACCAACGCAGATTAAAGTAACGCTTCCACTGCTCAGATCTTAACCTGACCACCAGCAACACTCAACCGTCTAAACAATGTATGCTTAGGCAACCAGCTTTTCCATACACATTGCCCTAACAGGAGCAAATAAAAATCAAAACCAAAAAAGTGGAAGCATTGAAAAGAAAATAAAATGACCCACCAACAAAATCCAGAGCCCACATCCCCATCATCATTTTACCTACAAACAGTACAACATATATCCAGCAAACCCACAAAACTTAAAAAAATATATATATACATAAAAATCAAACAAATCGGCAAAAGCATTTTGCATATAACCAGCATCGGCAAATGGAACTACAAAATCTACGAGCAAAATAACCCCAAGGTGGATCAAAAAAAAAACCCAATAACACTCAATCGCATAAAAAAAAAAAACAATATATGATTTTTCAAGGGACATAAAAAAATAAAAAATAAAAACTTCACGACATTTGCATTTCCAAACAACCCATCAGGCAAAAAGCCAACAAATAAGTAAGATATTTACTCTTCATTGCCGTAATCCATATCTTGTTCTGCTACTACAACCAAGCAAGACCATGAAAGTAGCCGTTAAAGCAAAACAGGAACAGATCGCTCTCTTCTGCTTCTTCTCTTCTCCTCTAACGAATAAATGTTTAAATAACACGGGAAGCAACGCGGACTTAAAAAGAGAGTAGTAATTAAATGAAAATATAAAATATTCCCCCCAACTTGGATATGTTTCTGTGCTTCTTCTGCTTCTGCTCTTGCTTTGCTTGAGATGTGTGCAGTGTTTACGGTCTATTGTCTCTCCAGCGAGAGGAAAAAGAGACGACTCTGCCTCTATTTACTCTCTCTTCCCTTACACCCTCTCTCTCTCTCTCTCTCCACTTCTATAATTCTATTACCTTTCCACTTTTCTATTTTCTGATTTTTTTTTTGACCTTTATTATTTTGTTATCTTTTGTTATTTAATGCTCTCTGTTGAAAATATTGAATAGAATCACAACTTTATTGCCCGTTTTGGATATGCAAAATAGATTATATTTTTAGAAAAAATTAATAAAGACAGAGAAAAAAAGAAGAAGAAATCTAAAAGAAAGAGCACACGACAAAAGTGGGCCCTCACAAAGGCGGAGTCCGTTACTCGTGGGATTTATTATCTAAATCTGGGGTGATTAGTATTAAACGAGTTGCCCATAATTTCCAGATTTCCTGCCAAATTTAAAACCATAACATGGAAGAGTGGTACACGAACACACTGTACACTCACTATCCATATGTTATTAAAATAAAATGTTGTGATGTTTATTTTAGGCACGCGAGGTTGGTGACTTGGCGTTGGGTGAGTCAAAGATCAAAAAAAGGTCTCAGGTCAGGAGTAAAAAAAAAAAAAAAAAGGTTAAAGAAAAGAAACTAAAAACTGCTTGCTTTTGTTTTTTCTTCTTCCTTACGTTTTTTTTTTTTTTCTTTTCTAGGTTTTGGAGAATCGGCGTGGAGGGATGGGGCGGTTTTTAGGATATTTGCTTTTGTGGACTTTTAATATTTTTTCGGGGAAATTCTACAGCACCTTGGCCAACGTATGGGGTACCGAAACCCAGGTTGACGTGGACCAATAAAAAAATTTCAACCTAAATTATTATTTTAATATTTTTATAATTTTCTAGAATAGTACTTTTAATAATTACTAAATCGCCCCACTAGTTTTAATAATTACAATAAAGATTAGAAAATATTATGAAATTACTATTTTGGAGTGTGGATTATGCTGAAATTTTTTAATGTCATTTTTAAAAAAGGAAACAATTTATAATTTAATAAATATTTTATATATTTCATTAATTTTTTTTGTAAATTTGAAGTTGTACTGAATAATTCATTCCATATTTGGATGAATATTCTCAGTATTTAGTTGAAAATTTAGAAAAATTTTATAAAATATAGAATATTTTGTTCCAAAATTTGCACTATTTCATTGAAATTTTAAAAATTGTAAGAGAAACGGAATAATTTATTCAAATTGTTTTATAAGTAGTTTAAATATGTCATATAGAAAGATAAATAATTATAGAAAAATTCATTCCATAGTCTTATAAATATTGTTAGGATTTCATTAGAAAATTCTAAATAATTATAGAATAATTCATTCACACCATTTTACGTAAAACAAGTAATGGTTACACAATACCAAAGCACCTAAAAGTAATTTAAACTATATACAAAATTATTTATTTATTATTATAAAAAAGAGTTTATTGTTTTATTTTTTGTATATATAAGAACTTTTAAAAAGCATTCAAAGAAAAACTAGAATCTTTATAAAATTATGACATGAATTATTCTATAACTTTTAAAATTTTAAAATTTTTTCAGTGACACACTTAAAATATTTGTTAAATTATTGAGAGAATTATTATATAGCCCATAAAATTATTAAATTTTTCAATGAAATATTAAAATATTCATAAACTATTGAAATGGATTACTCTATAGTTTCAAGATTTTTTATAAATTTTAATGAAAAATTGAAAATATTCATAGCACATTAAAATTCATTGTTATATAGCTTTTAGTATGTTTAAAAGTTCATATAAACCTATAGAAGGATGGATAAAATTAGCACGATGATTTTCTTTCTCTACCTTCCTGCGTGCACAGTTTTAATTGCCTCATGCTTAAAATTGATAACAACCACCCTGCGCCTTATCAATAAAGTCATCGTTCGCATCAAAAAAACTAATTGAATCCCTAATTTTCACAAAACCTACAAAAAGGGGCTTACTTGAAGAACTCACGACGATGATGATGAGGGACGGGTGAGAGAAATTCACCCCCAGCTGGGAGAGGTCGATGTCGCCTCCCGTGCTTTGAATCGCTTGAAGAAGTTGATGGCTTCCATGGCAGAGGACGGCGACGTTCATTGGCTTCCTTGTCAAGACGTGAGGAGGATAAGGAGGAATGGCCGGCGCGCTACGGGGCTGAGGAGGACTATGGCGGCGGACGCAGGCGAGAGAGGTGGAGGAGGACGACGAGAGAGGTAAAGGAGGAGAACGAGAGAGATGAGAGGCGGATGAGACGCCCCAATCCGTATTTACCGTTATTCACAGTAAACACGTGGGACCACTGAAGCGCCCCGACCCGTATTTACCGTACACAGTAAACACGTGTCGGAACTGTGACGACCCAACCAAATAAAGACCAGCATACAGTGTAAACAACATAAACTCGGCCCAACGGCCCAAATAATAAACGTGATAAATATCAATACCGGCCCAATGGCCCAATAATAGCGAAAACATTGCACAGCGGAAGACTTTAAACTCACTAACACTGTATGCACAGATGCAACCTATGGATCCAAGCCCGTCCAAGGGATAACGCCGCAGCCTGTCTGGAATGCACCAAGCCTGTACAACAAACAACTCATCCTACGGGATGAAAGCCCGCAGGTGAGGGGTGAGTCCGAAGTGCTCACGACAATGGAAAGACGATCAATATGGACACTAAAAATTACTCAAGGTCAACCAAACCAAAGGACCCGACCCAAAATCGGTCCAAGACCAAGAAGACTCAATAAAAACCAATTATCCAATTTTATCTTTCCGGGCCCCGTCAGGGATAAGCTAGGGTCGTACCAGGTTATCAACCTGTTCCTGGTGCCAGATCAAAAAGAACCCAGGGATAGACATCCCAAAAATAACAAACCGGGATAGACATCCCAAGCATAGACATGCTTATCAAGTAACCCAGATCATGGCCACCACAAAACAGTCTCTAACCATCCGGTCGTACCTCTACCTACCACGTGACAATTATATTACCATCAATAAAAACCAAACTCACAAGGATCGACATCCCTAACCAAAATACCGAGGATCGACACCCTCATCACAATTCATTAATTATCCATTATTACTTAATCCAAAGGACACAGAAATTCGATACGGGGATAAACATCCCAAATATAACAAACAAGCACCGGGATAGACATCCCGAGCCAAAACACAACAAAAGCACAGCATCCAACAATGCAACAACACCAAACACAATAACCGAGTAATAAGGCACATATTGAAGGAAATCCATCCTCACCTTGGCCGATTACTCAACTTCGGAAACTATGACCGGTACGACGCCGGCTCCTCTGGAAACTGCCCGATAACCAAAAACCTATACAACAAAACCATATATTCACATAAATGCACATCAGAGCATGTCATGATGCCAATACTACGAAATTACCCATCCCGATTACTCATCCTTTATTATTATCATTTATCGGAAATAATTAACCGTACGTATTTCCGAATATAATTTCGGTACCATACTTTAATTAAAACTCTTTTCAAATTATTTTCATAAAATAATTATAATTTCCAAAATTATATTCTCCATAATTTTTTCCAGAAAAATAATAACCTATTTATAATTTCTAGAAAATATATATAGTATTTATCTTTTTCTAAATACATATAAAATTTAATTTTCCAACACAAAATATAATTAACTTTAATTTCCAAAATACCTATTCATATACATATACCAAAATTATAATTTTCCAGACTAAATAATATACATATTAAATTTGAAGAAATTAATTTCAAGTTATATATATATTTTTTTCTAATCTAACCATAATATTAATTTACAAACAAAACATAATTATCTTAATTAAAGAATCAAAGTACATATATATGTTTTTTTCTAAACCTCAACCCAGAATATTTCATATAATTTCCAAAATAATATTTCCTATTTTTTTCCAGAAAATAATTAACAGAAACTAACTATATATATATATATATATTAATTTTTTTTTTTAAAGAAAGGGGGGGATCCGGCTGTGCAACCCATCCAGGGTCGCGACCCGGCCGTGACCCGCCCCAACGAATCGGGTTGCTCACCTTGACGACGACGGCGGCGCGACTGACGGGAAGAGAAGACGGCCACGAGGAAGGCGACCTCGAGGCGACTCCAAGGTGGCGGAAGGACGGCGCGACGTCGCCGGCAGCGGGTGCAGAAGCGAAAGAGGCAGGATCCACGGGTCCTCCTCCGGGTCATCGGCGCGTCAGGGAGCTTCAGGCGGAGGAACGCGACGGCGACAGCAGGGGTGAGGTCGCGCGGGCCCTGCGAGTACGGCGGTGGTGGCGGTGTGGCGAGAAGACGGCCAGAACTCTTCCCCATGTACAGTAACAGAGGGGTGGCGGTGAACAGTGCTACCGGGTTTCTTTTTTTTCATTTTCTGTAATTTCTTCCTTTTTCTTCTTTTTTTTTTTCTATTTTCTTCTTCTTTTTCTGTATTTTCCGATTTTTCCTCTCTTTTTTTTTCTTTCATTTTTGTTTATCCTCCCTCTCTGATTTCTTTTTTTTTTCTATTTTTCACTGTTTTTGTTTTTATTATTTTTTTCTATTTTCTTTTCTTTTTTTTCCTTTTTTCTTCTTTTCTCTCCTTTTCTTTTTATCTCTTTTTCTCTCTTTTCTTTTTTTTTCTCTCCTTTCTTTTTTTCCTTTTCTTCCTCTGCTCTTCCTCCGGTTCTGCTTCCTTAAATAAACTGAAAACTTACTATTAAGCTTGTGATAATCAATAATACAGTTCGTCCATATTACGGGCGAATCCGATCCGGACCAGAAAATAACCGATACCTCCTTAGTTATTTTCCGGTGTGATTTTTCGAGAAATTCCGAAACCCAAAAATACCAACTTAGGTCCGAAAAATTCACGGGAAAATCACGAGCGCGGGAAAATCCTCGGTTTCGAAAAACAACTCCCGATTTACCTTGAATTAATTACCCAAGATTAATTCAACAGTAAATCACGGTAAATAGACTTTTACAGTCCGGTAAAAATCCAAAATTTTTACCCGGGCTGTTACAGACTACCCACCTTAAAAAGAATTTCGTCCCCGAAATTCCGTCTTTTCCGTGGGTCCTACCACGATAAGATTCTGGCACACTCTGCCAGGTATCCAACCTCAACATGAGATACCGCTTATACCCTTAAGCGACATCTCATCCGCTTATAAATATCAAACCTCATGACTGGCAAACTCACACACAGCCATGGATTCTCCACTGAGATCAAGAACAACTTCCGATTCCGAGAACAACAGCTACACTGGCGGCAAAGCTTTCCCGACAAGCTCCGATGATGAACCTCCAAAGAAGTGGTTCAAGACCAACATCGTCGGCCTGCAGGAGCACATGGTTGTTTCCCCAAAACGACGGAAGAAACGTGCCAGCAAGAAGGCTGAAGACAAGAAGGGAAAAGCAGTAGCTGAGAGCAGCACTCCGCAACAGAAGCTGACGCAACTGAACTTCTCGCTGAAGAAAATCAGCTCGGCGGTGGCGCAAATCGAACTGGCGTGCATGCAGCTCTTCCCGCACATGGAAAATGTCAAAAACCTTGTAAAAGATCTAGAGAAGCAAGTAGCTCCGTAGAGTACTCTTCTCCTGTTGTAATCCTTTATGAAATAAATAAAATAAATTTCCTTTTAAAATCAAAACTCTCTTATGTTAAATGGAAAAATAAACATCTCAAAGTAAAACAAAAATCAATAATAAGAATGTAAAATCAAATATAAACAAATTAAAAACAATCCCGTTTAACAAAATCAAAACAAAAAGAAATTAAAACAAATTATGTTTCATGATCGGTGCTCGTATCAGACGAAAACACCCTCGAACCAGGAAACGTAACTCACACAGCTAACGGTGACATCTGTTTCGTTAACTCGCACGGCGATGATCACGGGATCGTCCTGTGTCCCTCGAAAGACACGTTACCCACTTGTTCACAATTTCCGCATGAGCCAAAACATCTGTCTCGACTCGTATCTCTCCACGATTGTAACAGCCCGGGTAAAAATTTTGGATTTTTACCGGACTGTAAAAGTCTATTTACCGTGATTTACTGTTGAATTAATCTTGGGTAATTAATTCAAGGTAAATCGGGAGTCGTTTTTCGAAACCGAAGGTTTTTCCGCGCTCGTGATTTTCCCGTGAATTTTTTGGAACTAAGTTGGTATTTTTCAGGTTTCGGAATTTCTCGGAAAATCACACCGGAAAATAACTAAGGAGGTATCTGTTATTTTCTGGTCCGGATCAGACTCGCCCGTAATATGGACGAACTGATTATCACATGATTAATAGCTAATCACATGATTAACAGTTAATCACAGTCTATAAAATCAGAGGAAGAGAACCGGTGGAAGGCAGAAGAGAAGAAGAAAAAAAAAAAAAGAAGAGAAGAAAGAAAAAGAGAGAAAAGAAGAAAAGAGGAAAAAAAAAGAAAATAGAAAAAAAAAATAAAAACAAAAACAGAGAAAAATAGAAAAAAAAAGAAAAGAGAGGGAGGATAAACAAAAAAAGAAAGAAAAATAAAAGAGAGGAAAAATCGGAAAATACAAAAAAGAAGAAGAAAATAGAGAAAAAAAAAGAAGAAAAAGGAAGAAATTAGAGAAAATGAAAAAAAAACTCGGTATCACTGTTCACCGCCACCCTCTGTTACTGTACATGGGGAAGATTTCCGGCCGTCCCCTCGACGCACCGCCACCACCGACGCACTCGCCTCGCCGTCGCGACCATACCCCTGCCGGTCCCGTCGCGTTCCGCCGCCTGCAGCTCCCTGACGCGCCGACGACCCGAGGTGAAACCCATGGATTTGCTTCCCCGCGCCGCTGCTCTGCCGCCTGCCGTCGCCGCGCCGCCATCCTGCCGCCCAGGGAGTCGCCAGTGTCGCCTCTTGCGTGTGCTCGCGTACCCCCGCGCTCTCGCGCCGCCGTCGCCGTCACAGCCGCTACAACCCGTGAGGTATGCAGACCCGCGCCGCGTCCGACCCGTATTAGCCGGTCGGGTCGCTCTGTGTAGTTGGGTTGTGGGTTACCGTGGGCTTGGGTTGGGTGTTGGGCCGGGTTTGGGCTTGCACTGTGCATTGCCTGGGCTTGGTCCTGTTCAGCCCAGCCCGATTAATTAAAAAAAAAAAAATTACTTATATATATTTATTTATAATAATCTGGTATATGTATTTTGGAAAAAATTATATAGTTATTTTGAGAAAATTATGGACAATATAATTCTGGTATTTCCAAGAAAATATAAATATATTTACTTTGATAAATAATTATGTTTCATTTGTAAATTATTATGGTTAGTTTGAAAAATATATATATGCCTTGTAAATAATTTCTGAAAATTTAATATATATATTATTTCGTCTGGAAAATTATGGTTATGGTATATGTATATGAATATGTATTTTGGAAATTAAAGTTAATTATGTTTTGTGTTGGAAAATTAAATTGTATATATATTTAGAAAAGATAAATACTATACATATTTTCTAGAAATTATAAATAGCTTATTATTTTTCTGGAAAAAATTAAGGAGATTATATTTTGGAAAATTATAAGTATCTTATGAAAATATTTTGAAAAAGAGTTTTTAATTAAAGTATGGTACCGAAGTAGTATTCGGATATACGTTCGGATAAATATTTTCGATAAATGGGAATAATATAAGATGAGAACCGGGATGGGTATATTACGTAATTGGCGTCATTGCATACCGATTATGTGCATTTATGTGTATATGTTGTTTTGATGTTTAGGTTTGGATATCGGGTAGTTTCCCGAGGAGCCGGCGTCGGACCGGTCATTGTTTCCGAAGTTGAGTAATCGGCCAAGGTGAGGATGGATTTCCTTCAATATGTGCCTTATTACTCGGTTATTGTGTTTGGTGTTGTTGCATTGTTGGATGCTGTGCTTTTGTTGTGTTTTGGCTCGGGATGTCTATCCCGGTGCTTGTTTGGTATTTTTGGGATGTTTATCCCCGTGTCGATTTTCTGTGTCTTTTGGAATAAGTATAATGGCATAATTAATGAATAGTGACAAGGATGTCGATCCTTGGTATTTTGGTTAGGGATGTCGATCCCTGAGTTTGGTTTTTGATGACGGTAATATAATTGTCACGTGGTAAGTAGAGGTACGACCGGATGGTTTGTGACTGTTTTGTGGTGCCATGATCTGGGTTACTTGTGATGGGCATGTTGATGCCGGTTTGATTGGGATGTTGATCCCTGAGTTTGATATTGGGATGTTGATCCCGGGTTCTTTTTGATCTGGCACCAGGAACAGGTTGATAACCTGGTACGACCCTAGCTTATCCGTGACGGGGCCCGGAAAGATAAAATTGGATAATTGGTTTTTTTTGAGTCTTTTGGGCTTTGGGTCGAGTCTTTTGGTTTGACTGTTGTTTTTGGACTTGAGTAATTTTTAGTGTCCATATTGATCGTCTTTCCATTGTCGTGAGCACTTCGGACTCACCCCTCACCTGCGGGCTTTCATCCCGTAGGATGAGTTGTTTCATGTACAGGTTTGGTGCATTCCAGACAGGCTGCAGCGTTATCCCTTGGACGGGCTTGGATCCATAGTTTGCATGTGTCGCATACAGTGTTAGTGAGTTATTTAAGTCTTCCGCTGTGCACTGTTTTTAATTATTATTGGGCCAATGGGCCAGATTTGTTATTTATGTCGTATCACTATTTTGGCCGTTGGGCCGAGTTATTGTTTTATACACTGTATGCTGAGTCATTTTGGGTTGGGTTGTCACAGTTCCGGCACGTGTTTACTGTGTACGGTAAATACGGGTCGGGGCGTTTCATTTTGGTAGCGGAGCGGGCGTTAGGTCTTGTTGGGCAGTCTTTGTGTGTTTGTTGTCTTGTTTGCATAGTTCGCTCCAGTTGTTTATTATTTTATATCATTTAGTTAGTGCATTATGGATCCAGTCAAGGGACGCCAGCTGTCGCGGAACATACACATAAGAGGTAATGATGCCATAATTTGCGAAAATACAAATATTATTAATATTGCTAATATTTTGATACAAAGGGAAATATTAATATATTGATTGCAAACAGAAATATTACATTGATATTTTATAAAAAGAGAAATAATACATTGATTTTTGATAATTTATAAAAAGAAAAATACAATTAACGGTTTGCAACGACGTTGACACGGAAGCTGTTTGCGTCACTGTTGACGTTGACCGTGACTCTGTCGCTCCAAGAGAACCACATGCCGCCTCTGTCGCGCTGGCCAGGAATCTCGAACCGGTTAGCTTGAGGGAATCGGAGTGGAATCAGACCATGATCGTCCCGTGGTTGCCACTGCGTCTCCGTCAGAAGAACCATGTTGGGCTTGTACTGGTTCTTCAGGTCCCTCAGAGTGCGTGAGAACTCCTGTGCACGCCTTGCAACTCCTCTGCAGTTCCACACCAGCAGACGTACCTTTGGCCAGGTTGGAGGTAGCCGAGTCATTCTGGGTATGCTCTGGGCTGTCATTGCGAGCTGGTAGTATGCGCCTTGCTCCACCGTCTGACAAGTGGACTCCAGGTTGAATTCTTGAAGCCTATCCGAGATGAAGAACATCACGGAGTTTGCTGAGCCGTAGTAGGAAGTCCTCAGTGTCCCATTGTCCTCTAGGAAGAATACCTCTTCCATGGGAGTGACAAAGAACCGTGACGAATAGAGCTCGTCGACGAAGACCAGTCGTGGCATTCTGCCGAGCTCGTTAGGTAGCTCTTCAGCACGTTCGTTGACCATGCTGTACGCCAGACGATTCCTCCTGCCAAGGTTGGCACCTTCGACGAAGAACACGGAAGAGGGAGCAGGCATGTTGTTTGACGTGTAGTGTTTTGCTTTTCGGAATTTTGTGGTTTTGTTTGCTTGAGCATTTTGTTTGCTTTTAAAATGCTTTTGATGATTTACACATCACCGCTCCTTCTTTTATACACTTTTGGGGAGCGTGATTACCGTTTTTGATTTTCAAGATCTTGCTTTTGAAATTTACCGTTGCTTGCATTTATTGCTTTACGCATTTTTCGGACCCATGCCAGAGTTTTTCAGTCTTTTTCCACCTCTTGATTTTCTTCGCTCTGGCTACTTTGTCTTATCTTTCTACGATCTTGTTATCTTTTCTTGCATCTTTTATCACTTGCATCCGTGACCGTTGAGGCTAAACGGATGGGACCGCACCTCGAGTAGAGTGCATGTGCGACGAGTTTACAGCTGTTCGGACATCGTGGAGAGATACGAGACGAGACAGACATTTTTGGCTCATGCGGACAATTGTGAACAAGTGGGTATCGTTTCCTTCGAGGGACACAGGACGATCCCGTGAACATCGCTTTCCGAGTTAACGGATATCTTCTTCACGAGGTTAACAGACGTCACCGTTAGCTGTACGTGTCACGTTTCGTGATTCAAGGATGTTTACGTCCGTTACGAGCACCGTTCATGAAACATTTTTTTTTTGTTTTAATTTCTTTTCGTTTTGAATTTGCTAAACGAGATTTGTTTTTAATTTCTTTATACTTGATTTTATATTCTTGTAGTTGATTTTTATTTTGCTTTGAGATGTTTTATTTTTTTCTATTTAACAAGAGAGATTTCATAACACAAGAGATTTTTGATTTAAAAAGGAAATTTATTTATTAATTTCATAATAAGGATTACAACAGGAGAAGAAGTACTCTCTATGGAGCTACTTGCTTCTCTAGGTCTTTTACAAGTTGTTTTACATTTTCCATGTGCGGGAAGAGTTCCATGCACGCCAGCTCTATCTGCGCCACCGCCGAGCTGATCTTCTTCAGGGAGAAGTTCAGTTGTGTCAACTTTTGTTGCGGAGTGCTGCTCTCAGCGACCGCCTTGCCTTTTCTGTCATCAGCCTTCTTGGGGACTCGCTTCTTTCGTCGTTTTGGGGAGACGACCATATGTTCCTTAAGGCCGACGATGTTCGTCTTGAAGCATTTCTTCGGAGGTTCCTCTTCATCGGAGCTTGTTGGGAAAGCTCTGCCACCGATGTAGCTGTTGTTTTCAGAGTCTGAAGTTGTTCTTGATCGGAGTGGAGAGTCCATGACTGTGTGTGAGGTTGCCAGTCATGAGGTTTGGTATTTATAAGCGGATGAGATGTCGCTTAAGGGTATAAGCGGTATCTCATGTTGAGGTTGGATACCTGGCAGAGTGTGCCAGAATCTTGTCGTGGTAGGACCCACGGATAAGACGGAATTTCGGGGACGAAATTCTTTTTAAGGTGGGTAGTCTGTAACAGCCCGGGTAAAAATTTTGGATTTTTACCGGACT
>JAKUCV010000038.1:157623-175032 GCA_028386065.3 Turnera subulata | reverse complement strand
TCAGCAAACTCCGTGATGTTCTTCATCTCGGATAGGCTTCAAGAGTTCAACTTGGAGTCCACTTGCCAGACTGTGGAGCAAGGCGCTTACTACCAGCTCGCAATGACAGCCCAGAGCATACCCAGAATGACTCGGTTACCTCCAACCTGGCCAAAGGTACGACTACTGGTGTGGAACTGCAGAGGAGTTGCAAGACGTGCACAGGAATTCTCACGTACTTTGAGGGACTTGAAGAACCAGTACAAGCCCAACATGGTTCTTCTGACGGAGACGCAGTGGCAACCACGAGACGATCACGGTCTGATTCCACTCCGATTCCCTCAAGCTAACCGGTTCGAGATTCCTGGCCAGCGCGACAGAGGCGGCATGTGGTTCTCTTGGAGCGATAAAGTCACGGTCAACATCAACAGTGACGCAAACAGCTTCCGTGTCAACGTCGTTGCAAACCGTTAAATGTATTTTCTTTTTTATATAATATCAAAAATCAATGTAATATTTCCTTTTTATAAAATATCAAGTATCAATGTACTATTTCCCTTAGCAATCAAAATATTAATATTTCCCTTTATATCAAAATATCGGTACTACCAATAATATTTGTATTTTCGCATATTATGGCATCATTTACCTCTTATGTGTATGTTCCGCGACAGCTGGCGTCCCTTGACTGGATCCATAATGCACTAACTAAATGATATAAAATAATAAACAACTGGAGCGAACTATGCAAACAAGACAACAACACACATAGACTGCCCGACAAGACCTAACGCCCGCTCCGCTACCAAAATGAAGCGCCCCGACCCGTATTTACCGTACACAGTAAACACGTGCCGGAACTGTGACGACCCAACCAAATAAAGACCAGCATACAGTGTAAACAACATAAACTCGGCCCAACGGCCCAAATAATAAACGTAATAAATATCAATACCGGCCCAATGGCCCAATAATAGCGAAAACATTGCACAGTGGAAGACTTTAAACTCACTAACACTGTATGCACAGATGCAACCTATGGATCCAAGCCCGTCCAAGGGATAACGCCGCAGCCTGTCTGGAATGCACCAAGCCTGTACAACAAACAACTCATCCTACGGGATGAAAGCCCGCAGGTGAGGGGTGAGTCCGAAGTGCTCACGACAATGGAAAGACGATCAATATGGACACTAAAAATTACTCAAGTCCAAAAACAACAGTCAAACCAAAAGACTCGACCCAAAGTCGAAAAGACTCAATAAAAATCCAATTATCCAATTTTATCTTTCCGGGCCCCGTCACGGATAAGCTAGGGTCGTACCAGGTTATCAACCTGTTCCTGGTGCCAGATCAAAAAGAACCCAGGGATAGACATCCCAAAAATAACAAACCGGGATAGACATCCCAAGCATAGACATGCTTATCACACGAACCCAGATCATGGCCACCACAAAACAGTCTCTAACCATCCGGTCGTACCTCTACTTACCACGTGACAATTATATTACCGTCATTAAAAACCAAATCACAGGGATCGACATCCCTAACCAAAATACCGAGGATCGACATCCTCATCACAATTCATTAATTATTCCATTATATTTATTCCAAAGGACACAGAAAGTCGACACGGGGATAAACATCCCAAAAATACCAAACAAGCACCGGGATAGACATCCCGAGCCAAAACACAACAAAAGCACAGCATCCAACAATGCAACAACACCAAACACAATAACCGAGTAATAAGGCACATATTGAAGGAAATCCATCCTCACCTTGGCCGATTACTCAACTTCGGAAACTATGACCGGTACGACGCCGGCTCCTCTGGAAACTGCCCGATAACCAAAAACCTATACAACAAAACCATATATTCACATAAATGCACATCAGAGCATGTCATGATGCCAATACTACGAAATTACCCATCCCGATTACTCATCCTTTATTATTATCATTTATCGGAAATAATTAACCGTACGTATTTCCGAATATAATTTCGGTACCATACTTTAATTAAAACTCTTTTCAAATTATTTTCATAAAATAATTATAATTTCCAAAATTATATTCTCCATAATTTTTTCCAGAAAAATAATAACCTATTTATAATTTCTAGAAAATATATATAGTATTTATCTTTTTCTAAATACAAATAAAATTTAATTTTCCAACACAAAATATAATTAACTTTAATTTCCAAAATACCTATTCATATACATATACCAAAATTATAATTTTCCAGACTAAATAATATACATATTAAATTTGAAGAAATTAATTTCAAGTTATATATATATTTTTTTCTAATCTAACCATAATATTAATTTACAAACAAAACATAATTATCTTAATTAAAGAATCAAAGTACATATATATGTTTTTTTCTAAACCTCAACCCAGAATATTTCATATAATTTCCAAAATAATATTTCCTATTTTTTTCCAGAAAATAATTAACAAAAACTAACTATATATATATATATATTAATTTTTTTTTTTAAAGAAAGGGGGGGATCCGGCTGTGCAACCCATCCAGGGTCGCGACCCGGCCGTGACCCGCCCCAACGAATCGGGTTGCTCACCTTGACGACGACGGCGGCGCGACTGACGGGAAGAGAAGACGGCCACGAGGAAGGCGACCTCGAGGCGACTCCAAGGTGGCGGAAGGACGGCGCGACGTCGCCGGCAGTGGGTGCAGAAGCGAAAGAGGCAGGATCCACGGGTCCTCCTCCGGGTCATCGGCGCGTCAGGGAGCTTCAGGCGGAGGAACGCGACGGCGATAGCAAAGGTGAGGTCGCGCGGGCCCTGCGAGTACGGCGGTGGTGGCGGTGTGGCGAGAAGACGGCCGGAACTCTTCCCCATGTACAGTAACAGAGGGGTGGCGGTGAACAGTGCTACCGGGTTTCTTTTTTTTCATTTTCTGTAATTTCTTCCTTTTTCTTCTTTTTTTCTCTATTTTCTTCTTCTTTTTCTGTATTTTTCGATTTTTCCTCTCTTTTTTTTTCTTTCTTTTTTGTTTATCCTCCCTCTCTGATTTCTTTTTTTTTCTATTTTTCACTGTTTTTGTTTTTATTATTTTTTTCTATTTTCTTTTCTTTTTTTCCTCTTTTCTTCTTTTCTCTCCTTTTCTTTTTCTCTCTTTTTCTCTCTTTTCTTTTTTTCTCTCCTTTCTTTTTTTCCTTTTCTTCCTCTGCTCTTCCTCCGGTTCTGCTTCCTTAAATAAACTGAAAACTTACTATTAAGCTTGTGATAATCAATAATACAGTTCGTCCATATTACGGGCGAATCCGATCCGGACCAGAAAATAACCGATACCTCCTTAGTTATTTTCCGGTGTGATTTTTCGAGAAATTCCGAAACCCAAAAATACCAACTTAGGTCCGAAAAATTCACGGGAAAATCACGAGCGCCGGAAAACCCTCGGTTTCAAAAAATGACTCCCGATTTACCTTGAATTAATTACCCAAGATTAATTCAACAGTAAATCACGGTAAATAGACTTTTACAGTCCGGTAAAAATCCAAAAATTTTACCCGGGCTGTTACAGTCTACCCACCTTAAAAAGAATTTCGTCCCCGAAATTCCGTCTTATCCGTGGGTCCTACCACGATAGAATTCTGGCACACTCTACCAGGTATCCAACCTCAACATGAGATACCGCTTATACCCTTAAGCGACATCTCATCCGCTTATAAATACCAAATCTCATGATCTGCATACTCACACACAGTCATGGATTCTCCACTGAGATCAAGAACAACTTCCGATTCCGAGAACAACAGCTACATCGGCGGCAAAGCTTTCCCGACAAGCTCCGATGATGAACCTCCAAAGAAGCGGTTCAAGACCAACATCGTCGGCCTGCAGGGGCACATGGTCGTTTCCCCAAAACGACGGAAGAAACGTGCCAGCAAGAAGGCTGAAGACAAGAAGGGAAAAGCAGTAGCTGAGAGCAGCACTCCGCAACAGAAGCTGACGCAACTGAACTTCTCGCTGAAGAAAATCAGCTCAGCGGTGGCGCAAATCGAACTGGCGTGCATGCAGCTCTTCCCGCACATGGAAAATGTCAAAAACCTTGTAAAAGATCTAGAGAAGCAAGTAGCTCCGTAAAGTACTCTTCTCCTGTTGTAATCCTTTATGAAATAAATAAAATAAATTTCCTTTTAAAATCAAAACTCTCTTATGTTAAATGGAAAAATAAACATCTCAAAGTAAAACAAAAATCAATAATAAGAATGTAAAATCAAATATAAAGAAATTAAAAACAATCCCGTTTAACAAAATCAAAACAAAAAGAAATTAAAACAAATTATATTTCATGATCGGTGCTCGTATCAGACGAAAACACCCTCGAACCAGGAAACGCAACTCACACAGCTAACGGTGACGTCTGTTTCGTTAACTCGCACGACGATGATCACGGGATCGTCCTGTGTCCCTCGAAAGACACGTTACCCACTTGTTCACAATTTCTGCATGAGCCAAAACATCTGTCTCGACTCGTATCTCTCCACGATGCCCGAACAGCTGTGAGTTTGTCGCACATGCGCTCTACTCGAGATACGGTCCCATCCGTCTAGCCACAACGGTCACGGATGCATGTGATAAAAGATGCAGGAAAAATGTAGTAAGACCATGAAAACAAAAGACAAGGTAGCCAGAGCGAAAGAAAATCATGTGAGGGAAAAAGGCTGAAAAACTCTGGCATGGGTCCGAAAACGCGTAAAGCAATAAATGCAAGCAACGGTAAAATTCAAAAACAAAATCTTGAAAATCAAAAACGGTAATCACGCTCCCCATAAGTGTATAAAAGAAGGAGCGGTGAGGGGTGAATCATCAAAAGCAATTAAAAGCAAACAAGCTGTTCTGAAAAACAAAAACATAACGCTCCAAAAACAAAACCCCACACGTTCCAATCAAGATGCCTGCTCCATCTTCAGTCTTCTTCACGGGAAAATCACGAGCGCGGGAAAACCCTCGGTTTCAAAAAACGACTCCCGATTTACCTTGAATTAATTACCCAAGATTAATTCAACAGTAAATCACGATAAATAGACTTTTACAGTCCGGTAAAAATCCAAAAATTTTACCCAGGCTGTTACAACCACATACTACTACAATAACCGTGTCTGTAAATTTCACAAACAACAAATTTAATACATTAAAAGTACATAATACATCAACCGTACTTATCCCGGTACGGGAATATTATTACAACAAGCATTAATCCACAGAGTTATTGAATGCAAGTAGCGGAATTCTTAATACAGCACAACAATAGACAACAGAGTAAACATGATGCAACGCAGGATGGATCCGGGCCTGGCAGAGGGTGCGCCACAGCTTGCCTCGAACGTACCTAAGCTACGCACAATCAAACTACGCGACCAGGTCACGCAGGCGAGGGGTGAGTCCGAAGTGCTCACCGGGTAAAATCCATAAGCAATTATACATATACATCAACCGTAAATAATCCAAGTCACATCAACAGCAATTACCAAGGATCACAAACCTTAAATTACACACTATGTGATTCTAGACACACTAAACTAATTTTTATTATCAGGGCCCCTATCACTAGTTAAATGATGGTCGTCGCCTGGTAGTCAAGCTAGCTAGCCCATGGACCCCGCCCTGGTACCTCCACGTAAAACTGGCACAGACAGGGAGCAGACCCCAAGCACACTCTCCCCCAGCGCCTAAAATAAAAACTGGTACAGACAGGGAGCAGACCCCAAGCACACTCTCCCCCAGCACCATAAAAGTAAGACTACCATCTGGCTAATCCAACATTTAACTGTGATTTTCTAGATGACTAAGTGTGACCAGTTTAATTATTCCTAGTTACTTAATTTCTGTTATCCTCCACTCTCTCATTATCCCGAGCAGGCTCACAGCCTCTCCGCTCGTCTGGATAATATAAACCACAAGACTCGGTACCCTCGGTACTCTACTCCCACAATTTCACAGTCAACAACAGCAGCAGTGATAATCAACTAGTACCAGCATTTCTAACATTATCCATAACAACAACAGTAGCATCAATTCAACAACATCAACGGCAACAAATTCCAATCAAATCATCTCACAACAACTATTCACAACAACAGAGAATTATCCAAGCATATAGCACAACAGCAACTTGGTACTACGGCAGTATATAAATAATTACTTATCCTCACCTTAGCCGATTTCCTATTCCTGATAGTCCTCGAAGTGTTCCGGCTCAGGCTCCTCAGGGTACTGCTCGTTATCAATTCCTATATCAAACAACAATTTATGCACATATAAGATGATATGCAAATGCTTGGCTATTACTGTAAACCGTAAAATAACTACCGCGCTAACTCGGTACTTCCCCGGGTTATTCCCATTATCATCATCATTCACCATTTATTTATATAGGCCGGAAATATTCTACTATAATTATATCCGGTTATCATCCCGGTACGTATTTACTTTGATAATACCCTTTCCATTTTTTTATTTTCCTAAAGTAGTACTTTCCAAAATATTTGATAAAAATAATTATTATTCTTCCCAAAGGTACTAGCTATCATAATATAATTTCCCTAGAAATTATTCACATGCATATATTTCCCGGTAGTATATTCCCGGTACACTTCCTAAGAGTATTCCTATAATTTAGCAATTATGTTATAATTATCTTATTTTCTTGAAAAGATTATAACTAGATAATTTCTTCATTTATTTCCAAATAATATACTATATAATCTTTTCCAAGTTTTACTCCTTATTATTATTATTATTTCCTATTTTATTCTTTTTTCCAGAATTTTATTTCCTCTTTACTTCTTCTTTCTTTCTTTTTTTTTTTTCGGGGCTGGGCTCGTGAACAGTAACGGACCCAAGTGAACAGTGCTCGGTCCATGTACAGTACTGGGCCTGTGAACAGTCGGCCCGTGTACAGTGCAGGCCCGTAACAGTGCCAGGCCGAGGACCCGTCGGGTCAACCCGACCCGACCACTGAAATGGGTCGCGTCTTCAACCTTGTAATTACCTGCAGAAGGACGCGGGCGACGCAGGGACGAGCGAACGGCGAGGCGCTGGTCGGGCGGGTGACGAGTGGTGCGCGGCAAGGCGTGGCTGTGGAGGCTGGCGGCAGTAGGTGGAGGGCGGCGGCAGTGGGCGACAACGCGAAGGAAAAGAAGAAAGCGGCGAGAACGCGAACTGACGACGACTGGTGAGCGGTGCAACGACAGTGGTGAGGCAGGCGGCGTGAGGAGGTGATGGTAGTGCGTTGTGGACGGCTTGGTGGTCTCGTGTGGTGGCGGTTGGTGGTGGAAGGTGGTCTCGGTTTCTTTGAAGGCGGGAAGGAGAAGGAGAGGTGAGGTGAGTGTGGTGAGGTGATGGGTTTTTATAGATTGTGCAAGGGTACAAGACGACATGGCCACCGGCTTCACGGGCAGGACAACTTCACGAGCTCCACAGGAAGTCTTCACGGGTAGGTTCACGAGCAGGAGCAGGATTTCACGCTTGAGCAGGAGAATGTTGTGCATGTCATGTGTGGCATGCAGGCATGTGGTGCAGTTCTGTACGGTTGTACTGTATACCGTCCGAACTTGAGGATCCCCAAACTGATCCGAAAAATCCGTAAGAAAGTCCCGAGCGTGAAACAAAGCTCAGTTTCGGGATTCGATAATTACCCAAGATTATTTTACATGGTAAATTACTGTACAAAGCGTTTTACAGTCCGGTAAAAATATAAATTTTTATCCGGGCTGTTACAGCGGAGGTGCGGGAGGCGGTGGAGACCGAAGAGACATTGGGTGGAGAGACATCGGGGGAGAGATGTTAGTTTTTTTTTTTGTTTACAAGAAATAATTTCAGTAATTGAGAGAACCAAATTAGGAAAAAAAATATTAATTGCGGGGTCAACATATTATTCTATAATTTTAATTTTTGGATTTTTTTGAAAAATGATAAAATAGTGAAAATGTTCATAAAATATTGGAATGGATTGTTTTAAAGCAGTTAAAATTTTAACATTTTGCCAAAAAAATATTTATAATATTCATAAAAATTATTGAGTGAATTATTCTGAATAATTTTAAATTTTAAAATTTTTAAAAATAAAATATGGAAAATATTTATTAAATTAATAAATTGAATATTTTATATTTAAAAACTTTAAAAAATTAAAGAAATGTTAAACATATTCATACAAATTTCTGAATGAATTTCCATATAGTTTTTAAAATTTAAAATTTTTTAATTGAAATATATAAAATATTAATATAAAAAATTGTATGATTATCTCTATAGCTTTTTCAAGTTTTAAAGTTTTCATTGAAATATTAAAAAATTCATAGAAAATTTTTACTATTTAAATTTTAAATTTTTTTATACCAATCAATGGAATAGATTATTCAGTAGTTTTTAAAAAAATCCTATAATTTTTAAATGAAATATTAAAATATATATATAATTATGAAATAAATTATTCTATTTCTTTTAAAATTTTATAATTTTTAAGTGAAATAATGAAAATATTTATAGAATATTTGAATAAATTATTCAATAAATTTAAAAATTTTCAGTGAAGTACACAATTTTTTTAAAATACTTAAATAAATTATTCTGTAGCTTTTTTAAAAAAATTTCAATAAACTACTAAAATTATTCACAGAATTTTGGAATAGATTGTCCCATATTTTTAAAAAAATTACAAAATTTTATAAAATATATTATTCAATAACATTTTAAGCCAATAGTAGCACTATTGCTATGCCCAAAGCAACCTCTCTTCGATCCGGCCTCGGGTGCGTGTGTTTACCGATGTATTTTAAGAAAAAATGGCTTTCTAAACTTGTAAAAAATTTCAATGAAATACTATGAATATTCATAGAATATTAGAATGAATTATCCTATAGCTTTTAAAAATTTTGATGGAGTACTAAAAATATTTACAGAATATTTGAATGAATTATTCTCAACCTTTTAATATTTTTCATAGTTTCGAAAAGTATTTTCCACATATTTTATTCTTATTATCTACAATTGTTTTAACATTTAATTTCTATTATATGTACAAAAGATTATTAACAAAAATTTGAACTAATACCTGTCCAATAAAAAAAAGAAATTACAATCTGTTAACATTAAAAATTTCTCTATAAAAAGATATTAAAAATTGCAAATTACATAAGATATGTACACAATACTGAAAAAAGAAAGAATATAAAGGGCTAATATATAATTTTTTAATAATATTAGACTAAACTGTAATTAATAATATTTTATCCATTTGTTTCAATTATGTTGATCCACATCATCAGGGTTTTGGTACCCTAGACTTGGCCAAGGTACAGTAGCAATCCCATTTTTTGGATTAGGAAGTTAAGTAGTGCAGTGAACTGTTTGGGGGTTTTGGAAAAAGGAGAGAGAGAGGAGGCCATGTGGGTTTTAATTGGGCACGTGACCCTGCTGACATTACCTTTTCTTTGTGGTCTTTAGTTTCCCTGGGGTGGTTGGTTTGTGGGGCTCAGAAAATGAGGGAACACTAGAAATATGCGCCTATATTTGGTTTTGGGCTGGCATTTGGTGGGGTTTAATTGGAGGGTCCTTGTTTGTACGAGTCCACCAGAGTTTGCAGGTTGCAAAAACATTATTCATTTGCTTTGTCAACTCATACTTATGCACACCAACTCATCCAGGATTTAGCAACATAGGATTTGGCATGAAGCAATGTTTTTTTCATCGGCCTAATGCATAAGGCCTCTTTGTCTACCTTTTTTTTTTTTTTAATCTGGAAACATAATAATCATATATTATTGCTCAGTCTGAATAATGCGAGGGATTCCAACCCCCTCTTACATTATTAGAAAGCAAAAGAACACACCATCACAGGATTGAACAAAATGAGAAACATCCAATAAAATGAAAAAAGCATGATGAGTTAATCAATCAGCACATTTATTTGTTTTTCTAAAAACATGTCTCGGTTTCACTCCCAAGAACAATTTTAAAATTGTTAGACAACATGAAAAAGAATCATATTTGCGGGCGTAAGCTACACTCCTAATGGCAAAGAGAAAATAAAGATACATTAACTTCCACCTCAAAAAACCTCAGCTCTAAATCTTAAGTCTTATTAAGGTTAATGAAAAGCCCTCAACTTAGCATTCACCGGAGAACAACTCCCCAATGTGAAAGTTGAAACCTAAAATCCATTCATCATAAGCAATAAGCAATAGATCTTTTTGTCGTCTATTTTATAGTGTACCAAAATTAGTCTCATTTGAGTTGAAAATTTATCCAACCTATAGCAGACACAAGCCGTCATAGACAACCGTGTGGGAAGAGCTCCTCCCCAAGCCCACCCACCTAGTGGTGGATCGAGGGGGTGCAAGGCCCCTAAGATCCAATTTTTTAATTTGATGGTGGTAATAATCACAAACAAGCATATCATTCAATGGTTTGAGTGCTATTTCCTTCCAATACAAGTTTAAGTCTTAAACATGACATTTTATCCTTTTATCTTTTTTTATATTTAATTATACAATACAATTAAGTCTCTATTAACTTAGATAGTGTTAAGATTTGGCCCCTAATTTTTTCCTTGGATTCGCCCTGCACCAACAGGAGACTGTTTCGAGCATCTACAAACTCCTTTGCAAGATCAAGGATAGTAGAAATTATAAAAGATGGAGTAAAATATGTTTTGTGTATCTTATTCACAAATACAATCTTTATTTATACAAGTTGTATGCTAGTAGCAATCTCCTATACAATCAGCTATAATTATGCCAAATCCTCTTAATTGTGCAATCACACAATTAATTTAATTAATCACACCAATCAATTATTCTAAAATCACTCAATCAATCACTCTAAAATCACTCAATCAATCAATAGCAAAATATCCTCCATTACTCCCCCTCAAGTTGGAGCATGTAAAGTGGAAATGCCCAACTTGACCAGCAGCTCATGAAAGCGATCTCTTCCTAATGCCTTGGTGAAGATATTAGCTAATTGGCGTTGTGAAGAGATAGACCGAGTGACAATGGCTTTAGACTGAACATGTTGTCGGATAAAATGACAATCTATCTCGATATGTTTTGTTCGTTCATGAAACACCGGATTAGCTGCAATATGGATAGCTGCTTGAATGTCACAGAACAAGAGCACTGAAGTAGAATGCGGTATACCAATATCTTGCAGTAATCTTAAAAGCTAAATTATTTCACTAGTAGTTGTTGCCACAACTCTATATTCTGCCTCTGCTGAAGATCGAGAAACCACTGATTGTTTCTTGGATCGCCATGAGATTGGTGAAGAACCAAGAAAGATAATATATCCTGTTGTTGACCTCCGTGTGATCGGGCATCCTGCCCAATCAGCATCACAATATGCCACTAGGGAAAGTTCACTATTATAAGGAAAAAGAATACCTTGGCCAGGTGTTCCTTTTGTTAGTAATATGCCCAAAAGCCAATATATGGATGATTGTATTCATGTATACATATTTGAGGTTATGCCTATATATATGATTATGAGATAATCGCTTGCACATATATATAACCCTAGTGTATATGTATTTGATATGTATATTCTTAAAAGTCCCTAGTCGTTTATTATGGTTGGGTTGTAATAATAAAATAAGACTAGCGTATGTTGAGGATTTTATGAGTTACGAATTCTACATACGGGTACAAGATGGGGATCTTGTTGACCGGACCGACCCACATAAGAACGCTACATGGAACGTTATATGTATGTCGATAGCGTTTCTTATAGATGTATTGTCCTCCGACCTGAGATCATCAAGGTATCCAACATATGAATCATGTACTTTGATATTACTCCTAGTCATCCGTAACTGGGTGGACATAAGGGTAATCATTGGGTATATGCCTAGTATGTAGTGGGTTTTGATTGATCAAGAGGGGATTCGTCCGACCTATATAACGGGTATATTATCGAGTAGGTTTCTTGATAGAGTTGAACTGTTAAATGCATGGCCATGCTCGGATAGGGTGATATGATGATATCACGGGTATCCGTTTTATACAGTTAACTCGAGGATCAAGAAACCGAGATTAGACATATACGAGATTGACGTTTCCATGTCTCGGTCTAATCTTGATAATGGGACGAAGGGACGATGACATATTCCGAGGCATAGTGAATCAGTTCTGATCTTGTCGTTCGGGTAGCAATGATGTGTTGCTAGACGCCGCTCTTTGTTTATGATTGTAAAATGAGATTTTACAATCATTGCCGGACGTTACAAGTGCCTACAGGGTCACACACATAGAACCGATGATTCGAGCAGATGGTCGAACCGTGGTTGGACCATGGTTGGACCGGGTGTGGTTGGACCGTGGTTGGACCGTGGTTGGACCATGGTTGAACCAGGGCGTTTTTGGGCTGGTTGGCTCACTTATTGTCTGCATGATTGTGCCTCTTTAGGTGCTATGCATGATGACAATGGTTAGTGGAGTATTATTGTGTCTTGACATGATAATGGTGGGTAATGGGCAATGGGGCCAAGGTGTTGGCCATTACCTCCACTAATGAGCTTTTGGATGGGGTGGAGCTTTGTGATCAGATCATTCAGCTCATTCTCATCACCTTCACCACGTTTTTGGCAGCCCCAAAAACTCTCTGAAAACACCTCCCTTCAGTTCTTCTTCTTTGTGAAAGAAGCAAGAGCATCCAAACACACACTAGCTCCTACCTTGTTGCTAGCACATCAAGTGGGAGTGCTCGAGGCTTGATTCGTGTGACGACTCGAAGACGATCACGGTTCGTGTGGATACCGTAGAGGGGCAGGTCTTCTTCTTGCTCTTACTGATTCCTTACACAAGTTAGGTGAAAGATCCTAACCTTACAGGTATGTAAAAATTATTATACGGTTTACTAGCTTCACATGTGGTTCTTGGTTAAGTTTCTTTTGCTTCCGCTGCATCTTTTGCTTGTATATGATTGTCATATAGTGTAGGGAAACTTACAGTGGTAGCGGAGCCTTCTTGTGAAGCTCTAAACCGTATATATGATGCATATGCGATATGATCATCTAAGTATGTGTAGGATTCATTTGTGTATATGATATGCTAGATGAATTGTTTTGCGCATATTGATGTCGTGTTTGTCAAAAGAGTTTTGAAAACAAGTTGTTGATTGATATGAGATGTCAATCAATAAGTTCTAGGCAGTAGGTCGAAGAGTTCGACCAAGAAAAACCGAGTGTCGGTTTGCGTTTGCAACGATTGTCGTTCATGAGCTGCAAGGCCAGGACATCGATATTCATCAGATGGACATCGATGTCCACATGATATTTGCCTTGGTCGAGACCACTGGACATCGATGTTCATCTCATGAACATCAATGTTCTGTGTAGTCTGGCCTTGGCAGAGAACATTGAACATCAATGTTCATGAGATGAACATCGCTGTCCTATGTAGGTTGACCTTGGCAGATTCACATGAACATCGATGTTCAAGGGTTGAACATCGATGTCCAAGCCTTGTGAGATTTGTTTGAGATTCCAGAGACCAAATAACATCGATGTTCACCTTAGGACATCGATGTCCTTGTGTTTGAGAGTCTCAAACATCGATGTTTAGAGGTTAGACATCGATGTTAAAATGCTACTGCCAAGTTTTGGACCTTCAGAACTTGCCAACATCGATGTCCAAGAGTTGAACATCGATGTTCATAAGTTCCAGAGGCCAATGAACCTTTAGAACTTGCCAACATCGATGTCCAAGAGTTGAACATCGATGTTCTTGAGCTCTGCCAAATAGTTTGGACTTCCAGAGCCTCAAGGACATCGATGTTCATTGCAGGACATCGATGTCCTAGAATACCCACATCGATGTTGTGGAGACCAGTAACTTCAACAGCAAATTAAGGGTAGATGGAGGCCTAACTGGTGTCTGGCCTGAACAGTAAAGTTGTAGCTCTACTTCTTAGCTTTCCAGGGACACTAAGTTTGTACAAATCCGAGCTCTACAGCTCTGGATATGGCCGAAATACTAAGTGCTGCCAATTGTTGGCGAGAATCAGATTCTCATAGACATCGATGATCATTAATGGACATCGATGTTCACTTGCATTTTTGTTTTCCAAATTTGCTTAACATCAATGTATGATTAAATGATTATATGCATGAGATGTATGAACATATGTTGATGAAATATTAAGTTCTTAGTTGCCTTCCATGATGAGCACTAATCATTGCTTAGATCAACACTAGGTAGGTTTTGCCCTAGCAAGGTGCCTATGTTTATCCTAGCAAGGTTCGAGAGGATAATTGTAATATCCCGATTGCTTGTTGTGGGTGTGGACTTAACTAGGTTACCTTAATAGGATTAAGAACCTAGAGGCAAGGGTTGAGGAATGTCTATAAGATAGACTTGGACAAGGTGTTGTTCACTCAACTATCCAAGAGTTGCATAGAGATGTAATTGACAAGAGTTGTCTACCTAAATAGCTATGATGTAGGTGATCAGCCCTAGCTGACTTATGTTGTAGTGAAATGTGGATCTTGGCCTACTTGTTATCATTTTATTGATTCTTAGTAGGAGCATCATTTAATTAAATTCCTTGTTAAATGATTTATGTATGCATGACTCTTATTTGTGTGAGTTGATCTTTGTTGTAGAATTACCATGGCACAAAACACAGGTACACTATCATTGCGATCTGTCCTTGAGAAGGACAAGTTGAATGGGAATAACTTCCTATCTTGGTATCGCAATTTGAGGATTGTCCTCAAACAAGAAAAGAAGCTGTATGTCCTTGAAGGGCCAGTTCCGATTGAACCGGCGCCTTCTGCACCCAGGGCAGAACGGGATGCTTATAAGAAGCATCTCGATGATGCATTGGATATAGCATGTTTGATGCTGGTAACCATGGACTCGGGGCTTCAGAAGCAACACGAGAAAATGGGGGCGTTCGATATGATCGAACACCTTAAAATGCTCTTTCAAGAGCAAGCTAGGCATGAGAGGTATGAGACCTCTAAAGCCTTATTCCAATGCAGGATGGCCGAATCATCACCCGTGAGACCTCATGTGCTGAAAATGATCGGATTCATTAAGAGCCTTGAGGGTCTCGGATTTCCTTTGCCAAAGGAGATGGCTGTAGACTTAATCCTGCAATCGTTGCCGGACAGCTACGGCCAATTTGTCATGAACTTCAACATGAACCATCTTGACAAATCCTTGTCCGAGTTGCTCAATATGTTGGGAACAGCTGAGCTACAAATGAAGGCAAGTAAGTCCAACATATTGATGATTGGCAAAGGCAAAGGAAAGGGTAAAGCAAAGTTCGACAAGAAGAAGAAGAGTGCCAAAAAGTTTGGTGCAAGTGCTTCTTCTTGTGATCACAAGCTTAAACCCAAGGGTGGAGTTGCTAAGGATGGACATTGTTTCCATTGCAACAAACCGGGCCATTGGAGACGCAACTGCCCAGTTTACCTAGAAGAGGTAAAGAGGAACAAGAAGGGAAGTGAGACTTCTACTTCAGGTATATTCGTTATAGAAGCTAATATTTCTACTTCTGCATCATGGGTATTAGATACCGGATGTGGTTCTCACATTTGTGTAAATGTGCAGGAACTAAGAAAGAGTAGAAGATTGGCGAAGGGTGAGATAGACCTACGTGTGGGGAATGGAGCAAGAGTTGCTGCATTAGCCGTAGGAACTTATTTTCTATCATTACCTAGTGGCTTGGTGTTAGAACTTGATGATTGCTATTTTGTACCTTCCATTAGCAGAAATTTGATTTCTGTATCTTGTCTTGACAAGAAAGGATTTTCATTTGTAATAAAGAACAAATGTTGTTCAATTTATTTCAATGATGTATATTATGGTGGTGCAAATTTAAGCAATGGATTGTATGTTCTAAACCTTGAGATGTCGATCTATAACGTTAGTACCAAGAAGGTTAGGTTGAACGATTCTAACGAAACGTATCTTTGGCATTGTCGACTAGGCCATATAAACGAGAATCGCATTGCTAAGCTCCATAAAGATGGACTATTAAACTCATTTGATTTCGAATCATTTGAGACGTGTGAATCTTGTTTGTTAGGCAAAATGACGAAGGCTCCTTTTACCGGTAAAGGTGAAAGGGCTTCGGAATTGCTAGGTCTCATACATACCGATGTATGCGGACCAATGTCGACACAGGCTAGGGGCGGTTTTCAGTACTTCATTACATTTACTGATGATTTCAGTAGATATGGATATGTGTATCTAATGAGACACAAATCCGAATCCTTTGAAAAGTTCAAAGAATTCAAGAATGAAGTACAGAATCAACTCGGTAAAAGTATTAAGATGCTTCGATCAGATCGAGGTGGTGAATACTTGAGCCAAGAATTTCTTGATCATCTAAAGGGTTGTGGTATAGTATCACAGCTTACTCCACCGGGTACGCCACAATGGAATGGTGTATCCGAAAGGAGGAACAGAACCTTGTTGGACATGGTTCGTTCAATGATGAGTCAAGCTAACCTTCCTTTATCCTTTTGGGGACATGCATTGTTGACTGCTGCTTATACACTAAACAATGTTCCATCTAAATCTGTTGAAAAGACACCATATGAGATATGGACTAGGAAGCGTCCCAGTTTGTCTTTTATGAGGATTTGGGGCTGTGAGGCTTACGTAAGACGTGAAGCTTCAGATAAGCTCGGCCCTAAATCCGAGAAGTGCCTATTTGTATGTTACCCTAAAGAAACCAAAGGGTATTACTTCTATACTCCCACCGACAACAAAGTGTTTGTTGCTCGGACTGCGATTTTTCTAGAAAAAGAGTTTATTTCTAGAGGAATCAGTGGGAGGCAACTAGAACTCGAAGAAGTTCGAGACCTCGAGACTGAGATGGAACAAGGACAGGAACCACAAGGTGTTGTGGATGAGAATCCTGTTCCTGTAACACATGGACCACGTAGGTCGGATAGGATTCGGCATGAGCCTGAGAGATACGGATTTCTCGTGACTCATACCGGTGATGTGATGCTCATAGATGAGGATGAGCCCACTACCTATCAGCAGGCCGTTGCGGGTCCGGACTCCCAGAAGTGGCTAGAAGCCATGAATTCAGAAATGGAATCCATGTATCAAAACAAGGTATGGACCTTGGTTGATCTACCCGAAGGGGTAAAACCCATAGGGTGCAAGTGGGTCTATAAGAAAAAGACCGACATGGATGGTAATGTGATTACCTATAAAGGGCGATTGGTTTCGAAAGGCTTCAAACAAGTTCATGGTATAGACTATGACGAAACCTTCTCACCAGTTGCTATGGTTAAATCCATCCGGATTCTGTTGGCTATAGCTGCATACCATGACTATGAGATATGGCAAATGGATGTCAAAACCGCTTTCCTTAACGGAAATCTCTTAGAGGATGTGTACATGACACAGCCCGAGGGTTTTGTCGATC
>JAKUCV010000038.1:113676-155571 GCA_028386065.3 Turnera subulata | reverse complement strand
TAGCCCCAAAAACTCTCTGAAAACACCTCCCTTAGTTCTTCTTCTTTGTGAAAGAAGCAAGAGCATAAGCATTCCAAAACACCCCAAACACACACTAGCTCCTACCTTTGTTGCTAGCACATCAAGTGGGAGTGCTCGAGGCTTGATTCGTGTGACGACTCGAAGCCGATCACGGTTCGTGTGGATACCGTAGAGGGGCAGGTCTTCTTCTTGCTCTTACTGATTCCTTACACAAGTTAGGTGAAAGATCCTAACCTTACAGGTATGTAAAAATTATTATACGGTTTACTAGCTTCACATGTGGTTCTTGGTTAAGTTTCTTTTGCTTCCGCTGCATCTTTTGCTTGTATATGATTGTCATATAGCGTAGGGAAACTTACACCTTTAAGATAGCATAACACCCTATGGGCAGCTTCAAGATGAGACTGGCGAGGAGTCTGCATGAATTGACTTAAGATGTGAACTGCATAACTAATATCTGGAAATGTTGTTGGCTTGCAACCTGTGAGACCGCTATCTGCCAAGATGTCAAGCACATACTTGCGTTGGCTTAACATAATTCTTGCTGGTGAATGTGCCACTTCGCCGAGGAAGTACTTGAGCCTTCCCAAATCCTTAATATGGAACTTTGTGTCTAGATGCCGCTTTAGATCACAAATACAATCATGATCATTGCCAGTTATGATAACATCATCTATGTAAATAAGCACAGCAACAAAATATCCTCCATTGTCTGATGAAGTAAACAAAGAATGATCAGCATCAGATTGTCTAAAACCACTACTAAGAAGAGAGGTTGTGAATTTATGATACCAATTTCTTGAAGCTTGACGATGCCCATAAAGGGATTTTCGTAAGTGACATACTCGTTGCTCCCCCTGTTTGGAAAATCCTTGGGGAATTTTCATGTATACCTCTTCTTCGAGATCACCATGTAAGAAGGCATTGTTAACATCAAGTTGATGCAACTCCCAATCTTTTACTGAAGCAACAACCAGTAAGCAACGAATGGTGACTAGTTTGGCTACTGGAGCAAAAGTTTCATGGAAATCCACACCTTCTATTTGAGTGTATCCTTTTGCTACAAGGCATGCCTTATAGCATTCTATACCGCCATCAGGTTTGTACTTGATTTTGTACACCCATTTAGAATCAATTGCTCGTTTATTAGGGGGCAAAAACTCAAGTGTCCAAGTGTGATTGGCTTCTAAGGCTGCAATCTCTTGTGCCATGGCATCACGCCATTGCTTGTTTTGGACTGCTTGATAAAATCCTTTAGGCTTATCATTAGAGGAGATGGCCACTAAAAAGGCAGAGTGAATGGGAGAAAATTTTAAATATGAAATGAATTGTGACATAGGATATACCGTTGAGTTAGCCGAAGGAGAAGGAGAGAGCGATGTATCAGGCATGGGAACCAATGAAGGGGAAAGAGTATAATCATATCTAGATAACAAACGTGAGACTTGCCTTGATTGTTTGCTAATGTATGATTTCGGTTGGTTGTTACTCGGCAAATTTTGATTGCTTGGAACTGACATAACATCATTAGCTGGTGACTGATCCATTTGCGTGGCATGCTCATGATCACTACTTATATGACATGGTTCATGCATCTCATCTGTATCATGTGATACATGATCTGGTGCTGGTGAGTATGCATCATTTGGATTCTCATCAAAACACACCTCTTGTTGTGATTGCAATTTGTCTTCGGCTAGTGCAAAAGGAAAAATTTCTTCTTGAAAATGCACATCTCGAGTCATATAAACCTTTTTTTTGTCAAGGTCATAGACTCGATATTCCTTCTGCCCACTAGGATGTCCTATAAATACTCCTGGCCTACTCCTTGGCTCAAATTTATCTCTTTTACTATTCACATATGCATAACAAAGACATCCAAAGCAACGTAAATGCTCATACCTCGGTTGTTTACCAAGCAACAACTCATATGGTGTCTTGTTGTGTGAGCTAGTCAAGGGCATGCAATTTATTAAATATGCCGCTATCAGAATGCATTCACCCCAAAAGTCAATAGGAAGATGTGCTTGGAATTGCAATGCTCGTGCCACTTCTAAAATATGCCTGTGTTTGCGTTCTACCACCCCATTTTGTTGAGGTGTGTAAACACAACTGGATTGTCTTTCTACACCATGCTCCATGTAATATTTCAATAACTCTTCATGGACAAACTCTAGGCCATTGTCAGAACGGATTACCTTGATTTGTTTGCTGAATTGTGTATGGACCCAATTAAAAAACTACAACAAATACATCTTCACTTCGGATTTATATTTCATCAAGAATACCCAAGTTGCACGGCTATAATCATCAACCAAGGTAAGAAAATAATGTGCTCCTGAAAGAGATGCAGTTTTATATGGCCCCCCTCAAAAGCATGCTCTGATTTATTCAAACTAAGAGGAATTGATAACCGAGTTTGTTTAGCTCTATAACAAGCATCACAGAATGATGTTTTCTTAAAATCAGAATCCATGGGTAAACTCGGAACCAAAGAAAGACGATCCATTGGTAAATGCCCTAGTCGTTTATGCCAATACTTTATGCTGACTGTACCATGTGCTAACAAGGCTTTCTCCCCTTTCATTGGTTCCAGATAATATAGCCCTTCATGCTCTCTACCCACTCCAATCAGCTTCCTCGAATGTAAGTCCTGTATCACAAAACAATTAGGTAAAAATATCACAGAGCACTTTAAGTCACGAGTCAGTTTGCTAAGTGACAATAGATTGAAATGAAAATCTGGGACCCCAAGGACTTGTTTGAGTATCAAATCCTTGTCCAAAATAACTTGTCCATAGCCACATACTTTGACTATCTCACCATTTGGTAAATGTACCGATGGTTTATTTTCGCATGGCATCATATCAGATAGTTGATTAATATTTAGAGTGATGTGACTTGTTGCTCCTGTGTCAATAATCCAAGTAGGCTTATCATTTTTACCTGAAGAGTCAGAGGTTGCCATATTGACAAATGTGTCACCTAGAGTTTATTTCTCCTTACTAAGAAGTGCCAGCAATTGTTGTTGTTGTGCTAATGTTAGGCCTGGTATCACCGTATCAGTGGTGACTGCCATGGCAGCTCCTCCATTTCGACCACGAGAATGAGAGTTATTTTACTTTCCTCCTCGGAAGTGGTGACTGCCATGGCAGCTCCTCCATTTCGACCACGAGAATGAGAGTTATTTTACTTTCCTCCTCGGCCACCAGGTTTCTGCCAGCCTGCTGGTTAACCAATAATTTTGTAACAAAAATCTGGACTGTGATTTGTCTTTCCATAGTGTGGGCAAGGCGAGAATTTGTCTTCGATTTTTCTGGTCTGCTTAACATTTCCTTTTGCCAATAATGTTGTTCCCTCAACTGTTGGAATTCTAGTTGCAACAACTAATTTTTGCTTTTCATCCTGCGCCACGAGAGCATATACACGCCCAAGAGTAGGAAGTGGATCAATACTTAATACTTGTGAACGTACCGTGGAGTGCGTCTCATCCAATCCCATCAGAAAATCATAGACTTTCTCTTCTTCTCTCATGGTCTGCATCTTCTTTACTGCACTGCAACTGCACCCACACTTGCAATTAGGAATAGGATTGAGTCCTTGCAACTCTCCCCATGTTGCTTTCAATTTCCCATAGTAAGTAGAGATGGGTGCCTTTTCCTGTTGTAAAAGTGTTAAAAGTGTTATTCTTCAACTCGTATACTCTGGGTGCAATACCTTGCATAAATCTCTCCTCGAGGCCTTCCCATACTTCTCTTGTCGTTTCTGCATGTGTGGCACCCTCTTGCAATTCTTTAACAAGGGAGTTGGTTAGCCACGAGAGGATAATCGCATTGCACTGCACCCATGATTGGAATTCTGGGGGATGTAACATCCGGTTTGACAATTGAGGAATTTTTTTCTCCAAGAGAAATAATTATCTCCTTCTTCATTAAGAGGTTGTGTGACAAAAATCAAGCCTGGATGATCAGATGGGTGCAGGTAGTATGGAGAAGAAGCGTTGACAGTTTTACCTGAAGTAGTAGGCACTGTCGGCACAAATCCTCCATCTTTGCTGCCACCATTAGTTTTACCATCGACCATGAGGATAGAAAAGAAGATAGATCAAATGTGATCTTTTGATAACAAAAAAAATATGAGGGATAATAGAAAAAGAAGAAAAATCAAGGCTTTTCTTAGCCTGGAAATCAGATCATAGTTGATTTTTTGAGAAAAGGAGAAAAATCAAGGCTTTTCTTAGCCTGCTCCGCTACCATGTAAAAGATGGAGTAAAATATGTTTTGTGTGTCTTATTCACAAATACAACCCCTATTTATACAAGTTGTATGCTAGTAGCAATCTCCTATACAATCAGCTATAATTATGCCCAATCCCCTTAATTGTGCAATCACACAATTAATCTAATCAATCACACAATTAATCACACCAATCAATTATTCTAAAATCACTCAATCAATCACTCTAAAATCACTTAATCAATCAATAGCAAAATATCCTCCATTAGAATTTGGACTGAATAGAGCAACCACCTCAGGCACTTGTGTACTCTAATTGTTATGGTTAATGATATATATCTTTCCCAAACATGAATACATAATAAAAATTTGAAGGGATGGATTGGGCTTTGAACAAAAAAATCTGAAGAAATTCAATTTCATTCAAGCACTTTCGGAATGAGATCCAAGCTCATTGGCCAAATGTGTTTTGAAGTGATGCCTGCACACGAGAAAATCTAAGGCTTGGTGGTTATTGTTTGATTTTTGTCATAACTTTCCCCATTTTTTCCTGTTGTGAAATCACAAACAAACCATGACAAATGCATTAACTCGTGAGATTCCGTCACTTTATAAACCGGTTCTTGTTTTTTTTTTTTTTGATATGATTAAGGGGACAATAATCTAGATATGTTCTTTTTTTTGTTTTTATAAACAATCTTGATATGTTCTTACATGATTATTGCAATTGCAAACTGTTGGAATTCTTCTTGTTCAAATTACAGCAAAACCCGGGCCGAAGTTTTACCAAGATGGGGGCCCAAGTATTTCAAAACATCCGGTCCATAGTTAAGTGAAAACAGGCAACAACAAGGTAAAACCGAGAAAAACTCCTATTGGTGGAAGCGTAGATAAAAGACCTAACGTGGCAAAATCTGATTGAGGAAGGCCACCAAAGCCAACACAACACTCAATTCACCACAGTCATTTTCTTTTTCACCACCAACCACTTACTTCCTTCCCTCTCTCCCTCTCCCAAACCCAACCCAGGATCTCAAAAAGGAAACCTGCCTTCATTCGAGCCACCACCACACCACCGCTCGGGCAAAAACCAGACCACCACTGTCACTCCGTACCGTAGAACCCAACCACCGAACAAAACCCGGCTTCCTCAATCCAACTACATAGGAAAGAAACCTAATCCCAGAGAGAGAGGAAGAAACATAGGAAAAAGAAAAAGAAGGAAAAAAACAAAATGAATATATTCAGATTAGCAGGTGACATGACTCACCTCTTCAGCTTTCTGGTCTTGCTACTCAAGATCCACACCATCAAATCCTGCGCCGGTACTCTTCCTTCTCCCCTGACCCTCTCATTAGCTCGCCCTTTTATTTAATTTGTAAAACGGTAGCTCTTGCTGCTGTTTTTTTTTTTTTTTTGCGCCTTAATTAAATTAAGTATTATGATTATTTATTGCGAAATTCAGGAATATCGTTGAAGACTCAAGAGCTATATGCCATTGTGTTTACCACTCGTTATTTGGATATTTTCACGGATTACATATCTCTTTACAATACTGTAATGAAGCTGATTTTTCTGGGGAGCACCTTCTTCATACTATGGTACATGAGGCACCACAAGGTTGTTCGTAGGTCTTACGATAAAGATCAAGACACTTTCCGCCACTACTTCCTCGTACTCCCTTGTCTCCTCCTCGCCCTTCTCATCAATGAAAAATTCACTTTTAAGGAGGTTCGTTTCTTCTTCCTTTTCTTTTTTGTCTGTATCTACCAATTTTAATGTTTTTGAGTTTTGTCTAATGTTGATATAGCTCTCCAGTAGCTTATGCCTTTTCTTTTTTTTTTATCCCCTCTGTTTTTTGTTTTTTGGTTTCCAGGTGATGTGGACATTTTCAATTTATTTGGAAGCTGTTGCCATACTTCCTCAGCTTGTGCTGTTGCAAAGAACTAGAAATATCGACAACTTGACTGGGCAATACATTTTCCTTCTTGGGTAAGCTGTGCTTTCTTGATATGATGTTAATTTTTGTGTGAAAACCATGGCTGCACTTGAATTTCAGTTGGTTTCCTAGTAATGATCTCTCTTACGCATTGCTTTTCTTAGAACAGTTTGGTCATTCCTGTTTCAAGTGGTCACTATTGGAGCTTGTAAAGCATTATTCAACTTTTTGGTTATAATTAAGTATGGAAAGAAAAATGTTTCAACAGGTATTAGAGGTTCATATTCTTTTGCTAACGATAATAACTATTTGTGGGACTTTGTTTTTGCATTGCAACATTCAAATGTTTGATATTTCTGTGATGGAAAAAAAAAGAAAAGAGATGAAGCTATATCTGTGCGTCGGCAAGCACCTCTATATTTTGCAGTGCTTTATGCTTAATTGGCAAGTCCCCCAAGTGTTTTCTCAATATTCATCTAACCTTGTCTTGATGCAGTGCATATCGTGCTCTATACATTCTCAACTGGATCTATCGCTACTTCACCGAACCGCACTATGTTCATTGGATAAGTATGACTCTCTTCCTATTTCCCTCTCTCACCCACAGACATATAGAGACACACTCATGCATGCACTAAACATGAGCATGCATCACTATCTCTATTTTTCCTCAGGTCTAGAACTAATTTAGTTGAATAACCAACCTTTTCTTCCATGGTTTTGCAACTGGTAGAGTCGCCAGTGTAGATGATATTGGCAATTAGCTGCTCAATTATGTCTTGATCTTTTCTCTCCAGTCTTTTATTGATCTGAGAGGGCGTTTTTCACCAGGTTAAAGTATTTGGTGAAAACTGTATACGTGCCGTAGTTCTTCAGCATAAGCATGATTTTGTTCAGATGTATAGGTTTCTGATGGATCAGGGAAGCTAATCAGTTTCATATGGACAATATAGCATTTCCAAACTAGTTATAGAGGTCCTTGACTAGTAGACTTATGGCAATTTTTATTTTAATGTTCCGCCACTCTTAAATTGGGGTTTCTTATTGGTGGTATCTGTATTCACAAAATCGTAAGTGAAAAGCTGAATTCATTGTGAATAACTTGATCCATCGCCTTTCAAATTAAGAAGCACTTAAAACTTTGCCAGTAGTTGGCGGAGATTCTAAAGCAAGACTTCAAGTCCAAGATGCAAGATTCAAGTTATGGAATTTTGCTGACTGAATCCTAATATCTAGGATGCATAGGATCAACTCTTCACATTAAGTAAAGAACATGGTTTACCATTGATTCAATATTTGTGTATCACAACACTAAAACAAAGGTGTTGTGCAAAATGAAAACCGTTCTTCTGGTTTGAAAGCCATTGGTCATTGCTGGTTATGAAAGTTTCTTAGTTTTAGCATAAAAAGAAGAAATTGTTCTTAGTTTGGCTGTCCTCTGTTTTATCGGTTATCCCCAGCTTGTGCGGGCTTTGATTTGTTTCTTTGAGCTGTATACTGATCTATGATGTTCTTGTTTGCCCTATACAGCTTGGATTTCAGGCCTTGTTCAAACCCTGCTCTATGCTGATTTCTTTTACTATTACTTCCAGAGGTAAATGTCCATTGTGTTCCTAGTGTTCTTCCATCTAAATTCAGGGGGAGATTCTATTGTTTCATCATTTAATGGGTGGATTTATTTTGGTGCAGCTGGAAAAACAACAAACGGCTGGAGTTGCCGGCTTGAATTACCTGGAAGTAGTTAAAGGTTATAACAAATCCAGGCAGCGGACGAGGATGCAATTGCCTAGTTTCTTTTGTTCTTCCCCTCCTACTCTAGAGTTGTTCACAGCGATTTTTTAAAACAAATTTCGGATAACTTGAGAGTGTATACTACAGAAAGTCAGGAGTATTTTTGTTTTTTTTTTTGGAGGGAAGAGATGTTGAATAGTTCCTCAATACAGTTTTTTCTCTTTTTGTAGCCAATATGAACTTTCAACTGTTGCCTCAACTCGCAGTGTACATGTCAATGTCTTTGGCCTCAATTCTCCCATGGAAGATGGATGCTAAACAGTTGGTGGTTTTGTGGATATCTTTTCAATCACACGAACGATTCAACCTCATTTGATTTTAAAAGAGAATTTATTTCAGTAGCCATTGAAGCTCAGCTATTAGCGTATGTATCTACTATCTAGCCTGTCCTAACAACGGTATTTGCCACATACTAAAAGCTACCAATTTAGTGTTCGATTATCACCGAATTTCCAAATGACAGGAGTCTGGGTGTCGTTCAGCTGCAGTATGTTCACATATACTATAAAGCTCGGCGATGGAGTAAGCGTGACAATAAGCAGAAAACAGAGGATAATTATTTCAATAATATCAAATAAAGAGCCAAGCTATTCATGCATTCAAAGCACAACCTCCATAAAAATAATCTGCAATTACAATATATATGCAGCTTCCATCAACCTCCTTGTCATATACAAAAGACAGAGAAGTTCATCAAACCCTGCTGATGCTTTCCCTCCATCTATTTTGCTCCTCCAGACGTCTGGTGCACCATTGACATGGGCCTCCTATTGATCTTGCGCACAATGGACATGGCCCCCCAATTGATGGCATTGCATCAATTGTATCACCATCCTCCATTTCAAGCTGCAACCCCAAGCACAAGTAAACAGAACAACAATCAGAAAAATGAACACTCAACACTCTTACACATTTCCAATTTGAGTGGGATAAGTAATAAATATGGATATAGAAACCCAGAATATATATAAGATGTCATGAAGCCGTTGATATCTCATTCCAAAAGCAAGCAACAATGGGGATAAGAAATCAATCACTTTGAGGAGATCAAGCAAGTTTGGGCATAATTATTTGGTAGTCAACGAGTTATATTTTTATTGGTAGAATAGTAAACGAGTTATTTACAACAACAACAACAACAACAAAAGACCAAGAGGACTTCAATCAAAGGAACAACTAAGTACCTCTTCTGGGGTTTGATGTGCAAAGATCCTGCGGCCATCGAATAAGAAAGCAAAGGAGCCGAACTCCACAGAATGCCGATCACAGTAGGCATACATAAGTTTCCTCAGCTGGGTGCTCGGCCTGATCCTGAAGAACACGTCATTCACACCCTATATAATCGAACCACCCCAGCAAAAAAGAGTAATATTAAGTTATTAATCAAGACAAAACACGCAAACAGGGAGCACCAACAGGGTTCAAAAACACATGTGCGATAATAAAACCTGAACACCTCTAACTATGAGTATCATTTGAGCACCGAACTGATCCTGGGGCTTGTTGTGCTCCTCCTGGCCACTGCCACTGCCACCAGCACCACCGGTTCCTGACATTCTTATTTGTTTCTCAGTTCTTTTTTAATTTCTCTTCTTTCACTCGGACAAAGCGTTTAACTTAAAACAACAACTCGCAACTCAAGAGTCCGTCCACCTTGTAATTTTCTACTAAGCTTCGCCTTCTTCACACGCTATTTAATTTATACAAGTCAATCCCCCGGCCTATCACGTTCCATGCCACTATGGGAATATATATATGTTTCTAATTTCCCTTTCCAAATTTCTAACCCTGCTAATTTTACTTGTCTCCCATTTGTCCGCCGGACGAACTTAAAAAAATGGGATTTTGGGGTGGGGGGGTTTGTTGGGGGTGTGGCGGCGGGAGTGGATTCCGTGGTCATCATCATTTGCTTTCCTCTGATGAAGCATCTTAATTGACTTTGGATTGCATTTTTCCAAGGTTCCTTTCAACCTTTGTTTTGATGTAGTGCATATCGTTCAGGTTCGTTGCTGGTTATGACAGTTATTTTACTACTTGTGGGTGTCATCTGTTTCATCGTTTTTCCCCTACTTGTGCGGTCCCGTGGACTGATATATAACGTTCTTGTTTGTTCCATTCAGCTTTGATTTCAGGCCTTTTTTTTTTGATGAGATAAACGCCTCTACCGGCATCTAATATATTAGATGTTGAATTGAAAGAGTTGCAATCAAGTTTCAAAAGATCCCAAACACGCATGGGAGGGACAGTAAACCAGATGGCCCTGTCATTAGAAAAGGCCGCCATATGCCCCAGCTCGTTTGCAACTCTATTACTAGATCTAGGGACAAAGAAACAAGCATAAGAATTAAAATAGCCTGAGTAGTTGGGTGATGTCTTTCACCAACATGGGAGGGTATCTGCTCCATTGTTAGCATTAGCAAGAGTTTGGGAGTCTGTTTCAGCAATCACATCCACAGAGTTCCTTTCACGGGACAAAAGAAGAGCATTTTGCAGAGCCAGATTTAAATCTACGCAAGGCCCGAGGATACAATTGCCCAATTTGTTTTGTTCTTGCCCTCTTATCATAGAGTTCTTCACAGCAATTTTTCAAACCACATTTCCGATAACTAAGTGTACACTACAGAAAGTCAAGTATTTCGGATAATAGATCCAGGAAAGAGATGTTAAATAGTTCCTCAATACAGATTTTCTCTTTTTGTAGTGTACATGTCAATGTGTTTGGCGTGAATTTACCCACTTCCCCACAGGAGATGGATGCTAAAATATTTGTTGGTTTTGAAGATATCTTTTCAATCAGACAAACGATTCAACCTCATGTAATTTGCAAAGATAATTAGTTACAGCAGCCAACGAAGTTTAACTATCGAGCTAATAAAGATTATGTAGCCTATCCTAACAGCGGTATTTTCCATGCTCAAATGGATTCTTTTTCCAGAATTCAGCAATTTAGTGTTCGATTATCACCGAGTTTGCAAAGGATGGGTGTCTTTGAGCAACAATAGAAGACAATTTCCACAATATGCTGGTAAATACTAACAAGCTCGGGGATATTAAGCAAGACAATACTAGAACAAGCAAGCTCGGGGACGGAATAAGCAGGACAATATTAGAACAAGCTGAAAGCACACTATAATTATTTCTATAATACCAAATAAAGAGCCAAACTATTCATGCACTTAAACCACAACCTCCATAAAGACAATCCGCAACTACAATATTTATCCAGCTTCCATCAGCCACCCTGCATATACAAAGGTAGTGAAAGAACAAGTTTATAAAATCCTTCCTACCATTGCTATAACTCTCTATTTTAGCGGTATGATTCACACATGTCCACCTCCAGTCTGGTGCAGCATTGCATCAATTTCATCACCATCTTCCATTTCAAGCTGCAACACCAAGCACAAGTAAACAGAAGAACAATCTCAAACATGAGCACTCAAAATTTCATATATGTCAAATTTGAGTACGCTGTATCTTGATGAATCTAAGACATGCAAAAAAAAGGACATGACGAATATAAGCACAAAAGAAGACATAGAGCGACAAAAAAATCCAAAACCCAAAATATATCAGTGACACTAATAAAACTAATTTAGTTTTCAATAGTTAAAATCTCAATTCAGCAGCAAAAAAAAAAAAAAAAAAACAGTTTCACGTTAGCAATTCTGGGGCATGATTATGTTGTGGTAAACAGAGCTTATTAACAACAATAACAAAAGAGAGGAATGTGTTCAAAGGAACAAAGTAATTAAGTACCTCTTCTGGGGTTTGCTCTGCACGGAGCCTGCGGCCATCGAACAAGAAAGCAATGGAGTTAAACTCCACAGATTGCCGGTCACAGTAGGCAGACATTAGTTTCTTCAGTTGGGTACTTCGCTTGATCCTGAAGAACACTTCATTCCCATCCTATAAACAACCACCGCAGCAAAAAAAAAAAAAAAAGAAAAGTAATATTAAGTTATTAGGTATTAACCAAGACAAGACACGCACAGGTTAAGGAGAAGGAGAACGAACCAACACGGGTTAAAAAAACAGAAGCAGCTTTTCTTATAAGCAAATAACACAAATCAAACAACAGAAAAAAGAAGAACACAAGGAGTGAATCGTATGCGAAAATAAGAACCTGGCCTTTGACTTTGAGGTTGATATGAGCGCCACCCTGATCTTGGGGCTTCTTGTCCTCCTCCTGGCCACCAGCACCAGCAGCTCCACCGGTTCCAGACATTCTGAGTGTTGTGTGTTAAAGGCTCTTTCTAGTTTCTCCTCTTCTTCTCTCAGAGAAAGAGTTCAACCACTCGCAAGCTTGCAATTCTCTATGCAACGCTTCGCGTTTTTCACACGCTATTTATAGAAGTCTCTACCCCAGCCCCCGGCCTATCACATTCCACGCCACTATGGCAATATATATATATATATATATATTTTTGTAATTTCGCTTTCGAAATATCTACCCCTACTATTTTACTTGTCTGCCCCTTTATCCGCAGGACCATTTTTTTTTTTTCAAATAATTAGTTCAAGACTTTGACGGTTCTCGTCAAGGCCATGTGGAAGTTGAAGAAGGCATTTATATAACATACATAATCCTGATAGGCGAAATATTTCGTACAGATATTATCATATTGCACCTCCTGGTTGGTTGGTCCATCATCAATTGATATTTTCAAAAAATTTTCTAGTTTGTATAAAAATATTTTTCATTTAAATATTGTGAGGTAATATTAATTATTTTGGTTTCAAGTTATATGTCTCATTAAATAATAAGTGAGGGAAAATATTTAATAAATAATTTAATCAAATATTATTGTTATGCTTACAATATTGGGAGAGAACTGTTAAACTGAAGACTGGGAGGGAGTAGTAATTAAATTAAAAATCTAAAGTCGGCGAGAAAGGTGTGAAGGATGTCCTTTTGGGAGCGCGTGAATAAGCTGGATTTGATAGGTAGTTGGATTCCGTTTTTGTAGTGTAGGGGAGGGTGGCGCGTGGGAATCTTTTTTTTTTTTGTGTGTGTGTGGCTGGAAACGGGAGTTATTGGGGGTTTTTTTTTTTTTTTTGAAAACGTAGTTATTGGGGTTGGGGAGCAGAATTGAGGGGTTGGCAGGGACTGACAGGCGGAATCAGAGGGCTGCGATGAGTTCGAAAGTGTGTCGGGATTTGGTGGTTGGAGGGGAAGTGGATTCCGTGGTCATCATATCTTTTGCTTTTCCTTTTTTTCTGATACGAAGTATTTAATTGACTTTTGGGCAGGAGTACGATGCGTACCTTTTGGATTTTCCCAAGCTTCTCTTAACTTTTCGACATTGAATTGGATTCTTCCTTATCCAATTACTACTGGTGGTGGCCTGGGATTTGAAAAGGTAACAAATTGTTTTCTTTTTTTTTTCTTTCAATAGGTGACAAATTGTTTGATTCTTTAATTAATCCTTCTTAATAATATTAATTTTTTGTCACATTAATATTATTATTTATATGTTCTAAGTAAATAGAAAATTAATGCTTCATTTTCATAGGAGTGTGAACCAGATTCTAGAGAGATGGTTTACTTTCTCTCTAGAATTTTCCAAACACATGACTCCCAAAGAATCCAAACGCAATGAATTTAACTGAAGGCTCCGATCCCTCGCCTGATGGCGATAGAAGTACGAAGAAGGTGAGGATTAAACCCACTGCACCGGAAGCAGCTGGTCCCTTAGATGTGACGATGGAGGAACCTAAATTAAGCTATAAGGAGACACTAACGACTAGGTCTACTTGGGATGAGGACGAAGAGTTCTGGATGATAGAAGAGGAGCCAGAGGCGGAAGATGGTGACATCACGGTAATGGAGCGCAAACGGGGTCCCGGGCTGGGATTGTCTGATGCCTTCCTGTGAACACCCAAATTCGACCCATGTATTTTCTACTAAAATTGGATTTTGAACATGTTGGAACTTAGGACTAATGAGATGATTTGGTCCTAGGAGTAAGGCACGCCAAGAATTTATTTTAGTAGAAATAATACATTTTGGTGATTTGAGCCCTTGTATATTGGAATGCTAGGATTAATGAGATGATATAATCTTAGGGTAAAAATATATAATAAGGTTTATTTACACTAAAATGTGTTTATTTCATTACTTGGGCCTTTTATCTATCTTTAATCTAATTTTAATGAGAAGATTTATCTTTGGGTTGAGGAAGGGTTAAAGGGCCCAAGTTAATGAATCCTTCAGAGTTTGATTAGCCCATTAACACATTTCTTGCAGGTTAATTTTAGCTCTGATTTTCGTGAAAAATCAGAGTTAAATCATCATTTAATTAGATTTTGTGGTTTTGGTATGATTTTAGCTTAAAATGGGGAATCAATGTGTAATCAATCAATTAAGAGATGATTGAGAGGAGTAATAATCAAGAAAGCAGAGGATTCTGGGCAGTCTAAGGGTTAATTACGCGGTAGGATCAATCAGGGAGAAATTAGGGGAGAATCAAGATCGAAAAAGGAAAGAACGGGTGTAACGCGCAGGCGCAGGCGGTCATCTCGGGATGACCGCCAGGTCTGGGCGGTCTTCCTTCCATGACCGCCCGCCCTTGCTGTCATCCAAAGGATGACCGCCGGCCATGACGGTCATATGCACCCAGAACGCGTTTTTTTTTCCCCGATTTCGCTCCTAATTTGATTCTACTCGGTTTTGGCCTAGATTTTTGGCCATTACCTTGATCATTAAGCTGGTCCACGCCCCTAGGCTACCCAGAACACTATAAATAGGACCCCCCTATCACATTTCAAGGGACACAGATGCTATTACACACACACTCTTCATAAGCTTTGGAGCTTGGAGAAACTCTACTTCTCCAAGCTTAAGAAATAGTTCTATAGGCAAAACTCTAGTTGCAATGCCCCAGATTTTCATAATTTAATTTATGGAATTTTTTAAAATTTTTTATTCCAATTTTACCCTCGAGGAATTTCTGGATTTTTGGTTGTGGAAATTAATTATTTCCCTTGGAAATGTTAATTTTAAGTGGGTATTATAGGGTGTTCGAGTTTCGTCGGGTTTGAGAACCTATTTCGGGGTGAAACGGGGTTTATCGTAGTTTTAATTAAAACTACGTCGTTTTGGTTAAAGGGAAGGAAAAAAAAAAATAGGGTTGACAGCGCCTAAGTGAACGACAGGTCGTTCGACTTGGCCGGCCAAACCCTAGCCACCTCTTCTCTTTTCTCTTCTTTTTTTCTTCCTCTCCTCTTTCCTTCGATTCCGCCGCTACCTTTAATCTCTCTCGCTTATCTCTCCTCCCTTCAACACCCGCAGCCGCCATCACCATCCCATCTCCTTGACTTCTTCCTCACACAAACTCGCCGCCGCTACCTTCAAATCGCCGCCGTACCGCTGTTGCATCGAGGAAGGAAGGAGGGCAGTGACAGGCGCGTGGACTCGAGCCGAGCTTGAGGTTGCAGTCGTTGCACCGCCGCTGGCTGGACGTGGGAACCGACGAGGCGTCGTTACAAGGAATCCGTCATCTTTGCTGGTAAGCTCTGCCGCCCTCGAGTTCCTTCCTGCTTGGTTTGTGTTTGTTTCTGGGGTACTAGTTGTTGACAAGGGGTTTTGTGTTGTGTCTGGTTCGTTGTTGGCGGCGAGTGAGCGTGGTGGTTGGCTGACGGGTTGTGGTTTGGTGGCGGGTTGCTGCTGGATGCGGTTTCGACTGCAGCGTTTGGGTTTCAGCGGTGTTGCTGCTGGCCGATTGAGGGCTGGGATCCAGTACCAGTGGGGGTTATTTTCCGTGGTTGCAGTGTTCGGTTGGGGGTTGTGGGTGAGCTCGGACAGTGGGCAGTGACGACCCATTTGCTTCTCGGGTAAGATCCAATTCCTTCACCCACTTCTTGTTCGAGTTGATAAAATTAGATTGAATTCTTGTTTTGGGTTTGTGTTAATGCTTATGGATGGGTGTTGTTGGACTTCAATGACGTTTGGGTGCAGCAGAGTTCGTGTCTGGTTGTTGTGGAACTTTCCGGCAAGGCTAACCGGAATTCGGCGAGCTCAGGAATTTTCAGGCAAGGACTCGGGTAATTTCTGGCGGACAGAACTTCTCCTTCGGCGGTATACGATATTTTCCAGTTTAGTCTTGGCTGTATCTTTTGTACATAATTCATGGGATATTTTGAGTATATGTACATTTTAATTATAATGAGATTTAGTGGAAACCGAGAGTGGGGAGTGAGTGTGTGTGGCCGGAAAACTTACCGACACGAGTAAAACCTTATGTCGAGAACACTTGGGCTCGGGAATGACCTTAGGACGGTATTTAGGTAAAACTGGGCCCAGGCCCAACTAACTAACTCCAAAGGTCTTAAGACGTTTTTGTGGACTTTAAGATATGGGCTTGAGGCCCAATGACATAATTGGATATCTTTTGGACTTAAGTAACGGGCTTTAAGCCCAACTTCATAATTTGATGATTGTGGACTTAGAGAAATGGGCTTTAGGCCCGAGATTCAGTTTTGGACTTAGATGGGCTTAAGCCCGGTGAACCTTAGGACCTGATCTTTTGGAGTTTAGGTGAGAGAACACCTTTGTTGGACTTAGACCCTGAAACCTCATAATCTATTAACTAGGGTCGGGTTTTACTCAGTTGAGCATTTAGTTATCATGCATGCACGGTTTTTATTATAATTGTCGTGTGTGCAGGTATTCAGGCACGGGTAACACCTCGGGAGCTGGAGGATCTGTTTTGGGGAAAGCTCCACAGGATAATCGTCGTTGAGGTGGCTTTATAAGTCTTTTTATGTTCGTTTGCATGTGCTTGTTGGTTTGGTTTGTCTGAGTTACATGCCTTGTTTGCTAACATGCCATGATCTGTATTGTGTGCCTGTGTGTTGCTATTTGACAGATGAGCATGATTGTTTAATTGTTATGAGATATAACATGTGGTATGATTTTGGGTGACCTGTGTGATGTATTGTGGGTTGGAAACCTGGATGCTTGATTAAGTGAATAATTCACACAACCCTGATAAATCATAACTTGTGGCACACATAATCTCTTGAGTATGAATAAGAATAATACACAATAAAAGATATACTACTGTGGGCTGATGACCGGTTGGTTCGAGCGGGAAGTGATACCCCTTGGGATTGCGTGCGGGATAGAATGGTATATGCGGTTTAGCATATGGGTCTGTGATGACCGGTACTACCTTCCCCTTTCTACCTCCCTATTTTTTTCTCTCTCTCTCTCTCTATGATTGTATTTGGGCTTATTGCCTGGTTATATTGGGCTTACGCCTTGGTTGTCTCATGAGACGGGACCGAGCTCGACGCACACAGTAGGGGGCCCTGAATAATAAATATAATAATAATAACAAAACACAAACAGATGTAGAACATAAACTATCAGCTTATATATTGTTGGCATGCTAGTACTGATTATTGTGGGTTTGCTTACTAGTGCTTGTTCCTCTACACTCTATTCGAGCTTGCTTTGCACACCTACATAACTAGATTTATACTGCTCACTGGGTAGGCGACTCACATTATCGCCACCGTTGTTTTTCAGATCCTTAGTTAGCGTGCCGCTTCCTTTTTCCTTCCCGGAGTGCGGACGAGGATATCCCAGCAGGTAGCTGTGCTTCTTCTCCCGGTTGGATCCATAGAGCCGACATGCATATCTTTTCCTTCTCTTTTTTTATTTTATCTTTATCTTCCGCTGCATAGAAATTTGTTGAGATGTCGTTCTTGTTTTTATTACATTGTCGGTGATTTTCCGGGATTGATACATGATGATGATTCGGCGGTTTGCCGGGTTGATTTATGGCTTGACAAGCCGGTTTACTTCTATTCTTTTGTGACATCTCTGTTTAATAGGGTTTATGGATAATGTTTTGGCATTGGATTACGTATCCCGAGTTTCAGGGGTATTTTGGTAAATTTCTTTTATTTAATTATTTTATTTTAGAAAACTGGGATACGGGCGTTTCAGCTTGGTAGCGGAGCAGGCTTCAGATCCTTGGTTTTAAAAGTGTTTTAAACTTTGTTTTCAAAGTGATTTATGTGTTTAAGCATGTTTCTGGATTTATAACTTTAAAAATGTTTTTGACCCATTTGCATTCATATAGGCGTGGATATGGATCACCAGGGGCAGCACAATGTTGAGGATGATGCTGCTACTTATGTCTCCGACAACGTGTCGGTGATGCAGGTTCCCATTGGATAGGGGAACAATAATGCAGCGGGGAATGATGCTGCAGGAGCTAGAGAACAGAATGTAGTGCCACCCGTACCACCTGTTGTGGACCCAGCGTTCCAGCAGTATCAGGCTTTCTTGCAGTGGCAACAGTTCCAGCAGTTTCAGCAGCAACAGCAGGGTGCTCAATCGGTTGCACCTGCTGTGGCAGGTGGTATGGAAAGTGGATATAAGCATATGGATAAGTCAACAGTCAAGGAATTCTCAGGTGAGGAGGGCGAAGCCAAGGAGTTCGATGATTGGTTCTGCCAAGTGGAAAATGTTCTGGAGAAGTTCACGTGTACACCTGAGCACAGGGCTCGTTTTGCAGCACACAAGTTCACGGGTTATGCATTGACATGGTGGCAGGAACTTGTGGCCGACTTACCGAGGCCGGTGGAGAAGCCATGGGAGGATTTCAAAGAGAAATTCTACAAGGAGTTTCTCACTGTTGGTTTCCTAGAGGGGTAGAAAAAGTAGTTTCTGGAGGTAAAGCAGGGGCCAAATGAGTCGGTGTCGGCATTCAGGATCCGGTTCAACATCCTTCTCTCTTACGCCAAGGAGTTTGTGCCCGATGAGGTGGCTAAGTGTAGGCGGTTTGTTAGTGCCCTACGTACTGATCTGGCGATAGCGGTGGCTGGTGGAAGGCACAAGACTTGGGAGGCTATTTGTGAGGCTGCTTTTGATGCTGAGAGGGTTCAGTTCATCGGGAAAGAGACTCGGGCAGCCGAGCAGAGGAAGTAGTCATCTGCTTCAAGATAGAAGAGACAGTACTCTGATGCCGGAGATGCAGGCTATTCTGGTGGACAGGGCTCTTCTTATCGAGGTTCGAAGAAGTCCCGAGGGCAGAACTATCAGGGTAGACCTGACAGATCTTTGGGAGGACGGTCTTATCAGTCTGGTTCTCAAGGACGGGGTTCCTCAGCACAATTTTCGGGTACATGCTGGTATTGCAGTAAGCTAGGACACCAAAAGTCAGCATGTTACAAGTGGATTAAGGATAGTGGTGGCAGTGGTTCCCAGTATACAGTACAGAGTTCTGTGGCCTGTGGTGCTGCTTCTTCTAGTCCGAACAGGGGTGGCGGACAATAGGGTCGAGGTCGTAGGGGTTCTAGAACTTCGAACCGCGGGGGTGCGACTCAGAGTGCTGCAGCTTCTAGGGTTTATGCCATCACCCGGGAGGAGGCTGCTGATGCCCCAGAGGTTATAGCAGGTACATTTATGGTTTGTGGTCGGTATGCACATGCTTTAGTTGATCCAGGCTCAACACATTATTTTGTATCACGTGTATTCATGACCACGCATAACATAGAGGATGATAACCTTAGTAGACCCTTGAGAGTACGTTTACCGACAGGTGATATAGTAGTTGTTGATCGAGTTTGTAGAGATGTATCGATAGAGTATGATAGTGAGAGTTTCCCTTCTGATCTTGCTGTCATGGACTTGGGAGAGTTTGATGTTATCTTAGGCATGAATTGGTTGTCCAGACACCGGGCAGTAGTTGATTGTCAGGCCAGGGAAGTTTCTTTATCTTTTCTGTTGGGGCGAAGATTGGTGTTCGTTGGAGAGCGAAGAGCCCTATCGGTGTGTTGCATCTCGACTATCCAAGCTTTCAAGATGATCCGAGAGGGTTGTGATGCTTTTCTAGCTCACGTGGTCGATTCTTCGGTACCAATACCGGGAGTGGAGGATATTCCGATTGTTCGGGAGTTTCCTGATGTATTTCCTGATGATCCACCTGGGTTGCCTTCGTAGCGGGAGGTGGAGTATACAGTTGACTTGGTACTGGGAGTTGTACCTATTTCCATACCGCCCTACAGAATGGCTCCGATAGAACTTAAGGAGTTGAAGAAACAACTAGAGGAGTTGTTGGATAAGGGTTTCATTAGACTGAGCATCTCACCTTGAGGTGCCCCGGTCTTGTTTGTGAAGAAGAAGGATGGCAGTATGCGGACGTATGTGGACTATAGACAGTTGAACAAGGTGACTGTGAAGAACAAGTATCCTTTGCCTAGGATCGATGACTTGTTCGATCAGTTACAGGGTGCATCTGTATTCTCATAGATTGACTTGCGATCTGGTTACCATCAGGTTCGGATTGCAGAGCAAGACATATCGAAGACTGCATTCCGCACTCGGTATGGTCATTATGAGTTTGTGGTTGTTCCGTTTGGGCTGACGAAAGCACGGTAGTGTTCATGTGTATGATGCAACAGGTCTTTCATGAATTTTTGGACCAGTTTGTGGTAGTGTTCATCGATGATATTCTGATCTACTCAAGTAGTAAGGCCGAACATGAGGACCATTTGAGACAGGTTTTGCAGAGGTTGAGAGAAGAACAGCTCTATGCCATGGTTAGCAAGTGTGAGTTTTGGCTGGATGAGGTCGCGTTTCTCAGTTATGTTGTGTCCGGTGAGGGCATAAAGGTGGACCCAGCCAAGATTAAGGTAGTCATGGATTGGGAGCCACCGAAGAATGTACCTGAGATACGAAGTTTTCTTGGACTTGCTGGTTATTGCCGGAGGTTCATTGAGGGTTTTTCCTTGATAGCGGGTCCCATGACAAAGCTGTTAAGGAAAGACTGTACCTTTGTTTGGGATGATCGTTGCCAGAAAAGTTTTGAAGAGTTGAAGAGTCGGTTGACCTCTGCACTGATTTTGACTGTTCCGAGACCCGGAGTGGAGTACACGGTATTCAGTGATTCTTCTGGTTTGGGCTTGGGATGTGTTTTGATGCAGGAGGGTCGGGTGATTGCTTATACTTCCAAGCAGTTAAGAACTCATAAGAAAAACTATCCGACCCATGATCTTGAGTTAGCTGCTGTGGTCTTTGTTTTGAAAATCTGGAGACACCATCTGTACGGTGAGAAGTGTCGGATTTTCACAGATCACAAGAGTTTGAAGTACATCATGACCCAAAGGGAGCTTAATATGAGGCAGAGATGCTGGATTGCACTTCTGAAGGATTATGATTGTATCATTGAGTACCATCCGAGAAAGGCCAGTGTTGTTGCAGATGCATTGAGCCGGAAGAGAGTTGCATTTGCAGATGAGGACCCGGTTTCATATGCTTTGCCTTCCTTAGTAGAACTGAGGTCGTTGGATGCACAGTTGGAGGTGGATGCCACCGGAGCGTTGCTAGCCAGTTTGAGCATCTGGCCGACCTTGCGGGATAAGATCATGGAGTTGCAGTTTGGTGATCCTCATCTAGCAGAGTTGCGAGACAAGGCTCTCGGGGGAGAGAGTTCTAATTTCTATATCCGGGAGGATGGTGCTTTGATGACCGGGGATCGGTTGTGTGTTTCGAACGTCGATGATATGAGAAGATGGATCGTGGATGAAGCACACAACGCGCCATATGCTATGTATCCGGGTAGCACCAAAATGTACTAGAACTTGAAGAGTCATTATTGGTGGCCCGGGATGAAGAAGGATGTTGCGGAGTTTGTAGCTCGTTGTATAACTTGTCAGCAGGTGAAAGCCGAGCATCAGGCTCCTACCGGCAAGTTGAGATCTTTGACTATTCCGCAATGGAAGTGGGAGCATATCACTATGGACTTTGTGATCTGGTTACCGAGGACCTGGGGTCGACATGATGCCATCTGGGTCATTGTTGACAGGTTGACCAACTCAGCTCATTTCCTTCCGATTCAGCAAACGGATATAATGGATAAGCTGGCGAGGTTGTATGTTTCGGGCATTGTCCGTCTACATGGAGTTCCACTAACCATTATGTCAGACAGGGATCCGAGGTTTACTTCCCACTTCTGGAAGAGCTTACAGTCAGCTTTGGGTACTAAGCTGAATTTCAGTACTGCATTCCATCCGCAGACCGATGGGCAGTCGGAGAGAAGTATTCAGACACTGGAGGATATGCTTCGAGCCTATGTGCTCAATTTCAGTGGATCTTGGGATGAGCAGTTTTCGTTGGTGGAGTTTGCCTACAACAACGGTTACCATTTCAGTATTGGCATGGCACCTTACGAGGCTTTGTATGGTCGGAAGTGCCATAGTCCGATCTGTTGGGATGAGAAAGGTCTGAGACAGGTGGTTGGTCCGGACCTAGTCTAGGAGACTATTGATCAGATCGAGGTGGTCAAGCAGTGCATGAGAGCTGCTCAAGACCGGCAAAAGAGTTTGGCTGATAAGCATCATCGGGAGATGGAGTACAGTGTAGGCGATAGAGTCTTCCTTCAGGTTGCTTCCTGGAGAGGTGTTATCCGGTTTGGGAGGAAGGGCAAGTTGAGCCCTCGTTACATTGGTCCATATGAGATCATGGAACGGATTGGTCCGCTGGTTTACAGGTTGGCTTTACCGGAGGAGCTGTCGCGTATACATGATGTATTCCATGTTTCGATGTTGAGGCGTTATCGGTCTGATCCTAGTCATGTTGTGTCCCCGACGGAGGTGGAGGTTTCTGAGGATTTGACCTAAGTTGAGGAGACGGGAGAGATTTTGGCTCGAGAGGAGCAACAATTGAGGAGTCGTACCATTCCAATGGTTCGGGTTAGATGGAGCCGTCATTCCCCGAATGAGGCTACTTAGAAGGTTGAGTCCCATATAAGAGAGCAGTATCCACATCTGTTCTGACTTTCTTGTCTTGTAAATTTCGAGGTCGAAATTTTAATAAAAGGGGTGGAACTGTAACGCCCCGAATTTTCATAATTTTCATAATTTAATTTATGGAATTTTTAGAATTTTTTATTCCAATTTTACCCTCGAGGAATTTCCGGATTTTTGGTTGTGGAAATTAATTATTTCCCTTGGAAATGTTAATTTTAGGTGGGTATTATAGGGTGTTCGAGTTTCGTCGGGTTTGAGAACCTGTTTCGGGGTGAAACGGGGTTTATCGTAGTTTTAATTAAAACTACGTCGTTTTGGTTAGAGGAAAGAAAAGAAAAAACAGGGTTGACCGCGCCTAAGTGAATGACAGGTCGTTCGACTTGGCCGGCCAAACCCTAGCCACCTCTTCTCTTGTCTTTTTCTTTTTTCTTTTCTCTTCTTTTTTTCTTCCTCTCCTCTTTCCTTCGCTTCCGCCGCTACCTTTAATTTCTCTCGCTTATCTCTCCTCCCTTCAACACCCGCAGCCGCCATCACCATCCCATCTCCTTGACTTCTTCCTCACACAAACTCGCAGTCGCTACCTTCAAATCGCCGTAGTACCGCCGCTGCATCGAGGAAGGAAGGAGGGCAGTGACGGGCGCGTGGACTCGAGCCGAACTTGAGGTTGCAATCGTCGCACCGCCGCTGGTTGGACGTGGGAACCGAGGAGGCATCGTTGCAAGGAATCCGTCACCTTTTCTAGTAAGCTCTGCCGCCCTCGAGTTCCTTCCTCTTTTGTTTGTGTTTGTTTCTGGGGTACTAGTTGTTGACAAGGGATTTTGTGTTGTGTCTGGTTCGTTGTTGGCGGCGGGTGCGCGTGGTGGTTGGCTGACGGGTGGTGGTTTGGTGGTAGGTTGCTGCAAGATGCGGTTTCGACTGCAGCGTTTGGGTTTCGGTGGTGTTGTTGCTGGCCGATTGAGGGCTGGGATCCATTACCAGTGGGGGTTAAATTCTGTGGTTGCAGTGTTTGGTTGGGGGTGTTGGGTGAGCTCGGAAAGTGGACAGTGACGACACATTTACTTCTCGGGTAAGATCCAATTCCTTTACCCACTTCTTGCTCGAGTTGATAAAATTGGATTGAATTCTTGTTTTGGGTTTGTGTTAATGCTTATGGATGGGAGTTGTTGGATTTCAATTCCATTTGGGTGCGACAGAGTTCGTGTCTGGTTGTTGTGGAATTTTTCGGCAAGGCTAACCAGAATCCGGCGAGCTCGGGAATTTTCCGGCGAGGACTCGGGTAATTTCCGGCGGACAGAACTTCTCTTTCGACGGTATACGGTATTTTCCAGTTTACTCTTGGCTGAATCTTTTGTACATAATTCATGGGATATTTTGAGTATATGTACATGTTAATTATAATGAGATTTAGTGGAAACCGAGTGTAGGGAGTGAGTGTGTGTGGCCGGAAAACTTACCGACACGAGTAGAACCTTATGTCGAGAACACTTGGGCTCGAGAATGACCTTAGGACGGTATTTAGGTAAAACCGGGCCCAAGCCCAACTAACTAACTCCAAAGGTCTTAAGACGTTTTTATAGACTTTAAGATATGGGCTTGAGGCCTAATGACATAATTGGATATTTTTGGACTTAAGTAACGGGCTTTAACCCCAACTTCATAATTTGATGATTGTGGACTTAGGGAAATGGGCTTTAGGCCTGAGATTCGGTTTTGGACTTAGATGGGCTTAAGCCCGGTGAACCTTAGGACCTGATTTTTTGGAGTTTAGGTGAGAGAACACCTTTGTTGGACTTAGACCCTGAAACCTTATAATCTATTAACTAGGGTCGGGTTTTACTCAGTTGAGCATTTAGTTATCATGCATGCACGGTTTTGATTGTAATTGTTTTGTAATTGTTGTGTGTGTAGGTATTCAGGCACGGGTAATACCTCGGGAGCTGGAGGATCTATTTTGGGGAAAGCTCCACAGGATAATCGTCGTTGAGGTGACTTTATAAGTCTTTTTATGTTCATTTGCATGTGCTTGTTGGTTTGGTTTGTCTGAGTTACATGCCTTGTTTGCTAACATGTCATGATCTGTATTGTGTGCCTGTGTGTTGCTATTTGTCGGATGAGCATGATTATTTAATTGTTATGAGATATAACATAAGGTATGATTTTGGGCGACCTGTGTGATGTATTGTGGGTTGGAAACCTGGATGCTTGATTAAGTGAATAATTCACACAACCCTGATAAATCATAACTTATGGCACACATAATCTCTTGAGTATGAATAAGAATAATTCACAATAAAAGATATACTACTGTGGGCTGATGACCGGTTGGTTCGAGCGGGAAGTGATACCCCTCGAGATTGGATGTGGGATAGCATGGTATATGCGGTTTAGCAAATGTGTCTGTGGTTACCGGTTCTACCTCCTTCCTTCTACCTTCCCCTTTCTACCTCCCTCCCTCTCTCTCTCTCTCTCTCTCTCTCTCTCTCTCTCTCTCTCTATATATATATATATATATATATATATATATATATATATATATATATATGATTTTTTTTGGGCTTATTGCCTGGTTATATTGGGCTTACGTCCTGGTTGTCTCATGAGACTGGACCGAGCTCGACGCACACAGTAGGGGCCCTGAATAATAAATATAATAATAATAACAAAACACAAACAGATGTAGAATATAAACTATCTGCTTATATGTTGTTGCATGTTAGTACTGATTATTATGGGTTTGCTTACTAGTGCTTGTTCCTCTACACTCCATTCGAGCTTGCTTTGCACACCTACATAACTAGATTTATACTGCTCACTGAGTAGGCGACTCACATTATCGCCACCGTTGTTTTTCAGACCCTTAGTTAGCGTGCCGCTTCCTTTTTCCTTCCCGGAGTGCAGATGAGGATATCCCAGCAGGTAGCTGTGCTTCTTCTCCCGGTTGGATCCATAGAGCCGACATGCATATCTTTTCCTTCTCTTGTTTTATTTTATCTTTATCTTCCGCTGCATAGAAATTTGTTGAGATGTCGTTCTTGTTTTTATTACATTGTCGGCGGTTTGCCGGGATAGAGACATGAAGATGTTTCTGCGGTTTGCCGGGTTAATTTATGGCTTGACAAGCCGGTTTATTTCTGTTCTTTTGTGACATCTCAGTTTAATAGGGTTTATGGATAATGTTTTGGCATTGGTTTACGTATCCCGGGTTTGAGGGGCATTTTGGTAAATTTCTTTTATTTAATTATTTTATTTTAGAAAACTGGGATGGAATTTCGTGGGTAATACCAACCATTGAAGGCAGCAAGAGGTAGATCAAGAAGAACTCCAAGTTTGAGTTAAGGAGTGGGAGGAAATTATGTTAAAGACACAACCCAAACCTAGGAGCTAGAGGAGGGCTACAGGAGGTAATCCTAATCCCTTTTTGCTTGACCGATTGCTTTTGAGATGTTGATGTTTATGACGATGTGACTGTTGTGATGCCATGTCAAGAACTACATAGGCTTTGAACCCGGTCGTCGGGGTACGTAGGTGGTTTCCAGTGGTGGAAACTCAAGCCCAATCTTCTTCTTCTCCCCTTTCTCTTTTAGTTTCAATTATTATGTGTTTTGTTATTCACACTTGCACACTTGCACAAGGCATACAAAATCTTTCAATTGCACAAGGTTTGCCCCAACATAGATGGGTGCCTAACACCTTCCCATCCATGACGAATTCCCGGGTCCAGCATCTTTGGTTCGCTATCTAGTTGCCTAAACGGAGTCATATGAAGGTTTTTCCCGAGTTTTTTCCTTTAATAAAACTTGGGTGGCGACTCCAAAGATGTTGAATGACGGTTATGAAGAAGGTGTAAGGAATAGGTGAATAGGCCCAAGTGATTTTGGGTCGAGTATTCACACTTCTGTGCTTGCCTGAACAAGCCTTGGCAGAGAGCAGTCATAGTGAAGCTGCTGGGTAGATCTATCAGGTACAAGATGCTGAAAGCCAAGGTCGCTGCTTTATGGAAACCGATGGGTCCAATTGGTCTCATAGATCCAGAGTATAACTTTTATATTGTGAGGTTCTCAAACGATGAAGACTTCCACACCACCCTGTTTGAGTGGCCATGGACCATCTTCAACAGCATCCTCAGTGACAACCCTGGACCCCAGATTTTTGACCAGCCACAGGAGATGTAAGAAGTGTTGTTACTTGGGTGCACTTTCCAAGCTTCCCGATTCACAGGTATCAAACTAAACTCCTCACTAAGCTAGGTAATTTAGTGGGTACTACTGTGAAGTTGGATTTCAAAACTAAGTATACACTACGGGGTCAATTTGCGAAAGTGGCGATGTGGATAGATCTCACCAAACCTGTGAAAGGGACGGTGACACTGGATGGGGAAAGATAAAGGTGAGATACGAAGCCTCAGATCGGCATCTCCTGCGGTAGGGTGGAGCACAATATCCTTTTCTGCCCAAAGAGGACTAGCAATTCTCCGGAAGGGACACCAGCACCGGTGGATTCAGGACAGGCACCTAAGGATGCGGACAGCCCCACAAGGAAACCCATCGGAATCTGGAGTGTCCCCCAGCCTAACGTCCAGCCAAGAACAAGAAGCCCTAACAGAAAGCCCAATGAGGCAGGCCTCAAACAGCCCACCCAAAGCCCACGACCCCAAGAGAGCTTAGGACACAGGTTTAGTCTGCTGGCTAGTGAAGGACTCAACTTCCACGTGGGCTCCTCCAACAACACTAACCAGTACCTCCAAAGCCCACATCCCGAAAGCCCAGTTATACTACAGGCCTTTAACAGGTCTAGGAAGCAACCCACCCGCCCCAATTCCCAGTCAATGAAAACCCTGAACCGGCCAAAGAACTCCAACGTACCCAGCAAGGCCCCCAACCTATGTACCCCACTTAAAGAGGTCTCTAACAAGGTCTCAACTCAAAACACCCCAACGTTGAAACCAGTACCTTACCGTATGAAACCCACTCAGTACACCAACCGTGGTACCCCCTATATCACCCATGATCATATCTCAGCCTTCTCTACCTAACCAGCCCAGATCACATACCGTGGTGGTTCTGCGAGAGAAAAATCATACCAACATAGTTGATCTAACTCCCCCCTCTATACCAAACCATATACGACCACATGAGATACCCTATCTATCTAACCGACCATATGATATTCCACCAGATACAACCATTGACACCCCAATACCCGCTGAACTGATACCAATGGCCTGCCCTCCCAGCCCCCCAAAACGGTTCCAGTTATATTCCAGAGGGGGAGATGATGATTGAAGATGCTGATGTCGGAATTCCTATAATAGACTTTGTTGTAGTTGTAGGGCAGGAGTGGAGTAGGGCTGAAGCCCCAACTTCCACTTAGGGGACCTGCCCCATCTGTATATTCTTACCTTTCCTTTCTCAATTATGATTAACATAATTTTCTAAAACTGCCAGGGAGCTGGCAAAACTCAATTCAGCAGGTGTCTGAATGAGTTAAAGAGGCAACACAAGCCGTCTTTGATGGTTGTGGTTGAACCTAGATCAGCGAACGTAAGGCGATGAGGGTGATTCGCAGACTGGGATTCTCTAACTCTTATAGAGTTGATGCTAGGGGATTTGCAGGAGGTATTTGGCTCCTATTGGATGGTGAGAACATCTCGGTGTTAGTTATCTACAATCATACCCAGTTCATTCATACTCGGGTGACAGATGGGCAACAATTATTCCTATTTACTAAAGTCTATGGAAGTCCCCAAGATAAGTGGAGGCACTTTCTTTGGAATAACCTGTCGACTCCTGCAACTAGTGTCAATGAACTATGGTTATTGGTGACTTTAACGCATTCTTAACCAGCACCGAACGGCTGGATATGAAAAGGAATGGGCGAGCAAATAGAGCCTTTGTTTAGTGTGTGCATGATGCATGACTGATTGACTTAGGTTTTGCTGGCCCCAAATTCACTTGGAAGAGTGGGGGGCGCCAAGCGCGACTGGATAGGATGCTCTTTAATGAATCATGGAGACTTAACCATCCTGACAGCACGGTACTCCATCTCCCAAGAGTCTGTTCTGACCACCGACCCCTTCTCCTCAGACAGAGTTCTGTCATAAATTTAGAGGCAGAGGCAAGACCGTTCCGTTTCCAGGCAACGTGGACAGTGCATCCAGAGTTTAATCAATTTGTGGCTCAGGCATGGCGAGCCGATTTTGACATGCTCACTGCCTAGAATGAATTTATGGAGCAAGCACGAGTGTGGAACCGATAGGTATTCAGCAACATTCATATAAAAAAGAAGAAGCTACTACCTCGCATCGACGGGATACAAAGGTATTTGGGATGCAGGCCTTCAACCTTCCTTTTAAACCTTGAAATTGCACTTAGACATAAGCTGGATAGTGTTTTATTGCAAGAAGAAATGCTCTGGATGCAAAAGTCCCAAATTCAGTGGGTTCAGGCAGGTGATAGAAATACTGTTTTCTTCCACTCAACTACCATAATTCAGAGTAGGAAAAATAGAGTGGAGGCGATAAAGGATGAGCGAAATCAAAGGCAAACTGACTAGAATACTTTTCAGTCAATGGCTACAAATAATTTCAAGAGGCTGTTTCATGAGGATTACCCATTATCACCCCTCCCAAATATCAGTGATAGCTTTCCCATGATTGATGACTCTCGGTGGTCTTCTCTTGAAAGGCCTATCACAGAGCTGGAGATTAAAGAGAGTTTTTTTCCAATAGGGTCAGCTTAAATCCTCTGGCCCATATGGGCTACACGCTCTCTTCTACCAGTCCCAATGGGAAATTGTTGGCTCATCGGTGATAAAGTTTTTGAAACAGATTTTTGAGCAGGGCAGATGAGAGGCATCTATTAACCGCATATTGTTGGCACTACTACCTAAGGCACCGAAACCTGAGTCCATAGCCAATTTCGGCCCATTGGCCTATGCAAAACCCTATACGAGGCCATTACAAAACTTATTGTCAACCTTATATAGCCGTTACTGCCCGATTTGATTGCTCAAAATCAAAGCAGTTTTGTTCCCGGAAGATAGATAATAGATAATATAGTGATTGTACAAGAATCCATTCACACCATAAAGAGAAAGAAAGGTGGGTTGGATATATGGCCATCAAGATCGATCTAGAGAAAGCCTATGATAGGCTTCGATGGACGTTTGTGGAGGATACTCTGAAACTTATGAGTTTCCAGGCTAGAATCACGGCCCTTATCATGCAATGCATATTCTCATCGTCGATACAAGTATTATGGAATGGGGCTGCCTCAAAAGCTCTTTCACCATCAAGGGGCATTAGACAAGGCGACCTCATCTCTCCACACCTTTTTGTCTTATATGTGGGGAGGTTGCGTCACCTCATTCAAAATGCCACGGATGCCGATATGTGGCAACCCATTTCTTTGAGCCAAAGAGGTCCTAAACTCTCTCATGTGTTTTTGTGCAGACGATCTAGTATTATTTACGAAAGAAACCTTATCTCAAGTCTGGGTTATCAAGCAGTGCCTTCACACTTTTTTTGAACTTTCTGGGCAGAAGGTCGGCCATGCCAAGACCAAGATATTCCTATCCAAGAACATCCTCACGGAGGAGGCAACTGATATCAGTCAAGCCTTTGGGTTCCAAATTACCCAAGATCTCGACCGATACTTGGGTGTGCCACTCATTCACTCTCGGGTCGCACACAAGACTTATGAGCATATTGTTGAAAAATTCCAGCAGAGACTCAGTGGATGGATAGCCAACACATTATCTCTGGCCGGGCATATCACACTCGTCAAATTTGTAATCGTTGCACTTCCTGTTTATTCGATGCAAACGGTATGCCTCCCACGGTACGTTTGTGATCGAATTGATAGCCTTTTCCGCCGGTTTATTTGGGGCAACATAGGAGATCACCATAAAATCCGTCTCATCAATTGGGATACCATTTATTTACTACAGAACCAAGGGGGTCTTGGGCTAGGGAAAACTAGAAGCTGCAATGAGGCACTAATAATGAAGCTCGGCTAGAGATTACTAACCAACCCCTCTGCCTTATGGGCTCAGATCTTAAGTTGCAAGTATGTTAGAGATGATGTGTGGCCTCTCAAGGTCATCAAGGCACAAAATGAGTCAAGCACATGGAGGGGCATTGCAAAAGTATGGCCGGAGTTACTGAATGCGATTGGTTGGACTGTAAAGAATGGCCAATTGGTGAACTTCTAGCTAGATAGCTGGTTTGATGATGAGCCCCCTTTGAATAGCCTAGCTTCTGCTCCAATCCCCACTCATCTCCTATTTTATACAGTGGCGGATATGGTTGTAGCAGACGGATGATGGAACTGGAGGATTCTTACCTCTTTCCTTCCCATGGATGTGTGTCAACGAATCTGGAACACTGCCCCCCTCAACCACACCTCGAACCTGATCGTATTTGCTGGTGGCCTGAGCCAAAAGGGCCTTTTTCTACCTCCTCGACATATATGAGGTATTTAAAGCCCAGAACTGGAAACATGAGGACCCGGTGTGGAGCTTAATTTAGAAATAGGCTGGCCCTTATCGGATATGTGCATTTCTATAGCTTGCATGCCATGACCGACTGTTAACCAACCAGGTACGACTTCTTCGAATTCTAAGGCCTGCTCTAGGTTTGATTTGGCACTCAAAATAGCAATTCATGTGCTAAGGGATTGCCACACTACTCTAGATATTTGGATTGCTATTTTGCCAACTGACATAGGCGGTGAGTTCTTTACTCTAAACATTAAAGATTGGCTATGTTGGAATCTTGATGGCTGTGATGGCCAGTTTGGGGGGCAGGAATGGTCACTCCTCTTTGCCACAACGTGCTAGAAAATATGGCAATGGCGGAACCAGGAAATTTTTGGGCCGGATCTCCTACCTCCACAACAACCCATTAGTATTATCCACAACTTGGCTAAGGAATTCAACGGGTATAGGAAGTCTCAATTCCATCAAAATCGGAAACACTGTAATGAGAACAGTCCCAGTTTAAAGTGGTAGCCCCCGGAAAAAGGTAGTGGAAGCTCAAAGTGATTTGTCATGGTGGAACCACTTACCTATCGGCTGCAACTGGTGGATCGATTAGAGATCACTCGGGATCCTAGATCATTGGTTTTGCTGGGAAAAGAGCCTTTAGTTCGGGCGTAATGGCAAAACTTTGGCGTGTACTTCTGGGACTTCAAATTGCCGGGGGATCGGGTTGTTCCCATCTGCTTGTGGAACTAGAGTCAGCGCCTATTTTGGAATGGATCACCACTACTTTTGACCCGGATGTGGAAGTTTTGAGCTCCACGTGGCCACTCTTCTTTTCTTTTCCTTCCTTCTCTTCTTTCTTTTCTTTCTTTTGTCCACCGAAACCACCCGTGACCAACTGACCCTCCCCATTTTCTTTTCTTTTCTCCCCTGTCTTCTTCCCCCATCTCTTTTCTTTATTTTCTCTTCCCCTTCACCCGATTTCTCACGCCCTTCCTCTGCCCTCTTTCTTTTACTCCCTGCCATCATCATCATCACTCATCTTCACCATCAACCTCCCCTGCTGCCGCCATCTCCTCCCCCCCTTTTTCCTTCTTCTTCTTTCTTCTTCACCACCACCGAGACAACCACCACCACCTGCCACCTCAACCTACCTCTTCCTCAACACCTCCTCCTTGTACCTCTCTCTCTCTCGCCTCTGTTTTCTCTCTCCTTCCTCACGATCTGCCACCACCACCTCCTCCTTGCATCTCCTCTGTTTCCATCCGCCGGCGCAGTAACAAGGCCGCCGTTGCTCCTCTCTTACCTCTTTTGCCTTCCTTCTCGCCGCCGCCCCTTACCTCCGCTGCTGTAACCGGACAAGGCCACCGTTGATTTCTCCTCGCTCCTGCTCATGAACGCGGCCATCGATCGAGCTCGACACCACCACCGACTGATTGAGTTCGAGCCACCACCGTCGCAGAGGACTGCCGCCGTTCACAGGAGAACCGATCTCCTCTGCAGCCAGGGCCGACGCCGAGACCTTTTTCCTCTCACGGCCACTCGAGCCGCCACTCTCACATCTGACACGACCGTTGCCGACAATGTGGGTAAGATCCGGCATCGATCTTTACCCCTCTCCCTTCTGTTCCTGCCTATCCGTTCTTTAGCCCGATTTATGTCAATTTGGACTAATAGGGTCTTGTCTTTGATTGTTGTGCTCTGTTTGTGGCTTGTGTTGATGAACTGGGCGTGGTTTGGGTCGGTTTTGTGACGGTGGTTGGATGCCGTTGATGTTGCTTGTGTGACAGTGAGGATGGTGTGTTGGTTGAGGTTTAATGGGTAGTTGGGTTGCTGCTCACGGGTGACGGTGGTGCTGCTGTTGTTGATAGGAGTAGGCATGAGCAGTAACGGAGAAGGTGTTGTTTCTGTGGGCTTTTGGATTTCTGTGAACAGTACCGGCCGGAATCCGGCGAGTTTCCGGCAGCCTCGGGAATTTTTCGGCGAGCTCGGAAATGAACCTTTGGGTAAAACCCGAGCCTTGGACCCTTCATGATCATTAACGGACCTCGGACAATATTAATGGACTCGGGCCTTTAAACGATTAATTAACTTATCTAAAATTGACTTATGGTTATATTTTATATCTTGTTTTAGTTATTTATTTTATGCTTTGCTTTATTTATTTAACTATGCTTTTATTTATTTATTTATGCTTTTTTTATTTAATTTATTTATTTTATGCCTTATTTAATTTTCCGAATGGGCTATTAAAAAGGCCCATAGCATTTTATTTCCGGTTTAATTTCATTTACCTGGGATCGTAAAAGGCCCATTGAATTTAATTTTCGATTTTATTTATTTTAGTTGGGCTAATTATAATTAAAGGCCCATAATCTCTAATTTCATTAAGTCTTTTACTTAATTAATTCGAAGTTGTTTTATTATTTTCTCCGATGGACTAAACACAAGCGAAGGTCCCCTGGGCTTAATTTCTCAATTATGTTATTATGTTTCTAATACGTTTAATTACCGTTCCTCTGGGCTAAATGATAATAGGCCCATACCTTATTTATTTATCAATTTCAATCTTATATAAATATTACAACTACCTATATTTTCATCGGCTAAATAATAATAGATCCTAATTTATTTTCTTGGATATATATATATATACGAGTTTACTTTGGGCTAAATTAATATTAATTTCATATCAATTATTTCTACCGATTTTATTCTTAGATATAACCCGTGCAAATTTATTTTAATGATAAATTATATTTTATTAATTTATCAGGAAATATTTTATTAACGGTAATATTATTTTGAAATATCAATTCATTAACAGTTATAATATTTCCGTCCAATTATTTTGTTATATATTAAATTTAACTACTTAATATGTACAAGTTTTGAACTGTTATATTATTAAATAACCGTTGTATTTTATCGAGCTATGGTATTATTATTACTCTCTATACTTTATTTACAATTAATGGATACAAATGTATATGTATTTTATATATCATGTTAAAATTATTTTATACTATATATCAGCTATGTTAACCTCCTTACCAATGGAGGTATTTCCTATTTAACGGTTTTATTATCGGATATATATTATTCATATACTATTTGGACGTACTTAACGTTACCACTATTTATAATCATTTCTTACTAAGCGTATATATGGTTATTACTATTATTATTATTATTTTATCGAGGATAAGTACTTATGAAATATTATTTACTTTGAAATATTACCAAATATAGTTTATACAACGTATTTGCGTATATACATATTTTCTTGTCATAAGCGACCAAAGGGCCGGGATATCGGCTTGAGCGCTCGGTTTCGGTTTTGATTTAAATCAAGTATACTTGATATAACCGCTGGATTTAATTAATTGCCATCAAGTTGGTTGAACTGTTGGTAATAAGATGATATGGAATAGTAAAATGAACAGATAAGCAGTTTAATAACAGTTAAACTGGTATCATGCATAATCATTTTTGTTGTGCATTATAAGTGATTATTGTGTTCCTATATATACATATAGGGTATCGAGGTTTGACCGGATAGCAGTTTCAGAGACACATCAGGTGAGGATGGATAACCTTTGATATTTCGCACATAATACTGTGTTTGTTTCTCTGATAATTGTTGTTTAATTGAACTGCTGAGCTAATTGAGTTTGATTGTGGTGTTATTGCTGTTGCTGTTGAATAATTGATTGTGGATAAACTGATATGATGAGATAATTGGATAATTGGAAGTTGTGTTGACGACTGTATTGTCACTTGGAAAGTAGTGGTACGACTAGATGGTTAGAGACTGTTTTGTGGTGGCTATGATCTGGGTTACTCGTGATAAGCATGTCTATGCTTGGGATGTCTATCCCGGATTATTATATTTTTGGGATGTCTATCCCTGGGATCTATTTTTGGGATGTCGATCCCTGGGCTCTCTTGGTTTGATCTAGCACCCAGAACATGTTAATAACCAGGTACGATCCTAGCTTGTCTAGTGACAGGGCCCCAGAAGATAAAATTGGTAATAATAATAATCATTCTTTTGGCCTTGGCTCAGTTAAGTTCTGGTTGAATCTTTGATTTGTCTTTTGCTTGTATTTTCTTTGAAAGTATTGTGTTTGCCTGCATATTACTGTTTAACCTTCGTCGGTTGGCACTTCGGACTCACCCCTCGCCTGCGGGGTTTCATCCCGTAGGATGAGTTGTTTGTGGTACAGGAACGTACGAGGCAAGCTGCAGTGTACCCTCGGGCAGGACTCGGATCCATTAGTTGCATCGGGCTTTGCATATGTTGTCATTGAATTAAAAATGCTTCCGCTGTGTTGTTGTTATTGAGATTCCCGAAGTCGGGTGTAGTGATATTATCATTGGGCCGTTGGGCCGGATTTTCTGTTGAATATTCCATTTGTGCCACGTGTCGGCACTATTGTTCAGCAATTACTGTGTATTGGATAAATAGTAGTCGGGGTGTTTCAAAAAGAGTAATAACGAAAAAGAATAATCACAAAAACTAATTCCAAACAATTCGTATCGGTTTTTCTATAATGTAAAAAAAGTTTTTGATGAAGGATAATAGAATAGTTGTAACGCCCTGATTTCTCGTTAATTAAGTTTCAAGGAATTTTCGAGATTTTTAAAATTTATTCCCATTTTATCCTCGAGTTGCCATGGAAATTATTCCTATTCCTTGGAAATATTCCTTTATTTAGGAGTTAATCCTAAGACGAGGTTGGGGTTCGAGCCGTTTCGAGTTTGGACATAAAACAGAGCTTTTGGAGTAGTTTGGGTAAAACTAAGTCGTTTTGAGTTTGTTTTTTTTAAAAAAATGTTGATTGGAGAGGTGGGTTGACCGCGCCTAAGTGAACGACGGGTCGTTCAGCTTGGCCGCCAAACCCTAGCCTTCCCTTCCCTTTTCTTTTTTGTCTTTTCTCTTTTCTCTTCTCCTTTCTTTTTCTCCCAGCCGCACCGACGTCCTCATCTCTCACCTTATCTCTCCCGTCTTCTCTCTCTCTCTCTCTTATCTCATCTACAAACACACCGACACCATCATCTCTTCTGCTTCTCCAATCAAATGCCGCCACCACTTGGACCGTCGTTGTGGTATGATTCGGGGCTGTGGTTGTCGCCTCGACGCACACGGGTTTGGGAGAGGGGTCGATGCAGGTCGTTCCGGCGGACGTGGCCAGCGGACAAGGGGTCTTGTGCCGCCGTCGGCTGGGCGCTTGGTGTTCCGGGTTGCTACATGGAGGTCTAAAGGTCGGGGCACGAGTTTTCGTTGTTGTCTTTTGCTCGGTATGTCCCTGATCTCCCTTCCTCTTCCTTCTCTTTTGTTTTCGGGCTTTGATGTTAATCGGGCGTTCATCTCTTTTGTTTGGTGTCTGGTTGTGTGTGCTGTGAAGCTGCGGGGCTGTGGTGTTGTTTGGCGGTGTAGTGTGGTTTTAGCTGATGGTTGGGTTGCCGACAGTGGGTTGTTGAGACTCGGGCCCTGCTTGTTCCGGCCAGCGTGCGTTCGTCTTCGGTAAAGAGTAGATGCGAATCTATCCCGTGGCTGCTCGGGTTGCCTTACTCCAGTAAGGATCCAACTTCTAAACTCATCTCTTCTATTTTAACGCTTGGTGTTTGTTGTTTTTGTTGATTTGATTGTTGACTTTCATCTCTCCGGGTTGGACAGTTTGGGGGGTTGGATGTTTCAGGACTGTTGTGGAAATTTCGGCGAGCTCGGGTCATTTTTCTGGTGAGGATGGACCGGAATCCGGCGAACAAGTTACTGTTCTGGCGAGCTCGGGACTTTTCTAGCGAAGTTCGGGCAGTGTTCCGGCAAGACAAATTTCTTCTCTGGTTGTTAATGGTAATTCCCAGTTGGCTGTAGTTTAATCTTGTACATATCATGTACGGTAAATGTTTGTAACTCATGTATCGGAAAGAAACGGAAATAGTGGGAACTGAGTGTGATGAGAGAGTGACACGTGACCGGAAAATTCTCCGACGTGCATAGTACCTCTAGGACGGGTATCCTTGGGCTCGAGTAAGAATATAGAACGGGATTTAGGGAAACCGGGCCTGATTAACAAAACACTATGCTATTACATGACATAGTTGGACTTAATAAGAGATGGGCTTTAAGCCCAAGGACTTGTTTGGGTTCAATGGTGGTTTTTGATGATGTGGGCTTTAGGCCTGGATATTGATTTCGGACTTAGTTGGGCTTTAGGCCTGTGAATCTTAGGCCCGTGACATGGAGATGTGGACCATGAGTGGGATTGGATCTTTGGGGTTTGGACGCTGACTTGGGTAGTAAATGGGCCTAGACTCACGTTTTATAAACAAGATCGGGCTGGAAGACTTACGACGATATAGTGTTATAATCACATAACCAGCATGCATTTATCATGTTCTATGTTCGTCATATATGTGACCATGTTGTGTTATAATATAGGACATGTCGAGGCAAGAGAATGTGTCGGATTTTCCAAGGAAATTACTATAGCCCAGGTGAGGACATATAAACCTTGATATGCTTTACTGCCTGCGGTGCTCAGGTTGATAGGTTTGGTACATAGTTTGGTAAATGATTTTATGCTGCAAGTACTTTATGCCTGGTTTGGGCTTGTTATGATACCTGCTTTGGCTGTGATATGTGCCTGACTGTGTATGTTCTTCGATGCCATGTTAATTGTGATGAGCTGATAATGTCATGCTAATTATTATGAACTGAGAATGCCATGTTGATTATTTATGGGCTGGTATTGCCTTGTTTTATGATATGTGCTGTTATGCCAATATCATGTGTTCCTGTGAGCCTTAGGCTCGGTTTAAAGACTCTCTCTGGTGGCACATCACCTGATAACACACTATGAGAATCACTCAATATATAAGTCATAATTGATAACAAATAACTATGAATAATACATGATCTACTGTAGGGTTGTTGACCGGTAGCACCGAGAGGGAGAGAGGGTACCCCTCGGGTCCTGTTATGTTAGTGAGTAGTACTCACAGAGACGACGATGAGGGGATTGATGGGTACGCCCCTCGATTAGTATATTAGTGAGAGTACCCCTCACAGAGCTGGCGCCTTGGGGATTTGTCGGGTGTACCCCTTGGTTATTTGTTATTATATATATTTCCTTTGGTGAGAGCACCCCTCACAGAGCCGGCGACTTGGGGACTGACGGGTGTGCCCTAAGATTTTGGATTGTATATTCCTTTGAGGAGAGCACCCCTCCTAGAGCTGTCGACCACTTGTTTTGTTGGTGGTTTTCTTTGTCGGAACCTACCCATTCCGGTGTGTTGATATATGTATATATATATATGTTTATATTTGGGCTTATGCCCTGAGGAGCTGGCCAGTCGCTACCGCGCCCGACGCACACAGTAAAGGCCCTAATAATAATATTCAAAGTTAATAAAAGATAAACTACCTCTCAATAAGATGATTTGAGTTAAGTGTGGGATTAAAGTCTGATGCTGATTTTGTTTGTGCACTCTGACCTGATATGTGCACTATGGCTGTGATTGCCAGGTTCTAATGTATTCGCGGTTGATTTGTATATGTATATTCTGGTTTATTTGTTTGTGGTGAGACAGTGGTTGGTCTCACCCCCTCACAGTTTTTACACAGGTTAACTGATCGTGGATCAGGGACGCATTCAGGTAGCTGTGCCTACTTTCCTTTGGGGACGGATCCATAGGTTGACACTTCATATGTCTGTATTTGTCACTGAACTAGATATTGATTTTTCGCAGCATAACTTATCGGGATGTTGTTTGTATTGTCAGATTGAACACTTGTTTTTCTGGTTGGTTAGCCGGTGTTTACATGGCTTGATAAACCCGATTTATTTTTGAGTCTTTAAGCATTCCGATGTTTAATTTGTTACCTTAAGTTTTTGATGATATGTTTTACATAGTGTTTGGCATCCCTGGACTCAAGGGCATTTTTGTCTCTTAATTGTCATTTATGTTTTGTATATTTGGTTTTGGGATGTAGTCGTTTCAATAGTCAACGAAAACTACCAATAAAACAAAGGTTAGGAAAAACAATAACTAAAGTTAAAATAATTAAAATTATATAATTTATAATATCAAAGGATTAACAAATATTACTAAAAATAATTAATTTATAAATTTTAATTCTAATGCAAAAACTAATTCTAAATAATTTGTATCGGTTTTTTTTTATAATGTTAATCATTGTTTACATTATATATAAGTTTTTATCAAGATAATAATAAATATGGAAGCCTTTATTTGATATTTTCTCAACAACTACCAAGAATTACGAAGAGCGAAAGTTACTGGAAAAGAATAGAACTATAGAGAAGAGTAGTCTAAGAGTTAACGAAAATTATGAACAAGAATAACATCTGCGAAATTAAATAATCATGGAGAAGAACAATCACAAGAATTCATGACAGATGTATCTGTAATTTGTTATCAATAAGAACTATAGAGAAAAAAATCAAAGAGTAGTCAAATAGTCAACAAAAATGGCCAACAACAACGATGTCTAAATTAAAAAATCATACTTATATTATATATAAGTCCCCTTCAAGAAAATAAGTGATATGTATGCCTTTATTTATATTTTGTCAATAATTACTAAGCATTAAGAACAATAATAGTTACTGAAAAACAATAAAATTATGAAGAAGAACACTGAAGAGTTAGCAAAAACTATACTAGAATATTTTTTTTTATAAAACAGAGTAATTATAAAGAAGAATAGTCACGATATCTCACGACAGATATGTTTGCAATTTATTATCAATGAGAGTTATGGTGAAGAAAAATCAAAGAAAAATTGAATTGTCAACAAAAACAAGGAACAAGAACAATGAGTACCAAATGTAACAGCCCGGGTAAAATTTGGATTTTTACCGGGACTGTAGAAGTCTTTTTACCGTGATTTACTATTGAATCAATCTTGGGTAATTAATTCAAGGTAAATCGGGAGTCGTTTTTCGAAACCGAGGGTTTTCCCGCGCTCGTGATTTTTCCGTGGATTTTTCGGACCTAAGTTGGTATTTTTCGGGTTGCGGAATTTTTCGGAAAATCACATCGGAAAATAACTAAGGAGGTATCGGTTATTTTCTGGTCCGGATCGGATTCGCCCTTAATGCAGACGAACTGCATTATTGTAATTCACATGTATAATAGTGAATTTTCAGTTATAAAGAGGAAGAGGGCAGCCGGAGGTAGAGCAGGAGAAGAGAAGAAAAAAAAGAGAAGAGAGAAAAAAAAAGAGAGAAAATAGAAAAAAAAAGAAAAAAAACTGAACTGAAAAATAAAAAAAAGAAACAGTGAGAGAAAAAAATATAAATGAAAATAAAAAAAAAAGAAAATCGGAAAATACAGAAAAAGGAAGGAAAATCGAAAAAAATCGGAAAAATATGGGGTGAACAGTACCGTCACCCAGCGCCTCTGAATACTGTGCACGCCGATGAGATCAGCGCCGCCTTGCACAACACCGCCGCCACCAGCCTCTGCGCCGTGCCGTCGCGACCTCGGAGCCGTCGTCCTCATCGCCATCCGCCGCCGGACGCTCCTCCCAGAGCCGTTGACCCGCGGCGAAACCCGCGGATCCTCTTCCTCCGCCTCCTGCTCAGCCGTCGCGACGCGTCTCGCTGCCCTTCCACTGCCCTTGGAGTCGCCTCGCTGCCGCCGTCCTCCTGCAACCTTTCCCTCGCGTTCCCGCGCCGCCATCGCCGCCGTTGCCGTTGAACCCGAGGTGAGCTGGGTTTTCCGACCCGTTTGGGTCCGGGTCGCGACCTGGGTTCTTAAAAAAAATAATAATAATAATAACAATATGTTTATTTATATATTTCTGTTTTTACTGCTAATTAATTCTGAAGAAAATATATATATACTTTGAGAAAAATATGGTAAGTATGGATACTGATATCTTGAAAAAAATAAACATATATATACTTTGATAAATAAATAAGTTATGTTTGGAAAAAAACTATTAATATGTTATTTGGAAAATGTATATACCTTGAAAATATTTTCTGAAAATTTAATATATATGTTATTTTCTCTGGAAAATTATGGTAATTGACTATTTTTGGAAAATATGTGTATATTGTATACATAAGTAATAGTTTTGAAAATATATAATTATTCTGATAATATAATTGTTTGGAAAAGTATTTTACCTTTGGAAAATATATATTTCTAGAAAAATTATGGTGATTATATTTTGGGAAAATTATAACTATTTTATGAAAATATTTTGGATAGAGTTTTATTAAAAGTATTGTACCGAAATAATATACGGATATACGTACGATATTATATTATATTATGGCATCATGGCATACCGATTATGTGCATCTTATACGTGCATGTTGTTGTTTGATGTATAGGTTTTGTTATCGGGCGGTACCCCGAGGAACCGGCTTTGGTTCCGGTTGATGTCTTCAGAGTTAAGTAACAGGCTAAGGTGAGGATGGATAACCCTTGATATGTGCCCGTAATGCTGTATGTGTATCTTGTTGCTTGATTGAACCACTGAAATGATTGTTGACTGTTACTTGATTGTTGTGGAAATGTTGTTGCTGTTCTTGGTTCGTTGTGTTATTGATTTGTGGAATCTGTGCTGAGAATAATGTTGATCCGTCAATTGTGTTTAATTAGTGATACGAGATT
>JAKUCV010000038.1:55593-112822 GCA_028386065.3 Turnera subulata | reverse complement strand
GGGCAAGCTGATGCGTACCCTCGGACAGGACTCGGATCCATTAGTTGCATTGGGCTTTGCATATGTTGTCATGTGAGTTAAGAGTCTTCCGCTGTGCATATTGTTAAATCTTCTGTTGTGTATATGTTGTATTTGGGCCATTGGGCCAGTTGGTTGTTGTTGATGTCCCCGGGGTTCGGGTGACGAGTTCTATGTTGGGCCGAAGGGCCGGTTTACAGTTTTTGATATTGGGCCGTTGGCCAGTTTATTGTTTTATACGCAGTCCGTCGGGCTTTGTTGGGTTGGGTTGTCACAGTTCCGGCACGTGTTTACTGTGTACAGTAAATACGGGTCGGGGCGTCTCACCAAAAATAATAATAACGAAAAAGAATAATCACAAAAATTCGTTGCTGATGTGTTTGTAGTTTGTTATCAGTAAGAACTATGAGGAAGAAAAAAATCCAAAACATAATAGAATAGTAAACAAAAACTACCAACAGGAACAAAGACTACGAAAAAGAATAATAATGGAAAGTAATAATGTAACGTAACAATCCCCTTCATTAATAATATAATTCAATAATAAAAATTATATAATTTAGAATATCAAAGGATTACCAAATATCAATAATAATAATTGATTTATAAATTTCTATTATAATACAAAAACTAATTTTAAATAATTAGTTGGTCTAGATCATAAAAAAACTCTTTGTGTATATTATATATAAGTTTTTCTTAAGATAATGATTAATATATAAGCATTTATTTATATTTTCCCAACAACTACCTAAAATTACGAAGAAATTACCTGAAAAGTTAGCAAAAATCATAAACATAAATAATGTTTACCAAAAAGAATAATCATGAAGAAGAATAATCACAAGAGCTCATGACAGATGTATTTTTAATTTATTATCAAGAAGAACTACGGAGAATAAGAGTCGAGTAGTTAATGAAAGCTACGAATAAAATAGTGACTATGAAAAAAAATAATAATGAAAAAAAATTATCATGCGAAATCATGACTGATGTGTTTGTAATTTGTTGTCATAAAAAACTATGAAGAAGAAATTTGAAGTACAATCGAATAGTTAACATAAACTACCAAAAAGAACAATGACCATGAAAATAAAAAATAAATAAAAATAATTATACAATTTAACTATCAACTTCATTAATAATATAATTTAAAATAAAAAAAGATTAACAAATATCATTAACAATAATCGATTTATAAATTCTAATTCCACTACGTAAACTAATTCTAAACAGTGCGTATCCTTTTGCCTAGATTATAAAAAAATATTTTTCTTCACTATATATATAAATTCTTCTCAAGATTATGATTAATACTGTTGGGTTAAGGTAATTAGCATGTGCATTAGTGATTAATTAATTAGCCGATTAGTGCTAATTAGTGAATTAACCTAATTACCTACCCATATGATTAATTAATTTTGATTAATGACAAACTAGGCTTATAAATATTTTAATCCACCACCCAAACCCTTGAGTTAAATAATGAAATCAGATTTTATAAGGTTTGAGGTTAGTGGGATTGGTATGTGTGCTAAGGCTATGTTTGGTATCACTTGGAATCGGAATAGAAACGGAATCATAATTATTTTGTCGTTTGGTATCACATGGAATCAGAATAGAAAAGGCATTTGAATAATTTTGTTATTTGGTTGGTGATAATTATGACATAAGTACTAGAGTGACAATAATTTAAGACATAAATTCTAAAACGAGGTTATTTATGGTGAAACAAAATGAAACAAAATGGAATAGGATTCTCATTCCTATTTCCATTTCCATTCCTTGTATACCAAACATAGCCTAAGGGTATTATTTTATTAAGTCTAAGTCTCTTTCATGCCTTGGACCATATTGCTTTTCTTACAACTTTGAGGCATTTATTGGAGATGCTCCCATACCCTATGAACCGGAAATTAAGCTTGAATAAACCTAGAAAATGTTTGTTTAGTGATCTGGGCAGAGCTTTCAAAGATTCATCTCTATTTAGCCCCGACTTGGGATCCTCAAACATAGGTACCCAGCCAACTTGTGCTGATTTTTTAGAACTTTGAGGCAACTTGTTGGAGGCGCTCCCATACTCTATAAATCTGTTACCTAGCCTAGTTTAACTCAGAAAATATTTGACTAAAGATCTGGGCAGGTCTCACAACGGATAGATTCGAATCTGACAATCCTAAGATCACCAAAGCTAGGAGTTTGCTAAGCTTGTGCTGTCTTTCTTGTACTTTGGAGCTATCTGTTGGAGGCGCTCCTATGAGCACAAAATCCGCAAGTTTGTTTCTCTCTGTTCTGCAGGTGTTTGTTTAAAGGACTGCAAAGCTCTCACAATGACTCATTCTGATTCAGTCCAACCTAAGAGAATTAAACATAGGCAGCGGCTCAGCATATGCAGACCACTTTCTGGAATTTGAAGTGATGAACGTTTTGGCGCCAATGATGCCAAATCTCGAGGTAGCAGAAAGTGATTGCTAGCCGTTGGATGATGAGGCTACCACTTCCCCCAACCTCTATAAATTGAAGGAAGACTGAAGAACTCAAGTCAGAGCTGCCATTACGCAGTCTTAAAGTTATACTACTTGAGTTACACTTGCAGTTCTCCAAAAGAGCCTAAATTGAGTGATATCTTAAATGCCAGAGTATTGAACTTAATTGTACATCTTCTTGACATTGTCAATGAAGATTCCTTGCTGTGAGATTAGAAACACCTTAGTGGGAACATGGGATTAGTTTGCTAAGGTGGGATTCTGAAACGTCCCGACCCGTATTTACCGTACACAGTAAACACGTGCCGGAACTGTGACGACCCAAGCAAAACAAGCCCAGCATACAGTGTATACAACAGAAACTCGGGCTCAACAGCCCAAAATAAAAACAACGATAATCATCATAACCGGCCCAATGGCCCAACAATAACAAAATAATGCACAGCGGAAGACTTAATAACTCACAAGACACTGTATGCGACATTGATGCAAACTATGGATCCGAGCCCTGTCCAAGGGATAACGCCGCAGCCTGTCTGGAATGCACCCAACCTGTACCACAAATAACTCGTCCTACGGGATGAAAGCCCGCAGGTGAGGGGTGAGTCCGAAGTGCTCACCGACGAAAGATAGTCAATCAATATGCAACACAATAATTACTCAAGGTCAACACAGGCTAAACAGCCAAACACACCAAAATAAAGACCAGACCCAAAACCGGTCTAAGACCAAAAAGACTAAAACAAAAATCCAATTTTCCAATTTTATCTTTCCGGGCCCCGTCACGGATAAGCTAGAGGTCAGACCTGGTTATCAACATATTCCGGGTGCCAGACCAAATCCAGAGAACCCAGGGATCGACATCCCAAAAATACGAACCCAGGGATAGACATCCCAAAAATAATCACGGGATAGACATCCCAAGCATAGACATGCTTATCACAAGTAACCTAGGTCATGGCCACCACAAAACAGTCTTAAACCATCGAGTCGTACCACTACTTACCACGTGACAATTATACTATCGTCGTCAAAATCAAATCACAGGGATCAACATCCCTAACCAAAATTCCGAGATAGACATCCCAAACCAAACCAAGGATCGACATCCTTATCACAATTTATTATTAATTCCATTATACTTAAACCAAAAAGACGCAAGGTTAAACATCCAAAAACCAACATGGGATAAACATCCCGACCACAATCAAGACAATGGGATAAACATCCCGAGACATAACACAGCAAATGCAACATCCAACAATGCAATAATCATCAAACACAATAACCGAGTAATACAGGCACATATTGAAGGAAATCCATCCTCACCTTGGCCGATTACTCAACTCTGAAGACAATGTCCGGTCCCAAGCCGGCTCCTCGGGAAACTGCCCGATATCCGAACCTATACAACAAAAAAATATATACACATAAATGCACATAATCGGTATGCTATGATGCCAAAACTGCGAAATAACCCATCCCGGTTCATATCCTTTATTATCATCTTTTACCGAAAATATTATACCGTACGTATATCCGAATATAATTTCGGTACCATACTTTAATTAAAACTCCTAAAAATATTTCTATAAATTAATTATACTTCCCAAAACATAATCACCATAATTTTCTGAAAAAGATAACATATGTATATATATATTTTCTAAAATATTACATTTTTTTAATAAAACTATTTATCATAATATAATTACCAAATATTATCATTTGTCAAGATATATATATTAATCATATGCTGTATAGGTTATTTCCCAGAAAATATATAATCATAAAAACTTACTCTGAAAATAAATACAATTTAATATATATACATTTTTATTTTCTAAGACAAAATACTTTTCCCACAATTATAATTCAACATAATTATATATATTTCAGAAATATACCTATATATATTATCGAGAATAATAACATATACACATTGTATTCCAGAGAAATAATAACGTATAATTATAATTTCCAGAAATATTTTCAAGGTATATATCTTTTTCAAAATAACCATAATAATAATTTTACAAACAAAACATAATTATGTTAGTTTTCCAAGATCAAGTATATATTTTTTTTCAAACTACTATTTATAATTACTATCTATTTCCCCAGAATAATATATGTAATTTCCAGAAATAATGGATATGTTATTTATTTTTTTTTCCAGAAATAAATACCAACAAATAGATATATAAATATATATTTATATTTTTTTTTATTATTTCAGGGTTGGGCCAGGCCATGAACAGTAGGCCCTACAACAGCCCATAACCAAGCCCAAGACCCAACTCAAGCCCACTAGAGCCCAGGCTCGCTAGTCCAAGACAACAGGCCCAACCAAGCCCACTGCCATGAACCCAGCAGGTCGCAGCCCACTGTGGCCGTCTTCTTCCCGAGAGTGGCTGCTCACCTTGGTGGGCTCGTCGCTGGACGAGGCAGCACGGTCAACACGAGGCGATGGGAAGGAGGTATCGCGGGCAGCACAGGTAAGAGGCGGCTCCGCTATGCAGGGCCGTGTCCAAATCGGACCAGAAAATAACTGATACCCCCTTAGTTAATTTCCGGTGTGATTTTTCTGAGAATTTCGGGACCCGAAAAATACCGACTTAGGCCCGAAAAATCCACGGAAAAATCACGAGCGCGGAAAAACTCTCGGTTTCAAAAAACGACGCCCGATTTACCTTGAATTAATTACCCAAGATTAACTCAACAGTAAATCACGGTAAAAAGACTTTTACAGTCCGGTAAAAATCCAAAATTTTTACCCGGGTTGTTACAGTCTACCCACCTTAAAAAGAATTTCGTCCCCAAAATTCTGTCTTATCCGTGGGTCCTACCACGATAAGCTTCTGGTATACTCCACCAGGTGTCCAAACTCAACATGAGATACCGCTTATACCCTTAAGCGACATCTCATCCTCTATAAGAACCAAACCTCATGACTGGCATACTCACACACAGTCATGGACTCTCCACTGAGATCAAGAACCACCTCAGACTCCGAGAACAACAGCTACATCGGTGGCACTGCCTTCCCGACAAGCTCCGATGAAGAACCTCCCAAGAAGCGGTTCAAGACAAACAGCATCGGCCTGAAGGAATACTTGGTCGTCTCCCCAAAACGGCGAAAGAAGCGTGCCAACAAGAAGGCTGATGTTCGAAAGGGCAAGGCAACGGCTGAAAGCAGCACTCCGCAGCAGACACTGATGCAGCTGAACGTCTCACTAAAGAAGATCAGCTCGGCGGTGATGCAGATAGAACTGGCGTGCGCGGAACTCTTCCCTCACGTCAAGAATGTCCAAAAACCTGTAAAAGATCTAGAGAAGCAAGTAACTCTATAGAGTACTTCTTCTCCTGTTGTAAAACCGTTATAAATTAAAAAAAATAAGCTTTCCTTTTTAAAACAAACTCTTGTTAAATTGTGAAAACTCATGCTAACAGAAAGATAAAAACATCTCAAAGCAGAACAAAAATAATAATAGGGATATAAAATCAAACATAAAGAAATTAAAAACAAAACTCGTTTAACAAAATCAAAACAAAAAGAAATTAAAACAAAACATGTTTCCATGATCAGCGCCCAATTCGGTCCTAAGCATCCTCGATCCCGAGAAACGTAACTCGCACAGCTAACGGTGACGTCCGTTTCCCTCGTGAAAAAGACGACCGTTATCTCGTAAGGTGACGATCACGAGAGCGTCCTGTGTCCCTCGAAAGAAACGTACCCACTTGTCCACAAATTCCGCATGAGCCAAAAACGTCCGTCAAGTCTCACATCTCTCCACGATGTCCGAACAGGTGTAAGCTTGTCGCACATGCGCTCTACTCGAGGTATGGTCCCATCAGTCCAGCCTCAACGGTCATGAATGCATGTGATAAAAGATGCAGGAAAATATAGAAAACCATGAAAAGAAAGGACAAAGTAGCCAGAGCGAAAGAAAATCATAAGATGGAAAAAGGCTGAAAAACTCTCGCATTTGTAGTCCGAAAAACGTATAAAGTAACAAAGCAATAAATGAAGCAACGACAAATTTTCAAAAAAAAATCTTGAAAATCAAGAACAGTAATCACGCTCCCCATAAGAGTATAAAAGACGGAGCGGTGAGGTGTAAATCATCAAAAGCATTTTAAAGCAAACAAACACTCAGAGAAACAAAACCACAACGCTCAGAAAAAACAAAATACCCACGCTTCCAAAACACGATGCCTGCTCCATCATCCGTCTTCTTCGTCGAAGGTGCCAATCTAGGCAGAAGGAACCGACTGGCCTACAGCATGGTCAACGAGCGTCCAGAAGAACTACCGAATGAGCTCGGCAGAATGCCGTGTCTGGTCTTCGTCGACGAACTCTACTCATCGCGGTTCTTCGTCACTCCCATGGAAGAGACGTTCTTCCTAGAGGACCATGGCACTCTGAGGACCTCCTACTATGGATCGGCCAACTCCATCATGTTCTTCATCTCGGAAAGACTTCAGGAGTTCAACCTAGAGTCCACTTGTCATTTCCTGGAGCAAGGCACCTACTACCAGCTCTCGATGACGGCCCAGAGCATGCCCAGAGTCACTCGTCTGCCCGTAACTTGGCCAAAGGCCCGACTACTGGTGTGGAACTGCAGAGGAGTCGCTAGGTGTTCCCAGGGGTTCTCGCGTACCCTGAGGGACCTGAAGAACCAATACAAGCCAAACATGGTTCTTCTCACAGAGACCCAGTGGCAGCCTCAAGACGATCACGGTCTCATCCCACTCCGGTTCCCTCAAGCAAACCGGTTCGAGCTTCCCGGCCAGAACAACGCAGGCGGCATGTGGTTCTCGTGGAGCGACAGCATCCAAGTCAACATCAACAATGACCCCAACAGCTTCACGGTCACCGTCGTTCCAAGGCGATAAATGTATTTTTATTTTTATAAAGTATCAATGTAATATTTCTGTTTGTAATATTAATATTAGCAATATTAATAATATTTATATTTCCGCTTATTTATGGCATCATTACCTCTTATGTGTATGTTCTGCGACAATTGGCGTCCCTCGACTGGATCCATAATGCACTAACTAAAATGATATAAAATAATAAACAAATGGAGCGAACTATGCAAACAAGGACAACAAACACACAAGGACTGCCCATCAAGACCTATTGCCCGCTCCGCTACCAAAATGAAACGCCCCGACCCGTATTTACCGTACACAGTAAACACGTGCCAGAACTGTGACGATCCAAGCAAAACAAGCCCAGCATACAGTGTATACAACAGAAACTCGGGCTCAACAGCCCAAAATAAAAACAACAATAATCATCATAACCGGCCCAATGGCCCAACAATAACAAAATAATGCACAGCAGAAGACTTAATAACTCACAAGACACTGTATGCGACACTGATGCAAACTATGGATCCCAGCCCTGTCCAAGGGATAACGCCGCAGCCTGTCTGGAATGCACCCAACCTGTACCACAAATAACTCGTCCTACGGGATGAAAGCCCGCAGGTGAGGGGTGAGTCCGAAGTGCTCACCGACGAAAGATAGACAATCAATATGCAACACAATAATTACTCAAGGTCAACACAGGCTAAACAGCCAAACATACCAAAACAAAGACTCGACCCAAAACCGGTCCAAGACCAAAAAGACTAAAACAAAAATCCAATTTTCCAATTTTATCTTTCCGGGCCCCGTCACGGATAAGCTAGAGGTCAGACCTGGTTATCAACATATTCCGGGTGCCAGACCAAATCCAGAGAACCCAGGGATCGACATCCCAAAAATACGAACCCAGGGATAGACATCCCAAAAATAATCACGGGATAGACATCCGGGATAGACATCCCAAACCAAACCAAGGATCGACATCCTTATCACAATTTATTATTAATTCCATTATACTTAAACCAAAAAGACGCAAGGTTAAACATCCAAAAACCAACATGGGATAAACATCCCGACCACAATCAAGACAATGGGATAAACATCCCGAGACATAACACAGCAAATGCAACATCCAACAATGCAATAATCATCAAACACAATAACCGAGTAATACAGGCACATATTGAAGGAAATCCATCCTCACCTTGGCCGATTACTCAACTCTGAAGACAATGTTCGGTCCGAAGCCGGCTCCTCGGGAAACTGCCCGATATCCGAACCTATACAACAAAACAATATATACACATAAATGCACATAATCGGTATGCTATGATGCCAAAACTGCGAAATAACCCATCCCAGTTCATATCCTTTATTATCATCTTTTACCGAAAATATTATACCGTACGTATATCCGAATATAATTTCGGTACCATACTTTAATTAAAACTCCTAAAAATATTTCTATAAATTAATTATACTTCCCAAAACATAATCACCATAATTTTCTGAAAAAGATAACATATGTATATATATATTTTCTAAAATATTACATTTTTTTTAATAAAACTATTTATCATAATATAATTACCAAATATTATCATTTGTCAAGATATATATACTAATCATATGCTGTATAGGTTATTTCCCAGAAAATATATAATCATAAAAACTTACTCTGAAAATAAATACAATTTAATATATATACATTTTTATTTTCTAAGACAAAATACTTTTCCAACAATTATAATTCAACATAATTATATATATTTCAGAAATATACCTATATATATTTTCCGAGAATAATAAGATATACACATTGTATTCCAGAGAAATAATAACATATAATTATAATTTCCAGAAATATTTTCAAGGTATATATCTTTTTCAAAATAACCATAATAATAATTTTACAAACAAAACATAATTATCTTAGTTTTCCAAGATCAAGTATATATTTTTTTTCAAACTACTATTTATAATTACCATCTATTTCCCCAGAATAATATATATAATTTCCAGAAATAACGGATGTGTTATTTATTTTTTTTTCCAGAAATAAATACCAACAAATAGATATATAAAATATATATTTAATTTTTTTTATTATTTCGGGGTTGGGCCAGGCCATGAACAGTAGGTCCTGCAACAGCCCATACCCAAGCCCAAGACCCAGCTCAAGCCCACAAGAGCCCAGGCTCGCTAGTCCAAGACAACAGGCCCAACCAAGCCCACTGCCTTGAAGCAGGCCGCAACCCACTGTGGTCGTCTTCTTCCCGAGCGTGGCTGCTCACCTTGGCGGGCTCGGCGCTGGACGAGGCGGCACGGTCAACACGAGGCGACGGGAAGGAGGTGTCGCGGGCAGCACAGGTAAGAGGCGGCTCCGCTATGTAGGGCCGTGTCCAAATCGGACCAGAAAATAACTGATACCCCTTAGTTATTTTCCGATGTGATTTTTCTGAAAATTTCGGGACCCGAAAAATACCGACTTAGGCCTGAAAAATCCACGAAAAAATCACGAGCGTGGGAAAACTCTCGGTTTCGAAAAACGACGCCCGATTTACCTTAAATCACGGTAAAAAGATTTTTACAGTCCGGTAAAAATCCAAAATTTTTACCCGGGCTGTTACAGATTCAACAAACCGGGGAGGTTTGTGGTGTGTGATAGGTTTGAGCTTAGCCTAGGAAAAAAACTTGTAAAAGGTTGTGGTTGAACCCGAAAAAGTCAAGTTATAGTAAAGGTTAGAAATCTCAAGGTGGACTCCTTAAGTAGTGGATGTAGTCCTTAGTGACGAACCACTCTAAACTGCTGTGCATATTTCTCTAACCTTACTCACTTAATTGTGCATTAGTGTGTATCTTAGTGTTCTTAATCTGCAGAATCTGATTCAAGACAAATTCGACATCATTAGTGCCAAATTAGTGCTTAAGCAAAAAAGAGGCTAATTCACCCCCCTCTTAGCCTATTTGGGCCTACAAATACTATACCACGCGATTTAAAAAATATAATATTATACCATGTGCAGAAAAAACTAGTACAACTAAAATCACACAAAACATAAAACAAAGTCATTTATAGATGCCCATATATCACTCTTTGTTTCATATATTCTAAGACATATTAAATATTTATGACATGATCAGACATGTAACAACTGGACAAAGAAGACCAGGTTTGGGTAATATGGAAAAAGCCGCATGAAGACCCATACGAGCAGCAATCCAAGATCCAGTTCCTTAAAGCATCAAAAGAGAACAACTAGGTTTGGGTTAGGCTCTGGAATTCTCTTGTAGGGAAGAAGCAAAAACAAGGGTAGTACTAGTAATCCATAACAAAAGAACAACCAAGTTTAGTAGCTTCAAAAACAGTTGATGCTAGTAGTGCAGCGATTTTCTCTATTGTCTATGGATCCAAAATAGCATACAATACTTCTCTCCAGCCAATTGAATTTTGCTGACAATTACATTTCTCCTATTATGTTTCATTTTTATTATTTTTGGGATTAATTCAATATTTGCATTCTAAACCAACTAGATAGAGAGAGTGATAAATTTAATTCAATATGATCAAACATAAGCGAAAATTGCCATACAGATTGCTGGAATGTTACTGCTGAATCAAATCAAACATTTGCAGTTTGATAAAATATCAAATGAATCAAATAAGACCCGTCTCCTAACAAAACTAAGCTTCCATTTGGTTGGTGACTTAAATAATATATTTCTTAAACAAAGAAACACAGGGCACGCATGCGATAAAATTTTTTGATTGCAATGTTTGCTTGCCTGTTGGGTGAGGAGCAAGAGCAGCGGCAGACGAGAGCAAGGCGGCAAGCGACAGCGTAGAAAGTAAGACGGCAGTGAGCTAGGGAGGGCATGAGAAGAAGGCAAAGAAGAATTGGAGAAGAAAAACTTGGGGATGATTTAGGGCTCGGCTTACTTTTTTTTGTTTAGTGTTTTTAATTTTTAATATGTCATAACCAAAAACCAGTGTAGTTTTAAGAACTTTAAATTAAAAAAAAAATTGGCAAACTGACCAACCTAGAACCGTCTCGAGTTCAACCAAAACCAGAAAATCGGAAAAATTCGAACAAACCCGGACGGGTCTTTAATCTACAAGAACCGGGAAGGCTTTTGGACCGGCCTGGCCTCTGGGTCCCGGTTGCCCCAGTTGAACTGGCCGGGCAGGTCCGAGTCTGACTGTCATGATTAGAACCGTGGAATATCTTTGAGGCAGACCTTTTGGCAATCCAACATGGGTTGCAATTTGTGCGTCAATGTGGGTGTCAATCGCTCTTGCTAGAACATAGAGGCAGTGGCAACAATGGAGTGGCTCTCAGATGAAGTATCTTGGTACTTTATTTTTGACATGCTGATCAAGGAGATTAAATCTTTGCAATGTCAATTTAATTAAGTGGATTTTGATTTTATTCGCCAGAAGCCAGCTTTGTGGCTCATGGTATGACTCGTCCGCTAGCTTATCTAACCAATCTAACCTTTCAATTTGTCCTCTGCTTTGATTTTGACTTCCCAGACATTAGTTATTAAATTAGAGATTTTACACTTAGTTTTTCATCAGAATTTTGGCTTAGTATCAGTCCACCATTTGCACAATGACATGTGTCATAAGTTTAATAGATAAAAAATTAAATAATATACCCTACTACACCCTAAGGGTGTAAACAAGTTGAGCTACTCGAGACTGACTCGACGATTACTTGAACTCGACTCGACCTTATCGAGATCGAGTCGAGCTCGAGCTTAACGTTATGTGACTTGAGAGGCTCGCGAGCGTTATCGAGCTTCTTAATTTTATAAAGAAAAGTCCATTTTTTCCACTTACAACCTACACATAATGGTTTGGGCCAAGTCTTTTACGTAGGGGTGAGCAAATCGTCGTTACGGTACATACCGTGCCGATTGCTTAATATACCGATTTTTCCGACGACTCTAAATTCTGACTGATGTTATGCCACCTTTTATGTTTTACCAATCAGTATGATACCGACCAATATGGACGTTGGTTCGGCCGGTATGTTTACCAACCGAACACCACAATTTCATGCCTACAAAACTCATCGTTCTCATACCCAAAAAAAACCCAAAAAATCAATCAACATTAACATACCAAAAACCGCAAAAAATAAAACCCAGTAACCCACCATGACTAATTTTTACCGTAATAGCAACAATTCAACAAGAATCAGACAATGGGAGGAGATGGAGGAGATTTAACAGGAGACTAATGGAAGAGATAAGAGGCCGACGTGAGGGTTGGACTTAGGGAAAGAGAGGGTGAGTGGGAGAAAAGAAAAAAGGGGAGAAAAGAGTGATATGAAGATGATGATTAGGGGGAGAACCAGGATGAGGTCGCGATGGGGAGGGTGGAAAATATGAGAGAAAGAGAGAGGGGAAGAGTGGCGTGCGCGGCGGTGCAAGGGAGAGAGAGGAGAGTGAAGTGGAATTGTTGGGTTTATATGAGAGGGTGTGGGTTACTGGGTTTGGCAAGGTGGGCTTGATTTTTTTTTTTAAATGTCTGGGTGGATCAAAAGCAATTTGGGCCTTTTAAAACTTGGGTTGGGCAACTTGTTTGTGGGATTCTCGGTATCAGTACATGCCGAAAACCGATGGTATAATAGCCCAACCAACTGATTTTTTTAAATCACCCAATCTATCGATATGGTATGAGTTCAATAGATGGCCTTAAGACTCTTCCTTTTTTGTACTGATACTGTCGGTTTTTTGTCGGTATCAGTATGATACGGTTATTTTGCACAGGCCTACTTAGCGGTGAGCAATCGGTCGGTACGGCACATACCGTGCCGATAAGGGATCGGTATGACTTTTCCGATGCCCAATTTTCCGACCGATGCCGTGCCATATTTCTCCTTGTGCCGTTCGGCATGATACCGATTAATACCGACGTCGGTTCGGTCGGCAACGACATTAACCAAAATCTTAAAAGCACCTTACATCCCAGATAAAAACAATAAACACTGAATAAATTTGCAATTGCATCAATCAATATCTAGTATCCAACTATGATTAAACAAACAGATTACAATTGATTATAATAAAATAAGATACATATACTTACATATATTGATCAATTGGCATGGAAATTTGGGCTTTAAGGTTTCGATTTGGGAATCGGGGTATTAGGTTTTGAATCAAATTGGGAAATTGAGGATTAAATCAGGCATCGAATATGGGCAACATGAAACCCTTACCTATCAAATCAGACCCCAAACACAACCAAAACCCCAATGCATGAACCCTCTTTTCATCCTAAAATTGAAACCAACCAATCTCTCCTCCACTGAACAGTGGTGGGCACTGGGCAAAGGCGGCCACCGCTGCGCGAACAAAGGCTTGAGCGAGCGCGAGAGAGACAATGTGCGTGGTGGGTGGTGGTTATTGGCGGCTGCAACACCAACTTCTATTGGTCGATTGTGGCGAGGGGGTGGATTTTTGGGAAGAGACAAGAGATTTTGTTGAAAGAAAATTGGAGAGGAAAGAGAGAGAGAAAAAAAATAAAGAGATAGTGTTTTGTCAGGTGTATAGGTGAGCTTTTGTATTTGGGTTTGGGTTGAGATTTGTCGGTACGGTTCCTACCAAAAACCGACGGTATGAGCACTATCCGACCGATTATATTCACACACTCTAACGGTTCGGCATGACTTTTACATATAGCGCTAAAATCCTATGTATTTCGAGCCGATACCGTCGGTTTTGGGTCGGTATCAGCTCGGAATGGTCGGCTTGGGTATTTTGCGCAACCCTAGGCCTACTTTTAAGTTTCTTTGGAGTCCCAACTTTTACTTTTTTCGATAATAACGAAGTAGAACCCAACTTTCTTACCTGATCAAAATGAAGACACTAAATTAAATGTAAAACAAATCCATTAATCTGTAACCTATCCCTAAAACTTTACCACACACCGCTTCTGCAATTCTCAGTAAGAAAAAAACTCCTTTATGGCCATGAAAAAGAATAAACAACTCCATTTGCAACAGACCACATGAGTTAAAATCGAACTCGTACTCGCTTCCAACATTCTATTGTCTTTCACCCATTGTGACTCCACTCCTTCCTTCCCTCCAACCTTCACTCCCTCATGCGCCCTCTCCTCTCCTCCACAGGCTCTCCCTCTCCACCACCAACTGCCCAGCCACCAACCATGCACCATGGCCATCAAGAACTCCAATGGAGGGCTCTTATGAGAATTTGAAGTCAACTGTTATTTGAAATTTCAATTGATTTTCAGTTGGTTGATTTTTAGATTTCGTTAGTTTCATTAACGAGCTCTATCGAGCCGAGCTTGAGTTGCAAAATGATCTATCGAGCTCGAGCTCCAGCCCGAGCCCGAAAAGTGAAGCTCGATCAATCTCGAGCTCGAGTTCGAGCTTGATAATTTGTTTGACGAGTCGAGTCGAGCCTGGTACTACTCGGCTCGTTTACACCCCTACTACACCCTACCATAACTCTCATACCATCACTCAAAATCTAATGCAATTTCCAACGTAGACAATTCTATCAAACAAAAAAGAAATCCTATGCAATATTTCAAGATATTAAAAATAATCAGATTTCTATAAGTGAAAATTTTTTCCATTAAGAAATAAACAAAATATTTTTTTAGGAATTATATTTTAAAAAATGAAACAGAATGGGAATGATCCTTTATTTCTTTAAAATAGTAACTAGAGGAAGATGAATATTTTACAAAAAAAATAAAGAAGATGAAAAATAAAAATAAAAATAAAAAATCTCATCTTACTTTCCTTATTTTTTATTTTATAAATATTTTTTAATATTAATTTGTACTTAAGCTTTAAAAAAAACAATCATTTTTTTCTCTTTTATTTTTTAACAAAATCAATCATCTTCCTCTCCTTATTATTTTCTTAAGATGAATATTTTTTAAATTAAAGATGAAAAAATAATAATAAAAAAAAGATATGTGAAATGAATTTTACCCCATGTTTGGTAAAGAAAGTAAAGATAGCAAAAACACCTTAGTGATTACGTTCTATTCTAGTATATCCGTCTTCAGGAGCACCATTCTAGGGACTCGAGCCCAAAGGTGAAGCCCAAGTCCAACAGGCACACTTTTTCGAACGAAATCCTAACAAGCCCAATTTTTACTCCCCCATATTTATAATTCCACTATCATATAAATACCCTGAAATCATGTAGTATAGGCTTGGTACACATCTGGGATGCAACCACCTATCTCACAAGAAGGAAACAGGGTTAATCCAAGTGCAAAATAGCTACTAGAAACCGCGCTAGTGAACTCAACCTCAAAGAAGAGGAAACTTGGCACAAAGGACCATTTTCTAGCTGGGACAACAAGCACCATTTTTAATCGCAGTCTCTCTTTTTCTCCCTAAGAACACTGCATGCCCGCACCACCACTGGCCGGCACTGGCCATGGTCAGCCGGCCTATCCAACCCCTTCTACTCCCCAGCCTCTCATTGCCTCTGCTACTGTCTCTACCTCACTACCCCTACAATCACCCCTGACGGCCTCCCAAGACACGGCGATGGCTCCGGCTGTTCAGAATACTTCCCCACCACCACTTTCTTTTAGGGACAAACTAATTACAGGTGCCACCTCCCACCCGCCGGTGGAAAAGGATTTTGTGGAACAGGTAGATGATATCGTCTCCTACCACACTCCAGAAGGCCCTGTCGTTAAACTCTCCTATAGATATTGCAACCATCTTCACAAGCGATGGGCCAACACGCTTATCGTTAAACTTTGGGGTCGCAATATTGGATTCAGAGCTCTATGCAACAAGCTTCCGAATTAATGGAGCCTTAAAGAAAATGTCCGAGTGGTTGATTTGGAGCAAAACTATTACTTCGTACGTTTCTCCAATCGCCAGGATTATATGCGTGCTCTTACTGAAGGTCCTTGGATCGTCTTTGGCCATTGCCTCACGGTGGAGCCATGGCTCCCTCAGTTCAGCCCTGCCACCCATCGTACAAAATCAATTGTGGCTTGGGTCCAAATTCCAAAACTTTCCTGCGAGTACTATGATCGGCGCCTCCTCCACTCTGTCTGCAACATGTTGGGCCGCTTAGTCCGCATAGATCATAACACTGCAGAAGCAATCCGAGGACGATATGCGTGTGTAGCCCTGGAATTAAATTTGGAGAAGCCTCTTCAATCTCACGTTTTTGTCGATAATCAATGGTTTCATATCACTTATGAGAATATCCCTAAAATTTGTTTTGGTTGTGGTCATGCAGATCATCTTTTGGCCGATTGCCCAACTCGTGGAACCCAGAACAAGGAGGCTGCAGTGACAATGGTGCAGGCTGCGGACAATCCTACCTCGTCGGCTCCTCCACACACGGCGGCTAATGGAGGCTTGCTCAATCAACCCCGCGGCGAATGGATGATCGCTGCCCCCCGCCAGCGCCGTCCACCGTGCAATACCCAGCCACAAACAGGAAAGGAAGTTTCTTCCTGCAGCAAAATTGCGCAATCCAAGGACACGATCTCAGGACAAAAATCTGGGTCCAGATTCGATGTCCTCACAGATTACATAACCGTTGAAAGATCAACTCCCACAATCACGCCACCTCTCTCGGCTCCTGCTTTGGCAAAAGTTGGGATCACCTTTAATGGTAGCGAAAATCTAAGAGCGACATCTGACTTGGCTATTTCTGGCAGTAACCGTTTGTCATAATCAATTTCTTCCCCACGTTCCTCTTCCACCCCTGCTAAAATTAATGCCACCAAAAATCATGCCCAAACAGCCTCCCCAAGCCCATATACTACTGAGACCACACAAGCACCAATGGATCTTGTCATCCAACCAATTATTTCCACATCACAGCCCCTGGCCCTTAAGACTGATACCCACGCTGCTGTTAATTCCTTTTCAAACATCTATAAGGCTAACCTTAAGACCATGCAAGAGCATGCATCGTCATTGAAAGCTAAGAACCCCAGAACACAATGGAAATCCAAGACAACCCTGCCTTATGAACGTGCCTCGTTCTGCCTCAACTGCCCCCTCCCCTTCCTTCTCTTTTAATCTACCATACCAGCCCCCCTCCCCAACAAAGTATTTTACGAACCTGCTTGAAACCATCTCCAGCAATCCCTCCAAATCCAATAGTATGGAGACATCTTTTGACACTCAAGGACTAGGACATAAGGAAAAAATGGAAGGGGTTAGGCTGGAAGATAATACTGATTTAATGGATGTGTCAGGTGCCTCGGAAGCTCTGGATGGCGCTATAAATACTACCCAGCTCCCGGTGTTGGATTCTCGGGTAGCTAACTTGTGCTCCTCAGATGATGGTACTCCTGCCCCAGTGTCAGAACCCTGATGCTTTGTTTTACTCTTTTCCCTTGACCATATCTTAATTATTTTATTTATGGATTTGGTAAAACTTATTATCTGGAACTGTCAAAGTGCCGGCAGCTCAAAATTTCGGCGGGCAACAACGGACCTTGTTCACACACATAATCCGAGTATCCTGGTTCTTTTGGAAACTTGGGTTGAACATGCCAGGGTGGCTCATTTCCTTCAAAATCTTGGATTTGATGGCTATGCAGGTGTCGATCCCACTGGTTTTCCTGGAGGAATATGGGTGTTTTGGAGACAACAGACAGTTCGAATTAATATTATTAATGCTGCCAGACAATATGTCCATATGTCTATTCTTGAACCAACAAAATCACCTTGGTTTTTCACAGCTGTGTATGCAAGCCCGCAACCAGCTGCGAGGGATTCGCTCTGGCGTGATTTGAGCCACATAAGCACATTGATGACACACCCCTGGATGCTCGCAGGGGATTTTAATGTCATCACTGACACTACCGAAAGACAGGGAGTACCTATTTCCCATTCACCTATTAGTAAGAAATTTGTTAACTTTATTGATCACGCTAACCTTTTGGACCTTGGTTTTACAGGTTCTATCTTCACATGGGAACGAGGGAGTGCCCAGAAAAGATGGGATCGGGCACTTTCTAATGCTCTCTGGCGCACCACGTTTCTTGAAGCTAATGTCGTCCACCTCCCAAGAACTAAATCGGACCACTCTCCCATTATGCTCAACTTATCCCAGCCCAATTCCCTTGGAAATCGGAAACCTTTTCGGTATCAGGCAGCCTGGACCACACATGGGGAGTTTAAAGATATCGTTAGCAGTAACTGGAAAACTAACCAACCTTTAACTGCTGCAACTACCCACCTAGCAAGTACCCTGTCAAGGTGGAATCAAAAGACCTTTGGGGACATTTTCCGAAGGAAAGCTCGTTTATTGCGCCGGATTGAGGGAATCCAGCGTGCAAGAGCTCAGGGTCGAGGATGCTCGACTCTAACGGCTCTTGAAACACAACTTAAAGACGAATATGATACTGTCCTTTTGCAGGAGGAGCTCCTTTGGTACCAGAAGTCCAGGAGTAAATGGATTCAATGCGGAGATAGGAACACCACTTACTTTCACACATCGACCATTGTCCGTTGGCATAAAAATCGCATTCTTGGTTTGAAGATTGGGAATGATTGGTGTTTTGATCCCTCTACTCTTTGTGATGCTACTGTTGATTATTTTTCTAACTTGTTCTCTTTGGATAGTCGCGCAGTTCCCAGGTATGCGTGGAGGGGATACTTTCCGGCCATCCCACAAGCTACCTGTGACACACTTGTTATCCCAACAGAGAAGAAAGAAGTATTTCAGGCCCTGCGGGACATGAAGCCTTACAAGGCACCGGGTATTGATGGCTTCCCTGCGGGTTTCTTCCAGCAGCACTAGGAGATTGTCAAGGAAAGCCTGTGTACATTTATAAATAATGCTTTAATTTCGGGGTCTTTTGATGCATCGCTTAACAGAACCCTTTTGGTACTTATCCCTGAAATCTCTCCCCCGGAGTTACTTTCTCAATTTCGTCCTATTAGTTTGTGCAATGTTTCTTACAAGCTCCTCTCTAAAGTTCTTGTGAATCGACTTAAGTCTCTGATGAACTCACTTGTTTTACCTTTCCAGTCCTCTTTTGTGCCAGGAAGACATATTATGGATAATGTTATTGTCGTACAGGAGATTATTCACTCCATGCACATCAAGAAGAGTGGCAAGAAGTATATGGCCTTTAAAGTAGACCTTGAGAAAGCTTATGACAGGATTCGCTGGGATTTCGTCCAGGACACCCTCCAGGACCTTGGGCTCCCTAGCAGTCTCATTAACCTCATCCTTTGTTGTATTTCTTCTAGTTCTATGCAGGTGTTGTGGAATGGAGAGATGACTAGAGTGTTCAAGCCTTCATGTGGCCTACGTTAGGGAGATCCTCTATCCCCTTACATTTTTGTGCTTTGCTTAGAGAGATTGTCACAAACTATTAATGCTAAAGTAGAGACTAAAGTTTGGAAGCCGTTTCAGGCGAAACAAAATGGTCCGGCTATATCTCACATGTTTTTTGCAGATGACCTTGTCCTTTTTGCCGAGGCTTCGGTAGCACAAGCACAGGTTGTTATGCAGTGCCTGGAGGACTTCTGCCTGAGTTTAGGGCAGCGTATCAGTCGACCCAAATCACAAGTCTACTGCTCAAAGAACGTCTCCAGCAGTCTTGCCCGTGCCATTAGCGACACTTGTGATATACCCCTAACTAGTAACCTGGGGAAATACCTGGGCATCCCACTCATTCATGGGAGGACGAGCACTAACCTTTTTCGGGATATTACAAATAAAATTGATGCAAAGCTTCAAAGTTGGAAGATTCAATCTTTATCTTTTGCGGGGAGACTAACTTTGACACAATCTGTCTTGCAGGCGATTCCCTCTTACTCTATGCAAATGCTTTCACTCCCAGTTTCCATATGTGATGATGCAGATAAAACGACTAGAAAATTCCTTTGGGGCTCTACCAGCGACAAGCAGAAACCCTCCCTGGTCAACTGGCAATCTGTGTGTCAACCCAATGAGAGCGGTGGACTGGGTCTCTGCAGTATGCGGCAAGCTAATGAAGCATACCTAATCAGACTAGCCTGGAAATTTCTTACCAATCCTGTTCTACTTTGGGTTTGTTTGCTCAAATCCAAATATGGTACAAGAGGTACCTTCCTCCCTAAGATGGTCGCTGGAAAACGATGTTCTCATGTTTGGAGGGGACTGTGTAAGGCTGGCCTTCACTTCAGAAAGGTGCATCATGGCTGATTGGAAATGGAACCAATGTAAGGTTTTGGACAGATAACTGAATGGGAGGGAGTGGTGATTTGAAGTCCCAAGCCCTACAGCGTATACTTGATGACCATTTGCACCGATTGGTGGCCTCTTATGTCACTACAGCTCGGGACTGGGATTTTGAGAGCCTTAGGGATTATCTTTCCCCTACCACACTTGGGATCTTGGGGTTATCTCCGATCCCGGAACGGAATGGTGATGATGATGTGGTTGTCTGGGAGCATACCACGTCCGGAGAGTGCACTGTGAAGTCAGCTTACCAATTTCTTAGCGGCCCTCCGGAGGCTCCATCAGGGGGACCTTGGAAGCTTATATGGAGATGGCAGGGTCTGCCACGTATCAAGGCCTTCCTAAGGCAGATTGCCCATGATGCGGTGCTCACCAATGCGACCAGAGTATACCGACATATGTCGACCGACGCCACATGCCCCCGGTGTCTCCAACATCCGAAGACGATTCTACATACTCTGAGGGATTGCACTTATGCCCAATCTGTTTGGAAACATATTCTCCTCCCTAATGCTTGGCCGTGTTTTTTTGCAGATGGTTTAACCACAGGTTGGATCTCCACAACCCTCACACAGTCCCTAGACTATAACCCCCGATGCCCATGGAAACTATTGTATGGGGTGGGGGCATGGCTCATCTGGAAGACACACAATGACTTCATCTTCAACCACCCAGATCATCAGGAGGACCCACATCGCCTAGCGGAGCAGATCATTGCCTTTACATTTCAACTCTGGCGGGAACAAACCTGTTCTGCAGGCACTCAATTGTCGTCTTCTTCACGGGAGATATTCATTAACTGGCAACCCCCTGACCCCGGGTGGTTGAAGGTTAACACGGATGGAGCAGTTTGCCGTATTTCGGGCAGGGCGGGAGCAGGCGGCGTAATCAGGTCCGCGGATGGAAAATGGAATCTGGGGTTTACTCATCGACTACAGCCCTGCACACCGCTCTTTGCTGAGCTTTGGGCAGTGTACGATGGCCTCTGCCTTGCTTGGAGTTCGCAGTTCCTTCAAGTAGTGGTGGAGACTGATAGTTCGGAGTTGGTATCTCTACTCACCTCCTCATCACCTTCTCGCTTTGACCGCCTTCCTTTGATGGAGTGTCTCAGTGCTATGCTTGCACGACCTTGGGTAGTCTCCTTCCAACATAGCTACCGCGAGGCGAACATGGTGGCGGACATCTTAGCCAAAGCCAGCCTCTCCCTTGACTTTTCTTTAGTCTCACTACATTCTCCTCCTCATTATTATATGTCTCATCTTTTGCTAGATGCCTCGGGGGCACAGGTCCTTCGTGAGTTTATGATGTAATAACTTTCCATTCCACTTTATATACGAAAAAAAAAAACTTGGCACAAAGGAGGGTCAGAGATTGTGACAACCTTGCATAAAGGGTAGGTGAACTCAATGGCCGAATTGGCCGAGAGCAAAGATATCAGTGCTCTAATCTCTTCTACTGCGAAGAATCCGAGCTAGAAGCGCATAGCTAGAGCTACTCAACTAGTCTACCAACCCTCATAGGGGAGCTTAGGAGGATGAGAGAAATGGAAAGCTGGGTACTCTAAAATAGTTGGAGAGGCCAAGAGGTGGAAGAAGGGATCGAGAGGGATGGAAAAATTGTTGGATCTTCATCAGGCAATATTACCGCAAAGAAATGAGAGTTAGGGGCAGTAGTGTGGAGAATCAATCGGGTATTTCCTACACTACTATTTTGTCACCTTCCGATGAATTTTGAACTTACAAAGGAGTCATCTCCTTAGATCCACACTCCCTTAACACAGCTTGATTTGCAACACAAGCTAGTGGTAAACTTTGGTAATGACACCTCTAGTGGTGAAATGAAGGGGAAAAGGCCGCTGAGCTTAGGTTTACATGTACTTGTTCTGATTTTGAAGCAAGGAAACCAAGGACAATCATCAATATCAGCTCCATTAATAAAATTGTCGAACCAAAAGGCATTGAAGGGTGGAATCCGGCATCCTAGAGGCACTGTCGCCACTAGTCGACCAACTGTCATCCAAACCGAATGCAAGCTTAACATCTATAGATGGTTCATGGAGCTGGCAAGGATATTAAGTCCGATTTAAGTTTGTGTTTTGTTTATCTATGTTTCCATAGAAAACATATGTGTCAGACTGGATCAAGTTTTGATTCCTGGTTTGTTATTTACTTCGAGAACAATGGCAGTTTAGGCAGTGGGGATTGTTTCCCAGTTACTGCAACCTCTGTATCGCATGCTTTTAAAATATAACCCCTATATGTTTCGAAAAAAAAAATTTCAAACTCTGCAGTGAAACTGTTCATCGTCTCCCAAAGGTTTTTCTAAATAAAATGAGCCTGTTATAAAATGGGGGATAAAATTCACTCCTTAATGGAATAGTACAAGCTTGATCAAGGTGACAATACAACCTTGATGGTAGTAATACAACTTTAATGGTAATAATACAACTTTGATAATAATAATAATGGAGAGTGATTAAAATAAGATGGGGAGATTGAGAAGAGAGGTTTATAGTGTATGGAAATGAGAAGAGAGTAAGTTTATGGTGGGAGAAGAAGGTGTATGTGTGTATGGAAATGAAGGGGTATTTATAGGTGGAAATGGGAGGATAAAAACAAATGAGTATGATTAATTTAATAAGGTTAGGACAAAATGGAATTATAGAGGGTAAATGGCCAAAGAGATAAATCCAAGTGGATGTTAGGTGAGGGGTAAAATATTTACCGAGGGTAAATTTGGGTATGGTAAAATTGAGTTTTACTTAGACATTCACCATAATTTATTTACAACACTCCCCCTTGAATGTCATTACTCCTTAGATAGAATACGCTTGGGAATAACTGTCTCATTAAAAACCTTACCAAGAAAAATCCAGTGGGATAAAAACTTGGTGAAGGGAAAAAGAGTGCAGCGCGTATTCTACTCCCCCTCATATTGGCATCTCTTGATTTCTTGATGTCATCGCATGCCAATCTTCTTTGTTGTCCTTTGGTGACATTTGCATTGTAGGCAGTATTATCTTCATGAATCGTCATTTGAACATCATCCTTGCTATATGAATCATGAGTATACAGCATCATCAAACTTAGCTAAGCACAGTCTCAACTGGCTTCGTGTATTTCTGTATTATTTGAAGTGGTAGCAACGATACTCTGTTTTGTGCTTGCCATGATACTTCAGGTATCAGCTTGAGCTTTATGTGAATCAAATAAATGACCTGCATCTCCAAAACAAACTGTATTCTTCTTGGACTCACAAGGTTAAAATAATTACATGTCCATTATACTTCAAGATAATGGAGAGCTTCAGGCTTTATGAAAATTAGAGCAAAGTGATATTTTGCTAACAAGTTTATGGCTAAGCTTCAGGCATTATATTGCCAGCAAAATAAATTGCACTTTGATAGGGTACTTCAGGACCAATCTAATTCTTTTATGAGATTTTTTCATCTCAAATTCTTTCTTGAAACATAGCACGGCATTTGGAATCTTCTTCAGGAGTTCCAATAATATTTAGATCAATAATAATATCTAAATCATTAATTATCAATAATGATAATAATTAATTCACACATGAACTAATTAAGTAAAACACATAGAGCATATATGCAAGAATCATTATAAATACCCAAATTGGTTTAAATCATACGAAGACCAACTTAATTTTGTATATTCCCGGGAATTTGTTGCTCCAGGCAACTTGGATCCTTCAGGGATCTTTATGTATATGTCATGACTTATGGATCCATAAAAATATAGGCTGTAAGAGCATCCATTAGATGCATTTCTATTTTTTTTTCATACAATGCCAGACTTATCAAAATAATTGCATCCACCACAGGGGAGTATATCTCCTCACAATTAACATCAGGTCGTTGGGTGAATTTGCTACAAGTCGTGCTTTATATCTCACTATTTATTTCTTTTTCCGCACAAATACCCATTTTATGACCGACCGATTTTACACCATCTGGTGTACGGACTACAGGTCCGAAAATTTCTTACTTCACAAGCGAGTCTAACACAGCCTTAATTATATCTCTTCATTTTGGCCAATCGTTCCGCGCCTACATTCGTCAATAGATGTAGGTTCATGATCCTCATTTTCTTTCATAATATTTAGCGCTATTATGTATAAAACAAATATTCCGTCGACGGTTATTTCACGTCGATTCCATCTCATTTCTGACACCGTATAATTAATCGAGATCTCATCATTTTCATTTATTTCAAGTACCTGAGTTATTTCTAGAACTTTATCAATTGTGTCAGAAACCTCTTCTGGAGGATTTTCCTCTTCTTGAGGACTTTTAATTTGAACCTCTACTAGAGGTCTTATTTTCTCACTAGGGCCATCTTATCTTTTTGCTCCTTTTCCTCTATTGAGAATTTTTGTTTTCTTTGGAACCGAGTATATTTTTAACGCTCCGAATTTTTAGTTAATTTAATTAAAAAAATTAAAGTTATTTTTCCCTGTGACACCCGGGGTCTATGAGGGCGGGAAGTGTACGCCGGTGCCGGGATGAGCATGGTCAAGGAGCGGCTTCTGGCAGGCTTCTAGACGGAGGGGCACACGAATGAACCGAATCCACACCGGAATAGGAGAGATCCTGAGACTGTATAGGGATGGGGCTGCAGCGATTTCGTAATTATACAGGTTTGGAACTGTATAATTAAGAATATCTCAAATGAAGTGATTTTGAGGTTGTACAGGTATGGGACTGCACAATCGAGAATAGCTTAAACGGTTTGATGGGTACTAACTATATCAACAAGGTGCACCTACCTTTTCGACGCTCATTCCAGAAGAACTCAAAAGTTAAACGTGCTTGACTTAGAGCAATTCTAGGATGGGTGGCCTCCTGGGAAGTTTTCCCTAGAAACATGCGAGTGAGGACAAAGCATGTTGAAAAGATCCCATGTTGGTTTGTAGTGACCGTCGACAAGCCGGGACGTTACAGTTGGTAGCGGAGCAGACTGTGGATCTTTTGGGGTTTGTTGATTTGTTTTGTGCTTTTATGTGCATGAGTCTGCTCCTTTTTTAGTTGTATATTGCATTGTCTTATGCATTCATATAGTGAGTCGTACAATGGATCCGGTGGAGGACACGCACCTGCTGAGGGTCGGAGTGACTCGGTATTGTTGTTGAAATGACATGTTTGCGTTTACAGTTTGGGCTGTAGTAGAGTTTATTTTGTGGAGTATCCACTGTTTTGTCAGAGTCGGTGTAGACTCGTGATTCTTTGCTTACGTTTCTTGACTGTGTGAGTACACTGTTGTTGTTTCTCCCTGTATTGCCGGAAGGTGCTTTCCTACGGTAACATGTCTGATAGTTCTAGAAATGGAACTAGCCAACACAAGTAAGAACCATCGGTTTGCTTTTGGATGTTACATCTGTCAAGGGATGATCTAATATGATGCTTGTGGATATGGTTCTTGTAATCTTGGTAATCATGTTATTTGTGGTCTGATTACTTGAGCTCGAGGACTTGAATTTACTTGTGAATTATTATATGGATTTAACCTTGTTCGGAGATCGAGCTGATAATTTCTTGAATTAATTCGAGGTTGATCTAACGGTATATTTGGGGAAATATTTTTTAATGGTACTTGAGGTACTTAATTTTGTTGAGATTTGAGATATTATAGTGATTGTGATAAAAAGGTTTCGATCATGAATCTTTGTTGAGGTTATAGTTGATGTGTTAGATGAGGATGCCAGAAGTATGCTTACATTGAGTTTTGATTTTGAGGTGATCTCGGGAATTGTGAGTCGATTGCTAGTTAGTTAATTATGTGATAAGAGATACAGTGATGTTTTAAGTTCTTCATTAAAGAAACTTTGGTGTTCATGTTAAGTGTAGCTTTTTGGCGATAGACTTATAAGTATGAGTTATGCAAGGATGTTTAGGTCTTGAGGAATCCAGGGTATAGAATTATAACTGTGATACTTCAGTAATGATCGGGTTCTAGTGCCTAAGATATGTTCTGGGAGTTTACACAATTTTGGCTAATTTAGGTGTGGGAAAAAGGATATGCCTTGAGGTTCGAAATATGAGATAGATTATGAATTTTTGGTTTTGAGGTAACTACAGTGGGAGCGATGATCTTGTTACTTAGGTAACAATTTTGGGTTCTGTTACCGAGGATATGATTAAATGGAGTAAAAGATTGGGTATATTTTATTGAGTAATGATAAATGAAATTCTTTACGGATTCTAGTATTATCAATATTGATGATTTTTGGAAGACTCTTGGGTTGTGCCTTGATCTTTTGCTTTGTGGATCATGTTTAACTAGAGTCGATGATCAGCTTGGTTTAGAGTTCTTGCTCAGAAAAGAAAAACTTATGTGATGGCTTTTCTTGGTTCTACTTGATCGTTTTGGCTAACGGTACATTCATACCGGATGACACATGCTTGTGTTAGTTAAGCAACTTGGTTGCTTGAACCATGTTTCTAAATTTCGAGGACGAAATTTTTCGTAAGTGGGATATAAGTGTAACGCCCTGAATTTTTAGTTAATTTAATTAAAAAAATTAAAGTTATTTTTCCCAATTTTACTCTCTTGGGGATTATTTTAAGAATCTCTAGTTAGGGAACTTATTTCTTTTTCCTACTTTTATTGAGTTATGTCTTTTGATTTTATTTTATTATGTTGCGATCAATCTCTAAGATGGTCCAATTTGAACTATAATATGTTTTGGAAGCTTTTAAAAATCAAACCCAATAATTTGTTGTGTTTTGACCGACCCATGACTTTGTTGACTTGGTGTCATACATAAAGCACAAAACGACGTAGTTTTGTGTTCGAGATGATACCAGGGTTTTAACCCACTCTTTCACTCTTTCTCTTTTCTTTTCTCCACCGCCGTTCATACCTATCACTCTCTTCATTTTCTTTTGCTTCTCTCAACCCTTAACCTTCTTATATCTCACCCTCTTTTTTCTTGAAAATCCTTCACTGCCACATTGAAGAAGACAAGGGCCGGATTGTGGGAATTGTAAGTCTCTTCCTCGGTCTCCTATTCGTGTTAAACCTATGGACGAAGTTGTCCATTGGGTCGCAAAAGTGGGTTGCCTCTCTTCTCTTCCTTTCATTTTGTTTCTCATTTTGATGATTTTGTCGGACCCAATTAACTGGCGGTGTGCTTTGTTTTGTTGAGTTATTGGTGGATGTGCACTAAAATTCTTTTAATGGTGTCCTCGGGAGGTGGCTGCTCCGGTTTTCAGGTCAGAATGTCGAAGGATTGGGTGCCAATCTACACTATGTGTGAGCCGTGTTATCGTTTGATTTACAAGGAATTTATAGTCCCCTGTTTTCGGGAATTTCACTTTTAGGCTTTGTGGAATCAAAACCTTGATATGGGACATGCTACCAATTATTTTATCCTGTAGTCAAGAGTTGGCTATAAGCATAAGTGCACATCTATGTGTCTATATGCTTAGACGAACACATCAGTACTGCCCTCAAGGTTACTAATATATTAAATTTGAAGATGCAACACTAGTGCATACCAGTGTCCTTTATGGTGCTAATAATTCTTTTCCTTAAACCACTACTTTATGAACATTTGCTTGAATGCGTTTAAAGATGGCTTGAGTTCTTGGTCCTGGGATGATTAAACCCTATGTGCAAATTTCAAATATAAAATATGAATTTATGTTGAGCTTCAAGTCTATACTCGGTAATGGAGCTGATAGGTTGGTCACGTGTCTAATTTTATGTTCAAGTTCTTTTCATCTTTGAATTTTTCAAATGAATTATTTAAAAATATTTTATTTTAGTCTTCTTGTCCAGGCATGAAATGGAGGGATAAGAATGGATATTACTCAATGCCTTCGGCGGAAATATATATGTAGTTTTGTATCAAGTTTTCAAATGGAGTTTTATAAGAATAATATGGCTTAGCCTTCAGTTTCTTTTTAAAGTTTCGTTTGTCTCTTTAAGGATCGTAAACATTGAATTTATATAGCTAAGTACACAGCATGCTAGCATCCCTTTGTCTTTGAACGAATGTTTAAGTGATACATGTGACTACATGTTTAGGCACGGGATATACTTGAGAAGTAGCCGGATAGAACGTTGGCTTCATGTTGGTTTCAGGTGAGGACTTATAAACTCTGGTATGCCATTACTGCCCACAATGCTCTGGTTGATGGTCATGGGTAAATGACGTGATTAATTCTTGCTTCTATCAAACGTTGTTTGTCTGGGTACTTGTTGTGTTGTATGCTCTTGTTTGCTGCCAAGCTGGTGTTATATTTTCTTATTATATGCTAATTATATGATATGGTACCTATGATGGTTGTCATCATGTTTTGAGTACATGTGATGTACTGATAGAAAAGGAGCACACATGATACAAGAATTGTTAAAGAGCGTACAACTACTTTATACATAATACATTAACAACTTACCAAGCTGGTAAACTAAAAGATAAATAATTTCTGTTGTGGGGCTGTTGACCGGCAGCACTGAGCGGGGGAGAGGGTACCCCACGGGTCCTGTATTTATAGTGAGTTGTACTCACAGAGACAGCGACGAGAGGATAGATGGGTACGCCCCTCGATAGTATATTAGTGAGTACCCCTTACAGAGATGGCGCCTTGGGGATTGTCGGGTGTACCCCTTGGTTATTTGTTATTATCTATTCTTTTGGTGAGAGCACCCCTCACAGAGCCGGTGACTTGGGGATAGACGGGCGTGCCCCAAGGTTCTTGTATTATGTATTCTTTGAGGAGAGCACCCCTACTAGAGCTGTCGGCCACTTGGTTGTTAGTGGTTTTTCACTTGTCGGAACTTACCCATTCCGGTGTACTGATATATGTATATGGTTTATATTTGGGCATATGCCCTGGGGAGCTGGCCAGTCGCTACCGCGCCCGACGGTCACAGTAGAGGGCCCTAATAACAAAATATACAACCCTTATAAAACTGAAGAATTATGTTCATAGTAAGACGATGAAGTACATGCGTCGGATAAAAGTTTGTTGATGACTTGTGATGTGCACTGTGAATTTTATTGCCATGTACCAGTGTATTCATGGTTGACTTGTACATGTGTATATCTTGGTTTATTTGTTTATGGTAAGACAGTGGTTGGTCTCACCCCTCACAGCTTTTACAGGTTAACTATTCGTTGAATAGTGGTGCATATCAGCAGGTGGCGGTGTTTTCCTCTCGTCGGGTCGGATCCATAGGGTGCTTTACTTTCATGTTTCTCATGTTATTTTGACTTCCGCTGAATATTCATTTACCTTGGATAATTTATTATATAATTTATAATAAAATTGATGATGATTGTGTCATGGCCCATGTTTCCGGTGTTGGGAGTTGGGCTCACATTGAGTCGGTTTCTGTTTGGACATAGTTTTGTTTACCTTGGCATGTATATTGATTTCCTGATACATTTGTGGTTTATACCGTAACCCGGGGTTAGAAGGATAGTTTGGTCATTTCATATGTTATAATTAACTAATTTAGTTATTTTGGGTTACGGGCGTTTCAGTTGGTAGCGGAGCCAGGTTTTGATCTCGGGCGCTTCAGTTGGTAGCCGAGCTCCAGAACTCCCCTAGTACGGTGCAGGGTTCGGGGACGAACCTAGCAGAAGTTGGTGGGCCCGTGACACCCGGGGTCTATGAGGGCGGGAAGTGTACGCCGGTGCCGGGATGAGCATGGACAAGGAGCGGCTTCTGGCAGGCTTCTAGACGGAGGGGCACACGAATGAACTGAATCCACACCGGAATAGGAGAGATCCTGAGACTGTATAGGGATGGGGCTGCAGCAATTTCGTAATTATACGGGTATGGGACTGTATAATTAAGAATAGCTCAAATGAAGTGATTTCGAGGTTGTACAGGTATGGAACTGCACAATCGAGAATAGCTTAAACGGTTTGATGGGTACTAACTATATCAACAAGGTGCACCTACCTTTTCGGCGCTCATTCCAGAAGAACTCCAAAGTTAAACGTGCTTGACTTGGAGCAATTCTAGGATGGGTGACCTCCTGGGAAGTTTTCCCTGGAAACATGCGAGTGAGGACAAAGCATGTTGAAAAGATCCCGTGTTGGTTTGTAGTGACAGTCGACAAACCGGGACGTTACAATATTCCATTCTTGCTGGAACATAAGATTTGGTCACACCTTTCAAATAAATATGTATACAAGTTTGTTTTGGTCAACTTGCGTCGCACAATAGACCATCTAGTCGATGCATCATAAAAATTACCTAGATGGTCAACACGGAGGATTTATCAGTTAGGAAGGCCAAACAATTAATTTATTTTTCCGCAGCAAACAAACACATGGAAATTCATTGATTGTAAAAACTTCAGGTTTTCCAATGAATGACCAAATAAATTCCGCACATCATTGATCTGGGATGGCCCAACCGGTCATGCCAAACAAGATATCCATGAACTAACTTCAAGTTTGTGCCAGCTTCAGGCTGTTATATGTTTACCAGCTTCTGGTTGGTGTATACTAGCAGTAAATTACATATCCATCAGCCAACTTCTAGTTGGTCACAGCTTCGGGCTGTGCAAACAATGTATTTAATAACTTGAAATTGCTAGCTTCAGGCTAGTGCATTCCAGCTTCTAGCTGGATATGTTAAGTTACAATTACTCGAATATTGTGTATTTAATAATTTAAAATTGCTAGCTTCTAGCTGCTATATATGTGCCAGCTTCAGGCTGGTGAATAATAAATCAATCGTCCAACTTCTATTTGGTGCCAGCTTCGGGCTGGATATGATAACTTTCATAGTACAATCTAAAGGATAATGCTGGTAATCTTTTCGCAAATGTTTGTTGCCTGCAACAGTAGCCTTTATTATATAGAGATATTCAATATCTCTTTCACTTATTGTCTCAACATAATATTCATTAATTATAGTATGTAGGGAAAAAAATTTTACTCTTCAGGAGTATAATAAAATTCAAGCTCTTCTAGAGCATAAACATTTTACTCTTCCGGAGCATATTAAAACTATGCTCTTCTGGAGCTTAAATATATATTTTTCTAAGGTATAGTGAAAGTTAAGCTCTTCTGGAGCTTAAATAAATACTCTTCTAGAACATAGTAAACTTGTGCTCTTCTAGAGCATAATAATTTTCTTGAGATTGTATTATCATATGTTACTTATGAATGATTTCTGTTTATTAAATACAGAATATGTCATTGCATTGTCTCCAGGACAAGTGCCCTAGTCATAATTCTAGAAATGACAGTTTTATGTTCTTATTAAAGATTTAGTAGTTATAACATGCTGTAAAATAAACATAATATAATAAAATTTAACAAATAATAATAAAGCTGAACATAAAATAAAAATATTCAATATAAATTGACTTGCACCTTCAGGGTAAGCAAGATAATAATAATATCCAAACATCATGGTCATCTTCTTGAATAAATATGATTTCATCAATATTAGATTTGCCCTTCAGGGACAATTGATAACCATTTACTGGATGCCTTGTTATACGGCCCATTTGTGACCAATTGAATGTTCATAGTTATGACCAAAATTATCACATACAGTCACATTCACTTCAGGGAATGGAGCAGAGCTAGTTAAACGGGATTCATGATTTTTCATGAATAACTCATTATTTTATTCTGCCACAAGTAGGCATAAAATTAAATCCGAAAATTTCGTGAATTCTTTTTCACGATATTGCTACTGCAGGAGCACATCTGATATACACATATGGAGATTTTTTTTTAACTTATCAGCATCAATAATATTTTCTCTATATAATTTCATCTCAGGACTTATAATATAACTGAATTATATTTGTGCACAGATTTAAAATCTTGCAACCTCAGATACATTTATACATAACAAGCTTTTTTTTTTTTTAAGAATGACCATCTTCTGGTAATCGTGTTTTTTTTAAATTCTTCCAAAGATCTGCAGGATCTTTTGATAGTAAGACATCCAGTCTTTGCTTTATTATTTTCTCTTCTATTGAGTCTTCCAGACTATTAGCATTTAAATGCATTTCAACATTTAATGCCCATGATAAATTTCTTCCGGAAATTTCAAGGGCCTTCAATTCAAGTTTCATAATAACAGTAATAATAAAAGATATAAAATGAATATAAAACATAAAATATATACGCTTACTCGATAAATCCTTCAGCATTAATAATAGCATAATAAACGCTTACTCGATAAAGGCGGCTTAGCTGGCCAACAAATGAAACAAGGCGGCTTTGCCGGCCAACATAGAGATAAGGCGGCTTAGCCGGCCAACAAATGAAACAAGGCGGCTTTGCCGGCCAACAAAGAGATAAGGCGGCTTAGCCGGCTAATATTGAATACTAAGCAAATAAACAAATGCGGATTGAAAAAATTTAGAAACGATTACCTTGGTTTCATGAAAATAATATAACATGATCACATAAGATGCACATAAATTGATATGCAAATGATATACTATACCGTGAATTAAAATACTAATCCGGCTCGGTTATTATCCCGGTACTACTTTGATAATACCCTTTTCAAATTATTTTCACAAGTTTACTACATATTTTTATATAAAAATGAAGAAAATGATAATAAGAAAGCTTAGAATTAAGTACCTTAGCAGGGTAGAGACTCGTGCTGATAACGTGTTATAAAATGGAGGATAAAATTCACTCCTTAATGGAATAATACAAGCTTGATCAAGGTGACAATACAACCTTGATGGTAGTAATACAACTTTAATGGTAATAATACAACTTTGATAATAATAATAATAATGGAGAGTGATTAAAATAAGATGGGGAGATTGAGAAGAGAGGTTTATGGTGTGTGAAAATGAGAAGAGAGTAAGTTTATAGTCGGAAAAGAAGGTGTATGTGTGTATGGAAATGAAATGGTATTTATAGGTGAAAATGGGAGGATAAAAATAAATGAGTATGATTAATTTAATAAGGTTAGGACAAAATAGAATTATGGAGGGTAAATGGCCAAAGAGATAAATCCAAGTAGATATTAGGTAAGAGTAAAATATTTACCGGAGATAAATTTGGGTACGGTAAAATTGAGTTTTACTGGATGGTAACAATGACATTCACCATAATTTATTTACAACAAAGCCAGGTTTCTTTGAATATATCAAAATGATTAAAATAATTGGAGGGGTTGTCTAATTGTTAGCAGGAAAAAAGAAATATATGAGAATTATAGAAGGATCAAAATTGGGTCTTTTATGTAAAAGATACCAACTATAACCCTCTCCATCCTGAAGTCCTACTAGTCCTGTTTCCGCGTAAATGGATACGATTGGAGCTATAGATGGATCCCAGCAGCTGCATTATTCATCCAGTTCATGCTCAGCTGCTGCTTAATGGCCTAAACATCATGAGCTAAATCTGGAATATAAATTACCATCCAAAAAATAAATCTACACTGTCTGCACGTTTATTATATTGTAAAGCTACAAGTATCGTACAAACATAAACCCGATGATGATTTTCTTTTCACCATGTACCTTCTATGAGACAAGTTGCTCAAAATAAGCTATACACAGCTCAAAAGAATGAGACAATTAACAAATAAATGACGGTATACACATTTTAAGCAAAATCATGGCAGCCACCTTTCTTTGATCTCTCTGGGAATATGGAAGAACACAAGTATTTGGAAGTACTCTTGATTCTTCCAAGCATCTCCCTTCAACCACAGTATAACATGCCATTCCTCAAAATCATGGCTTCAAAACAAGTCGGACACAACCGCAAACAGTGAATCATTTTGCACGGGGTCATGAATATGCCAATCTTGACAATCGTTTGCGCTTTGGATTCTTTTTATTGGCTGCAACATGCTTCAAGCCATTCCTTGAACTAGATGGAAGGGCATGAATTGATGATGGTATACCAACAGAAGTTCTGCTTTTCTTGGAAACCCATTTGACTGGCATTTTATCCACCACGGCTCTGATATCATTCGAACCATTCAGTTCAACCAGTTGCCTAATTTGATCCAGCATCTGGTGTGTCCAAGCCATAGACAGATCCAGCGAAATTGAGTCATCCATCGGTTTTCTTGAGAGATTCGTCAATATCTCTTTGAAAGACTGGAAGGACATGGAAGGCTGATAACTTTCATGATCTTGGCAGATCATATTTACCTTAATGACATGTTTGCAAAGGTTTCCCTGTAATGACCACGCACAATCACAGAATGCAAATTCTGATCCAGGATTCCACACTATATGTGTTACACTGGTGTTCTTTTGGCTGGAGACTTTAGCAAATAGACGATCCTTATCATCAAAAGTAACTGCAGAATCAGGAATTTGCAGAGCCCTGTTCCATGATGTGGATGCAATATATTCCTCCTTGACATTCTGAAAAGAATCACTTTCATCAGCATACCGGTCGAGCCAGTAGCTTGAATGTAACTCAGTTGTCAGCTTGTGCACTAACCAATCAACTCTTTGGAGTGCACCAAGATGTGAATCATCAAACAATTTAGCTTTCAGCTTCACATGATAAGCTTCTATGGCGCCAGATGCTTCTTGACTCGCTAGTGGAAGAGATCTCATGGTAGAAAGCCACATTTCTGTACCAAAAGAAGAAATAAGCAATAGCGTTACAAAATGGAAGATCAATGTTATGCCATACAATGGGTAAGTTCATAGGTAGGCAGGAGCATTTGCCAAAGTAAATGTAGTTACCGCCCCAAAGGCGTACATCAGAGAGAAAGAAATCTTACCGATCTTAGGGATCCAAGACGCTTTAAAATATTGCATAAATGCAGTTTGATCAACAAAATCATGAGTTAATTCTTCCAAGGCAGCCAAAACATCATCTCCGCTCCAAATACTGTGGACTATTTTTCCTAACCGTTTGAAAATCTCACGTTGAACTTCTATGTGCGCACATCTTTTAACGATGTTCCGGAGCCATGATCTACGAAGACGCCACAGCGAAAATAGTACAGGGCAACAAAAAATATCCCTGCAAACTTGAATCAAAACCAGTCAGAACACCACCCACCTTTAGAATTCATATTCCTTAAAATATAGAGCAAAACATCCTGCCTTATTGGATCAATTTCTGCTGCAGCATCATCAATCATAAATCCACTGATCTTCCAGCCTGGCTCTGCAGATGAAGCTCGATCAAGTAGAGCCTTCATCCATTTGGCAACATCTGGCTTCGCGGAGCTCCGTGTGATAACCCATGCAATAGGGAGCACATGTTGTCTCGAATCAAACACAAGAAGTGTGCACAACGGGTACTGACATCACAATAGAAAAAATCATCAGCATCTGCATAAAAGTTACTTTTTTGCTATAAGCCAGTTAAAAAAGAAAGACCCAGTACATACATTACCTTTAGTCGCTTAATACCAAAGGTCAAATCAGCAGCAATAAGACTCTGGTGCCCAAAACGGATCATTTGTTGCAACTGCCATTCTGTTTGAATGCCCAGAATGAATGGTTCAACTTCTGAAGAATCTTGATAAAAGAAAATGGACTTCTTATTGCGTTCAACCCACATCCTGATACTAGCTTGGTCATCAAGGTCCAATTCATGAGTAGATCTTTTGATAATTGTCCCAATTTTTTGGACATACTGTAAAGCAAGGCTATTGACTTTTGCATTTGAACCGCAATACCGTTGAATTCCCTCAATGTGCTTCTCCAACACATTCTCTTCAGGAATTCCAAGATAGATCATAGACATAGTTTGCTGTTGAATTTCATTACAAATGTAAGGAATTTTCTTGGCTCCTGGGCCAATGGCATCTCTGTCAAGCGGACCATGGCAGACAAAACCAGACTTATTTACATGACGCCTATCATTGTATATGATTAGTGCAAGTGATGGACGAGCATACAGGCGCTTCACTATAAAATGGCATGTACAACCACGCATGGACTGAGGCCTAGCAGCACGATTTCGCGTGTTAAGCCGATATTTTCGACTAGGCAACACAGTTCCACCTTCTCCATAATTTTCAGGACCAAAAGAACACCAATACCTAGAAGATTAAAATGAAAACCAAAATGAGAAATATTTAACTAATTTAGGAAATTGACAAAAAACTGAACTTGGCTATAAGACTTTGTAAGCATATAAACAATAACAAATTGCACACATATATTCCAATGAATACACACAAATGTTGAATGAATTAATTCAATTCGAATAATTAAACATAACACCAGAACAAACTTATAATACAGGGTAAAAATTATACAAAAAGATAGCATATCCTACAGCAAACTTACAGCTTATATTCCAAGTACTCATCACTCTTGAACTCCTTCAAACTGCCTCGTGGCCGTTTTCTTCCTCGCTCGATGTGGAACCGGGTTGGGAATTCTACATTAGAGCATTCCCCGATTATAAAAGTGTCAACCCGTTCATAGGGAATGAGCGCTACATCATCATGGCGCTCAGATGTGCCAAATTTGGTCCAAGCCAAATCGGCAGAAGAGAATTCCTCCTCCGGAGGGTCTTGCACCGGAATATTCTGTAAGGATTCAACTATCTCCATCCACAAAATTTCCTAGCTGACAAAAAACAGCAAAAACCACAACCAAAAAAATTAAAATTCATAAACTTCGAGTATGCAAGAAATGAACAGACGTGGAAACCAGAGCCAACAAAAGGAGAACAAAATACCTTAATGAGAAAAAGTAACACAAAAATCCTCTGCCTCTCAAAAATTGGAGTTCATATTTGAGCTAGGTATTCACCTCTCAAAAACGCCCATGATTAGTGAATTCTGATAAGAGAAAAAAAGGCAACGAAATAAGAATCAAGCATGTTACTAAAACTGGGGGATTGATATATAATGATACAGTATACCTCAGTTTTAATATGTACTACACCTTCAGTTATCAGCTCCATAATATAATATATAGAACATGAAAAAGTTAGATGAGGATGACTGACATCAAATTCAATCAGAATTGTGTTTTATAAGATTACAGAATACCATCACAGCCAAATTACTTACATTACAGGGGGAAGGGAGGAGGTGGAGACAAAGCTCGGCGGCCGGTGGTGGTAGTGGTGGTGCGGTGGGCGCGGCGCGTTATGGCGGCACTGAGGTGTGGGTTTTTGAAAGAGGAAGCTGAGTCCTAATGGTGAGTGACTAGAGAGAGAAGAAAGAGGTCAGGTTTTTAATTTGGGCAGAGAGGGTTGCCCGTAAATAGGAAGAAGATGGGCTTACTTGTTTCGGCCTTTATATTCCTTTGGGCTTGATAGAACCTTTCTCAATTTTGTTTTACTTGGATGCTTGTCCTTTTGGGCTTTCAGGCCTGATAAGGCTTTCCCCCCATAAGCTAAAAATATATATATATATATATATATATATATATATATATAATTCAATGAGTTAAATCTTTTTATATCCAACCCACTGAAATTTGTCCTATGCCTTTCCTCAATCAAGCTCTCCTTTCCTAATGAATCGTACTTAAATCATTCAGTTATTAATTTTAGTACTCACTACAAGCAATGCAGAACTTAACAACCAGATGGGATGAAGACAATGATGGAGAGCTAACTTGACATAATAACTTGTGAGTTTTAAACTCTTCTTAACTCTGAATCGTAAGCTATGAACAATTACTTTCACAAAAAAGAAGAAGCTATAACCAATTACTTATATTCCATATTCAATTACTAATCAAATCAAAACTTTGTTAAAATATGGATGGAGTGGGCCATTATTTGAGTAACGATTAATTTGTAAAACAAATGATTATAATTTATATTTTAATATTTATTATCATCATCACAAGTTTGATCATCAACTAATTTCTCATTTCATAGCGACCAATTATTCTTTTGAACACTTTTTAATTAGCCGTAGAGAAAAATAAGGTATTTTAGAATGAATATGGGAAGCATGAAGGAAGGGAACCATAATTCATTGGAGGTGGCATTAAAATTTTAGCATAGAAGTCCTGGCTCAAATCAGTTAGACAGGAAAGAGAAGGCGATGTTAACAATTGAGTACTTCTCTTCTAGGACAAACAAAATCGATCATGTTTCATTCTAGCATCAAAAAGACAATTTAATGATTTATCCTAAAGAAACAAACCTAAGAATAAGATGAGATAGGTTACACAAGGAAGGGCTTTTAGGCTACACCATCATAGCCTTGTAAATACGTGTAGAAAAGCACAAGCCCAGGCCAGGGGCCGTGACGTAAAGCCCATTATGATACAGGTGCTACTAAGTCTACGAACTCCTTTTCTCTTCCTCAGAAGCCGTAACAACCAGCCAATATCTTGTATGTGGATATCCTAGCTAGTTCCCTTTTCATAGTTGTACCTTTTGGACCCCAGCAAAGAGGCAAGCTAAGCCTGACCTGAGCAGCGAGGAATTTAGTGTATCTTGAGTAAAATTTGTAGTGAGATCTCTGTCTTGTAGATAAAGTATGCAACTTTTAGACCGACCCCCTGCAATGATAAGTCTTGCAATGTCCGTTCTTTTATTAGTGTTTTATGGGGCTCTAAAACCCATGAAACCAAAAACAAATAAAGGGAAATTAAGTACCTTAGAATTGACAGATCGAGGTCAATTTTAGTTTCAAAGTTGAGGCCAAGCTTGAGCTGTCTAATTAATTCTCCTTTTGTCTTTAACGATTTTGGTATCGGATGCACTGAGACCAAATGTTAGGCGACCATGCGCAGTTAGGTGATATTGGATACCTTAGAAGCAAATTCAAGCCAAAAAAAACTAAGCTTTTAAGCTAATCAAATCATACATTATATGTTGTTGGTTGTTCTTATGTATTAATTGGTTGCCGTCTTTGCTAAAGTTGCTTGCACATAAAAAGTATATCAAATGATGTGGTTTGTTACGAGGATAGCATGGACAAGTCACTAGCGTGTGGAGAAACCGATTGAAATGATAACTGGCTCACTTTTTTGTCTCCATAGGTTCCCATGCATGAATCCATAGCTGGGTACTAGTAATGTTCTATATAAATACGCGATCTGAGGAAGAGAATTCATAGGACAATTAGTATTGCTTCCTGGCAAATATACTATACTACTCTAAACACACGAATTCTGCAACAATGCAGTTTGCTCTGAAGTGTTTTCTCCTTCCTTTTCTCCTATTGATCATTGGTGGGTTTCTTACAAATATCAAGGGTGATGGTAGCTTTGACCAAAACTATGACATTACTTGGGGATATGATCATGTCGTTTCACTTGACCAAGGAAGGGAAATTGAGCTCTGGATGGATAAATACTCTGGTCATTTTCTTCTCAATCTTTTTTCTTCTTTCTGCGAGATTGACATGCTTTTCCTCGTAGGTTTTCATACGAAAATCTTTTCCTTTGTCAACCCTATTGCCTTTCCTATTTTCAATCCAATAAAACAAAAGGATATATATCTGGATATGTATTGCTTTTAGTTTATTTCTCAAGTATTCAAGTAAGCGTTGACAACCCCTATACGATCTGATTCAACAGCACAGCCTCCATTTCTCTAACAACTCCTTCCTATTTGCACCAGATACTTCAAACCAAAGAAGAAAATACTCACTCTTTTTTGCGGTGCAATGAGACCTTTCTTTTCTTTTTGATTCTTTGTTCAAATAGTCTAAAGGAATGGTTCTGGCTAGCTCGCGCTTGTAGCTAGCTAGGTGGTAGACATACTGTATATATATGATGACAATGCCATGCAAATTAACTCTATTTACAGGCATAGCTTTCTGTGGTGGTCTGGCATTAATTGTTAATGATTGGGCTTGCGTGAATGTATGCAGGCGCACTTACCATTATTTTCATATGTAAATATGAAATGTATAACTTGGGAAGTTATAAATATGGATAGCATCTGCATGTAAATTAAAAACAGCTTGTCTACTGAGACCAATTCTTTCGATATATCAAATCGCAGTTCTGACAAAATTGCACATGTCTGTAACTATTTTCGTTCTTCTTTACCTGTGGAAGATTTTAATTCATTAAATGCGCTTTTTTAATGTTAGGTATATTACTGAAAGATATTGACAGCTAGCTCTCTTTCTCTCATCTTTTTTTTTTTTTTTATAAAAGAATAATCTCTGATCTATATTTTGGAAATTTGTATTTGTGGTGATGGTAGGGGCTGGATTTGGGTCCAAGCAAAGCTTTGGTTCAGGATTCTTTCACCTCAGGATAAAGCTACCGGGAAACAATTCTGCTGGGGTCGTTACTGCTTTCTATGTGAGTACAGCATATATCCTCGTAAAAACACCCAGGGGAGCATGCTAATTGAAGATTCATAAAAAAAAGCATCAAAAAAAAAAGTGAAGATTAATCAAGGAATACCTGAAGAAGATATAAACCAGTTCATTTTCATGAAAATGTTTTCTATCCATCTAGATATACATATACAATATACATATATATATATATATATAATATTTGTTTTGCATTCATGTAACAAACCATTGATGCTAATTAATTAATTCCGCTACTGGCAGTTAACTTCTCACGGTGATAATCACGATGAACTGGATTTTGAGTTTTTGGGAAATGTAGAAGGGAAGCCAATCGTATTACAAACGAATGTGTTTGCAAACGGTCAAGGGAATAGAGAGCAAAGGCTTAACCTTTGGTTTGATCCTACTGCTGACTTTCACACTTACAAAATTCTTTGGAACCCACACCAGATCGTGTAAGACTAACCTCTTCTTTCCTGCCTAGCTCTTTCTTTGTTTCTGTCTGGGATTTCAACTAATAAAGTTATGTTTTTTTTTTATATATATATATAAACAATGGATTAATTATCAGATTTTATGTGGACAATGTTCCCATAAGAGTGTTCAAGAACAAGACAGATATTGGAGTTGGCTACCCTTCACGGGCAATGCAGATAGAGGCAAGCTTGTGGGATGGAAGTAGCTGGGCAACAGATGGAGGCCAAACAAAGATTGATTGGAGCTATGCACCATTTAAAGCCAATTTCCGAGGATTTGACATAAGTGGCTGCACAGTTGATCAACAAAACTCCAGCATCCAACCATGTTATTCTTTGGGGTACTGGTGGAATGCGAAGAAGTTTTGGAAAATGGACTCCAAACAACAGGCGGCCTACCAGAATGTGAAAAATAACTACGTAACTTATGATTATTGTTCTGACAAGCCTAGGTTTCCCACAACTCCCGCAGAGTGTCCTCAGTGATCAAAACAATACAGAGATATATGGGCAATAACCTGTTAATTTAGTTGTTATTTTAAAGTAGCAAAATTCAACAGAGGACATATAGATGGGACGAAAGTCAGGAATAATAAATTGGAGGACTCAAAGTTCTCTGATTTGTTTCTGTTGTTTCCACGACAGTATAAATAAATATTGTTTATGCTTTGAATCAATATGGAACGCTATAGCTGTTTTCATGTAGAAATTCATCGTTCTGTGGTTATTTGGTGACATAGAGAATTTAGATGCAAAAGATAGTAGTTCTATCTATGTTGAAGCAGACTTGAGAGATGGTTATGGACTCTCTCAGCTTTCTTCACATACTTTCTGTTTTATCAAAAAAAAAAAAAAATGTATCTCTGAACTTTTCTGGCTAGAATGTCTCCTAATAAGGGATTAAAATTACGGATCACATGTTGTCCGGTTCAGCATGATCGAACCAAATAATGTTGGAAAGTAGACATTCAATTTATTCAACACAGAGCCTTAAAGAAAATATAATTGAATTTCCATTCATCAGATCATAAAATTAATTAGTAAATATGTGCTTTATATCAGAACTAGCTGGCTAAAAAATTGAGCTAAATTGAACATATTTAGAGAGCATATGGGTGTGAGTTGTTGTTGCTATTGTGTTCTTGTGTCATATCTAGAGAGATTGTAATGGTTAATTAGTTACCTTCTTTATTGAGTATCCCTATCTAATCTGGCAGATCATGTGCAATCTGTGTATTATTATGTTCCATGTGCAATCTGGGTTATTATATTATGTTCTTAATTTCCTTATTTTGTTACGTGATCATCTGTATATAACTAATAGATCTTCTTTGAATAAAATTATCAGAAAGATATTCTTTAAAAACCTTCCATCATCTTCATTTTTTATGCTAGAATAGTATCCCAGTCGACTACCAGACTAATCTCTCCTCGTGGCTTGATGCGTCACCCTTGTGAGGTGAGACTACTACCAATAGCACAATTTCCATACACCCACTTCCACCAGGACTCGAAACCTGAACCTTGGGGTTTAAGGGGAATGCAGCACGCTTTACCACTGCACGCTTCCATCATCTTCATTTCTTGCTACTAATACATTATAGATTCCTACAATGCATTTTTCACTGCATTGTTTCCTCGTTGTCGTCTTACTTGCCTGTGGGTTGCTAACGAATAGCAGGGGTGATGGTATCTTTGACAAAAACTACGTAATTACTTGGGGAACTGATCACGTCGTTTCACTAGACCAAGGAAGAGAAATTGAGCTCTCAATGGATAACTATTCTGGTTATTTTCTTCCCAAGCATTTAATTAACAGCTGATAGGTTTTGATAAGTAATTTGGATTGTTAGTAACGTTCTGTTTAATGGAGAGATAGAATACTTTTTGGCATCAAGATTAAAAGGAATAAGAGAGAAACTAACAAAATTTACCCTCCTTCAATTACTAAAACTAAAACAAGAATTTCTTTTAGAAAATTTTTGCTTAGTGTCACTTGCACTTCCATTCCAAGCAAAGAAAAAGACATTCATTGACCCTTAAATTTTTCTCGTGTCGTTAAGATTTAAGGTGTAGAAATTTTGTTAACCCCATAATAAAATTCCACGATCTGCTCCTTCCACTCATCTTACTTCTTTTTCAGCAAACAACCTGCAACCAGAAAATGAATTCATTTCTCTGTTTGTTGTTTGAATAATCGTGTATAAAGCCTCCTCCTGCATACTATTGATTAATTTTAATGCTTGCACAAATTAGACCCATCCCACATTAACCGATAGCAAACATAATGAGAGATGATCAACACATCCATTTTCCACATGCCTATATTAACTTAACCAGTGAAGTTTACCGCTGCATATAAATTAGGCTCTTAGTGTCACACCACTTGCACTTCAAGCCTAGAAGGGTGCGGAATTCTCTAGAGTTTGAGTGAAAGTTGCCTAGGAGCCGCACGGGCTAACATTCCAAAACTCTAAGTCCGTGACACTTAGCTTCTCAACTAAGACAAACTTTGTTAATCTAGGAGACTAGGACTGCTTTCCACATTGTTTTGTCTGTAGGGTTTTCTTCTTTATCCCCTCTCAATGTTTATGTTTTTTTTTCTCTCTCTCATTTTTAAAAAACATCAATAATAATTTTCAGGAGCTGGATTTGGATCGAAGCGAAGCTTTGGTTCGGGATTCTTTCGTTTGAATGTTAAGTTACGGGGAAAGGATTCTGCTGGCGTTGTTACTGCTTTCTACGTGAGTTAATTTACAATTCCTTCCTGGCTGGCTGTCTTATTATCTTAGAAGCACAATCATTACACAGTAGGCGAAGATCGATCAGTCTCTTATCCTATCAAGTATCTCTTATTTGTTAAAAAGATCAATGGTTTCTGGTTTGCAGTTAACTTCTCACGGTGACAATCACGATGAGCTGGATTTTGAGTTCTTGGGTAATTTAGAAGGAAAGCCAATCATATTACAAACAAATGTGTTTACAAACGGTCAAGGGAACAGAGAGCAAAAGATTAATCTTTGGTTTGATCCCACCGCTGAATTCCACAATTACGAAATCCTTTGGAACCCTCATCAGATTGTGTAAGAATGATTGACCTCTCTATAGCTAGTTGCATCCTTAATTTCTTTGTTAATTATTCTGCTTAAACATTTCGAGCCATTATCAGATTTTACGTGGACAAGGTTCCCATTAGAGTGTTCAAGAACATGACAGATGTTGGCGTTGGATACCCTTCAAGGGCAATGCAAGTAGCTGGGCAACAGGTGGGGGCCAAATAAAGACTAATTGGAGCCAAGCACCATTTAAAGCTAATTTCAGAGGATTTGATCACGATATAATTGGCTGCACAGCTGATCAAAACTCAGGCATCCAACCATTTTATTCTTCGGGGTACTGGTGGAATGGGGACAAATATTGGAACCTGGACACCAGACAACAGGCGTCCTATGAGAATGTGAAAAAGAAGTATCTAACCTATGACTATTGCTCTGACAGGCCTAGGTTTCCTGCAACTCCCCCAGAGTGTACTCATCAGTGAGTGAGGCAAAAAAACAATATGGGAAAAGTGGTATAATATAATTTGTTAATAATTGTAACCAGATGACAAGTGATCAATTACTAAGATATGTTGGGGAACTGAAAGTTTCTCTCATATCGCCCTTACTGTTAATTTCTCAATATGAGCATATGTGTACTGTGAATATTTCCTTGCTACAAAATGCGTTGCATACTTTTATGCTCCAGTTATCATGGCTAAAATGCAAGATAGTGCAATTTTCTTTTATCCATTATTAATTTCCACTCGCAGCCCAAATTTTAAGCCTGGAATTTAACCCCACAAAACGTTAAATTAATTGGGAAAAATATATATCATGCAATTATGCAATGCCCACTTGGAATCTCTCTCAATCGGGATTAAGTTACCCGAGTGGGTTAAGCATCTTTTTGGGTCCTCGGGTTTCGCGTTTGTCCTATTCTTATACCCGCGAGTTTTGTTGTCCCTTTTGGGTACCTCAGGTTTCAGTTTTTGGCTCTTTTCTATACCTCGGGCAGCCCGGCCGATGACGTAGCCAGTTGCCCGGGCAGATCCGACACGTGTCACTCTCCCATTGGTCCGCGCCGGGAAAAAAGTGGGGCCCACCTTATCCTCAGATTTTTTTTCCCGAAAATTCGAAAATTCTTTTTCTTAATTTTTAAAGTCCTTACCGGCTGGTTGACCCGATTTAATTCCCGGTTCGCCCAAAAAAAACTCAACCTCAATTTAAACAACTCCTTCTTTCCAATCTAAATTTTCCAATCTTCTTCATCATCGTCCCGCAAATCAGAGCAACCAACCAAATCAAATCCACACTGATCCTAATCAAAAGGGAAGCAAGAAAATTGATACAAGAGCTTAACCTTTTGTTCCAAACTAAAAGAGAAGTAATTTATTACTTTATTTTTTCTTCCACTTTCCCCCTTTTATACGCTTTTGGCTTTTGATTTTTTAAAAAAATCAGGCGAGAAAATGCAAGCATGGATCATGGATGTATGGAGTCAAAGCCAGTAGCGTAGGATTGGTCTTTACTCCCTTGAACCGGAAAAAAACGGTGGCTTTCTCTTCCTCTCCCGATTTCTCATCATCAAACGACACTTTCTGCATGACCAATCGTAACGGTCATCAGACCCGCTGCTTCGGGTTGCGCGTCACCCCCGTCGTCTCCATAAGGATCGAACTCGTCCGCGCCAGCATCTTCCAGTCGCGTCCCGTCAAAGCTCTCGCCTCCGGTCCGCCGATTCTTTTCCTTTTACGTGTTTTTTAGTCGGTGATTGATTGATTCGCTTGTTAAGCTCCTCCAAATCACGAAATCCCAAATTCCCAGCCCTTGCAAGAAGTGTATCTTGCGGAGGAGGCTGCGCTCCACGTCGTAGACGAGGAGGAGGGAGGATTGGGAATCGAGGGCGAAAGGGAGCGGAGGAAGGCAAGGGTGGGGTTGGAGCTGGGAGGAGATGGGGGAGACGAGGAGGCAGGGGCAGCGGACGATGGAGGGGGAGATGTGCGGGAAGGGGAGGGGGACCTCATCGAGGAAGAAGTCGAGGACTGAGTAGAGGTGGAGGTCGGGGTGGGCGGTGAGGAGGGAAGGGTATATGTCGGCCGATGGAGCGACGAGGGAGGCCCACGGAGAGGAGGCTTTTTTGGACGGAAAGGAGGGTGGAGAGAGGGGCGGAGCAGATGGTTTCTTCCTCGATTTTGTGTGTTTTGTTTTGGGTATTAATGATTTTTGCCTTTGGGAAGAAGAAGACCAGAAAGATTCTGTTAATTTGTTATTAAATGTGTTTCTTCTTCCTTTTCATTTGTAAGATGAGTTCTAATTCTTTTATTTTCTTTTCTTAATGAAGATGGAAAATATAATAAATTCTATAACAGTAGTTGAATTGTAGAAACGGTTCATTCTTTATCTTCTTTTTTTTGGGTGAACCGGGAATTAAATCGGGCCAACCAGCCGGTAAGGACTTTAAAAATTAAGAAAAAGAATTTTCGAATTTTCGGAAAAAATCTGAGGGATAAGGTGGGCCCCACTTTTTTCGACGTGGACCAATGGGAGAGTGACACGTGTCGGGTCTGCCCGGACAACTGGCCACGTCATCGGCCGGGTTGCCCGAGGTATAGAAAAGAGCCAAAAACTGAAACCCAGGGTACCCAAAAGGGACAGCAAAACTCGCGGGTATAAGAATAGGACAAACGCGAAACCCGAGGACCCAAAAAGGTGCTTAACCCTTACCCGAGTCCAAACAGGATTTGCTTGTAAATTATGATGTGGATATGTTTTTTTAATAAGCATACTTAAAAAGCCAAAATTGAAGATGAAAATCACAACGAGGTTGACTATCGAGCCCAAACAAAAACACCAACGTTGTGGAAAAAAAAAACAGGGCTAGTAGCGGTCGACTGGTCGTTGCTCAGCTTCCAAATCAAAAGCTGGTCTCCGAACACTCTCATGGCGGATCCGCCCCTCTCCGCTTCGGCTTCCACCTTATAGCGCCACCTCCTCCAAGTCTCACTTGACTTCCTCCCTCTCTTTTTATTTTTTTCAAAAAATATCCAATCAACCAATGGGCCTCCTACCAAGGCAGAAGCTTCTTCCCTTTCTTCTTCTTCTTCTTCTCTTCTTCCCACTTTCCTCTTCTGGATCCACACCACAAGAAACGACAGCTCCATTGGTAGAGTTGGTAAGAGGAGAGGAAGAGTTCGATGAGGAACTATTGCTGAAGCCATTGCCTGATCGGAAAGTGTTGGCCCATTTCCACTTCCAAAGCAGAGCTCCTCCTTCCGCTTCCAATGGCCGCCACCACCACCTCTTCCCCAAATCCATCTCTCAACTGGTATGAACGTTTTCCTTTTTTCCTGTTGCTTTTGTTTTTATTTCTTTTGGTAAACTGAAATAGAATGAAACCCAGTTGGTAGTTACTCCTAGTAGTATAAGTCTGAATCAAAAAAGTATTAGGATCTTTCAAGTTGTGGAGCTGGCCTTAGGCAGAGTCCAAGTTGGGTACTTAGCTTGTGTTTTCTGTTTTTCAGTACTAGAAATTGATGTAACCGGCTGTTTTTGCTTTTAATTATTGTCTTAGATCAGTTTATCCTCTTTTGACAGCCAACTATCTTCTCTTCCTGGTCTACTTATTGCACAACATAGCAGCACACTTCTTGGTTTTCTAGTTTTTTGGCAAAATTTGTAATACCATCATAAAAGCAGAAGAGATTCTCATCCATTCACCCTTTTTAAAACTATTGGCAAATGCATGAGCAGATCAAGCTGATTGCCTCTGCAGTTTTATACTCGGAGTTTGTTGCAATTGTTTGCCTTTCTTCATTTTTTGCGTGCTAATATAATAAGTTTAATCATTGAAGTTAGAAGTTTGACAAATAGTTCTTTGCTGGAATAACAACCGATATGTAACTTTTGGAGTAGTATTGCTTGGACAGGTGCAGAAGTTTCAGATTAGAGAAATGGAATTGTCTTTCACACAAGGTCGCTGGAACTATGAACGCTGGGGTGGATCTGATCCTATATCAAGCAACAATGCTAAGCCTCCTGGAGTTGAGCTGTGGGCTGTGTTCGATGTCCCACCAGAGCAAGTGGATGCTTCTTGGAAGAATTTAACTCATGCCCTTTCTGGACTTTTTTGTGCTTCAATTAACTTCCTCGAGTCCTCAACTATGTATTCAGCACCAGAATGGAGTTTCCGAAGAGCTCCAGGCAGTCTGAGGCATGGGATGTTGCCCCGTGAGGCTGTTTGCACGGAGAACCTAACCCCCTGGTTGAAGCTTCTTCCATGTCGAGATAAAGCTGGGCTTTCTTCCCTAATGAACAGGCCATCAGTTTACAGCGGTTTCTATCACTCTCAGCGATTGCGCTTAACCTCAAGTAAATCAGGTATAGAGGGCTTAGATTCAGGGATTATTCTGGAACAAACACTAACCCTTGTTCTTCAGCCCACTAGCTTGGCTTATTCTAATGAAATGAATTTTCAACCAAGTTGGTCTTTGAATTCACTTTTTGGGAGAAAAGTCAGTGGAAGATGTGTTCTTGCCAAGTCTACTAACGTATACCTGCACATAGAGAGGGGTTTAGCTGCTGAACTGAAGAAAAAGGATGGTTATGGGGATGGAAACAGTGCCTCTGACAAGTTCTGGAGTAACCTGGGCTTCGAGTTGTCAGTTAACCCAGACAGGATTCTCCATGAAGAGATTAATAGGCGTGGAAGGGACTCTTCTGTTGTTTATCAGTTTTCTGTTGATGAGCACAGTGATCATCAGCCATTTGATCTTGGACTTGCATGGAAATTTCCTGTGTTTTGGTCATGTCAACAAGCGCCGTTACATGCTAATAGGTTTCTGATGGGGAGTGGAAATGAAAGGGGTGCAATTGCTATCCTCTTAAAATCTGCCGAATCAAGTGAGAGTTCCTGGGACACCAATATTCCTAGTGATGAATGTAAGTTAGAAGTAGACGTGTTCCAAGTTGTCCCTTGGTACATTAAAGTTTATTATCATTCTCTTCAGCTGTTTGTGGATGACCAACTAAAAGCTCTTGGGGATTTTATGGAGAAGATTCATGTTCTGCCCTCCAAAGACAAGGTTTCACCTGGTATAATGGAGATGATTTTGAAACTCCCTTGCACTGTAAAATCAGTTGCTTTAACATTAGAGTTTGATAAGGTATGCTCAGAATTTCATTTAGCTAACTTTTGTCATCCATCTGAGAGCTTCATTAAACTCAATCTTGGTGATTTTACTGATAGAACAGTGAAACTTGGGGTACGGAGCAACCTAATTATGGAACCATATGTTCTAAACACATGAAAGAAATGCTATTTTAAAGCTTCCTCCCAAAAAAAAAAAAAACAGAAGCATTAGCGCTCAGTTTCTTATCTGCTGCTCCTTGATATGTCTACAGGGATTTCTGCACATTGATGAATACCCTCCAGATGCCAATCAAGGATTCGATATTCCATCAGCTGTGATTAGCTTTCCTAACTCTCACACAGGCATACCCTTTGCCAGCGATGACTCTGTGAAGAAGTCACCGTTGCTGTCTAAATTTCAGGTTGTGTAGTCTCACAAATCCGTGTGGCTCCCTAATGCACTTTGCTTTGACGCTTCTGCTTAATTGGCATTTTCTAATGCAGGAAAAGAGTCCTGTTCGCTCTTATACAGAAGTATTACTTGTGCCTTTGACAACTCCTGATTTCAGCATGCCATACAACGTCATTACAATCACATGCACCGTATTTGCCTTGTACTTTGGATCGCTGCTGAATGTACTTCGAAGGCGCGTTGGAGAGGAGGAGAGATTGCTCAAAAGCAAAGGTACCTTTATCTCATGGATCAGTTTGTCTTTTGGTGTTGCTGAAATTTCTCCAAAAACGTTCCATGAGCAAATCTGGGATGGATTAACCAAAGTTTTAATATAGTGGCATTAGTTGGTATGACGTGGTCATTTACTTGGATCTTGATCTTTTCCATATCTGTTCTGATTGTATGTAGGGAAAGCAGGTCAGCTACCTCAATTGCTTTCTAAATTGTCAGCCAAGCTCAGAGGGAAACCACTGGAACCTACAGAGCCATCCCCCAACTCTTCATCCCTGATCAAATCAAAATTGTTGTTCAAAGTTGTACTTGTAGCCGCACTTGCTTTTGTTTGGCAATATTATTTTACATAACATCTCCAGTAGCTAAAAGTATGGATAGTCAATGTACAATAGTGACAAGAGGAAAAAGTAGGAGATTAGTGAAATTGCCTTTTTCTTTCCACAACCGGCCACATGTTTGTATTCCATTTCAATTTTGTACCATGTTTGCTATTAGTCACCCGCTTCATCATTTATTGAGGTCTTACAGTTCTGTACACACTGTTTGTAGTTTCCATTATGCGATAATTCAAGCTAGCAGCATTTGATTACTCCATGTCTCTCAATTTCTACAGCAAGGGAAGAAGGATTGACGATGCCCTTGTTTCCCTTGCACAAAACTTTCGTATCACCAGATCAGAATGAAACTATACAACTTACACAGGTATAAAAAGCAATCCATCTATTGTCTTTCTCGCACTTCTCATTTACAAGTTAGTCTCCGCTGCTATGCTACCAATATATGGGAATCAGGATCTGTAATCGGAAAACATTTAAAAGAAATTGCGTAGCAAACCGAAGTTTCATCTAATCTTCTTGCAAGGAGCCCCCACAACCGCCCCATCTTCTTTCGTCCGTATCAGATTGCCACCCATGTATCTACACTGGAGTTGCCTACTTGAAACAATATTTCCTCTCCCTTCACAACCTGTGACTCACAAATTTAGGGCAACATCGTCAGGCAACATTGCAAGCAGAGACACTAATACTAAAACACAACACTAAAACATCTCCAAGGCATTCGTCTTGGAACTGCAGACACAAACCAAAGGAAAGGAACAATGCAAGGGTATGTCGGAAACGCAATCACATGACCACTATAACCAAGCAAGATAAAAATGGTGGCCTTCATCTAATTTCCTTTGCCCGTTGAATGAACAAGCACAATACCTGAGGTAGAATCATTTATCTTCAACTTCTTGAGCAACTGCACATATTCACCCAGCTGTTTCCTCTTGATGCCAAGACCATTCCATTTGGTGACCTGTTTACCATCCTTGTATCCTGTAGAGCCAACAAAGGTTTGAAATACATTCACAACTCAAAAAGTGAACAACCTATATCTGGATTAGCAAGAAAATCCAAATTGGCAGCATATTCAAGTTCATCCATAAAACTACTTGAACTGTCTCTACGGTAACAAATACTTTTACCTGAGTGAGTATCCTTGAGCCTTTTATTTACATGGAAGCTGATATCTTCCTCTTGTAGCCTTCCACCGAGTCCATTATCCTGAGGTTGGTGAACGGTACTCGCAGCATCTTGAGGATTGTATGGTCCTGAAAATCAACATTAACCTGAATGAGCTGTCGTTTACCTATGTGAAACGAAAACAACATACGAAAGAAATTTCACGCGCCAGGGATCCTAATTAAGAAACAACCATTAAAACAAAAAAAAAAAAAGGGAGGACGCAAACTGGTCGTTACTTACTTTTGGCGCCGATTTTGCAGAGCTTGCCGTCGACGACAAGCGGGGAGGCACCGTCTAGGCCAGTAGCCAAGCCTTTAGAAGCGAAGAACTTGAGCAGCGACCTCCACGTCACGGAAGACGCCACAAGATCAGCCCCTCTCCCTATGAAGTGGCCGTTCAGCTTCACCGTGGCCGGTTCCAAACCAAACACCCTGGCTATACTCCCCAGGTCCACCCTCTCCTCTTCCCTCCCCACCACCATTGCCACCATCTTCGCCACCGAAGGGCACCACAGCTTCACTCTCCTATTTCTCGCCCGATCATCAACGACACTTCCCCCTCTACCCGAAAACGACATCCTTCCCTCCCGTTTCCTCTCTCTCTCTCTCTCTAACACACACACACACACACACGGAGTTGGTAGTGGTCGGGGAGTCTTTTTTTTGTGCTTGTAAACTGCTCAAAAAAAAAAACTTGCAGTCTTTCACGCCACTAAGGCGCTAACGGTTTTCTCTCGAAGTGTCGGAATTGTTCTTTTCTCTTCTCCGTGGGCTGGGCTTCTTGGGCTTTGAGTTTGAGATTTGGGCCTTAGTTGGGGGGGGGGGGGGGGGGGGGGGGGGTGTTGTTTTATTTATTCTTTGACCTTGTCGTTGCAGGAAGGGAAAGGTATAAATAATATGCGCGCCAAGAGGGGAAACAGAGGAGGAATTTCTTTAATTTTCTTTGTTTTTCTTTTCCTGGAATCTGGAAAGAATCTGGAGATAGGAAGCGTGGATTGAATGATGGGTTTTCCTTCTCGTTTCGAGACTGCACTTATACGATATTATATACCTCCTTGGCTCAAACCAACAGGGCAAGTATTCTCATGCACATATTTCTTCAATGCAGCCGCACCAACACGGTAATGTTATGTACTAGTACATGCATGGGTTTTTGGCTATTCTTTCTAATCTAAGTTTCTTCAGGATTCTTTAAGGTTTCGTGGGTTTTTAGCAGAAATGGATGTTCTGGAAGTGAACAAGCATTTGCTGCAAGAACTAGAAGAGATGGGATTCTCCTGGTGTCGAGCTGCACGAGCACTCCATCATTCTGGTCAGCCCCTTCTATGCACCACATAGTTTTCCAAATTTGTAAACATCAAGTGTGTTTATATTACATGGCATGGCCCTTGTTGTGCTTGATTATCTCAAGTAGTCGTTTCTTTGGCACAGAAATATGACCTGCTTGTTTTCCGAGCATTTGCCGTTTCTTATACGTGTGGGAAACATGAAAATTTTCAGGCAATTCTAGCATCGAGGCTGCTATAAATTGGATAATTGATCATGAGAATGAACCAGAGATAGATCAGATGCCACTGGTAGGAAGTCTTTTAACTTCCGTCTTCATGATAGCTTCTGTTAATTTACTGTATATATTCTCACAGGCAGTATTTGTCCCCCTCAATTAATTCCAGATAGCAGTCAATATTGATATTGAATCTCCTCAACCATCTGATAAAACAGAGGAAATGCAAGTAAAAGCACAAGAATTGAGGTTCTTTTTTTTTTGCATTATCTTTATGACGAAGCTTTTCTAGTTATTGGAATTAATTATCATACACTGATAGACACCCTATTTTTTTTTTTTTTCACTTCCATATATGTTCATCAAATCTATTGTGATTTCAAATTCTACACGTTTGAGGCTTTATTCAAGTTGGAATCTGTTGTGGATTTTATTGGTCAATATTACACTTTACATTCGTGCTCCATCATGTCACATTGCTGCAGGGATCGTGCTCGGAAAAAGAGAGAAGAAGAAGAAAAGAAATTGGAAAGGGAAAGGGAGAAGGTATTTTCCTTTGGCTTGTTGATCTCTTCTTTCTTCTTGGATCTGCAAGTTCCTTTTCTTCTTCCTTAAAGCGATGCTCCACCACTTCAGCCTTAAACTTTATTTTCTTCATCTTATTCTTCTCTAGCTATCTAAGTTTTCATGTTATATCCTTTGTAGCTGTAGAATTTGAATAGGAAGAGGTTAAAAAGTTTACTCATCGTTGCTGCTAGTGCATGTTTTTCAGATATATTGTCACCAACATTTTCTTCAGAAATCAAACTCTGTTTGACTCAGCTGGTGAATTGGTTACAGCAAAGAATTCGAGCTGGTAAAGAAATCCTTGAGGCGAAGAAAATTGCTGAAGACAATGAAAGGAAACGGTAGCTTTTCTAACTTTTTTGTGTGTGCTAATTTTTGTCCAAGTATTCCGCTAATCTCTTTGCACGTGGAATTGTTCTGCCCTTATAACTCTAAACATGATTATTTTTCTCAGTTATTTAGCTCAAAGGAAAGCAGAGAAAGATGAAGAGAAGAGAGCAAGGGAAAGAATTCGTCAGAAACTTGAGGCTGATAAGGTATTTGCCATATCCATGTGAACGGAATTTTTTAGCTTTGGAAATCTGTATGTGTGCTAATTTGGCACTCTGAATCCTTGAGAAAGCGATAGAAAAAGGAGAAAAACAGATATTGTTAAGGTATTACAAACTATAGAGAACTTACTGTTGGGTCCCGATGGTACTATCTTGCGGAATAATGATCAATCAACAAAAATGGCACACCGAATTTAACGTGGTTCACCCAAAACTTTTGGGCTACGTCCACAATCCCGATCCCACCGGAAAAACTTCCACTATAAAATAGTAGGCTTACAAGAGAAACTTCCCTAAATTTTAGGAGTATTACAAACCTAGAGTTCTACCCAAAATAGTGCCCCACAAGGTGTTTCCCAAGTATTTGTCAAAAATATCCCTAAGGTATTTTTTCTCACTATTTTGTCACTCCCTAATTTTATGAAGGAAATTTTTCTTCTCAATTTTCCTTCCCTACACACTCTCTCTCTTGCACTCTCTTATTCACAATTGTTGTGAATGTTGGGATGCCTTGAAGAGGAGATGAGCACCCTATTTATAGCATTTTGCTAGGGACCAAATTGCAGAAACTCAAAATTGTAGGGACCAAAGTGCAAAACTTTCCAGCTGTCATTTGTTGAAGAAATATTGTACTTTGTTGAAAAAATAGACAATTAGGTTGCCTAACCTTTGTTTTTCAACAAAGGTTGGCTACCTAACAATACTCCCCCTTTTTTCAACTATACGTCGGGGGGATCCACCATTCCGGCAGCTTCTCGGCAAAATTCAAACTTCCCTCTTGGAAGTGTCTTCGTCAGCATATCAGATCCATTCTCATCCGTATGAATCTTCTCGAGTTGTAACATCTTCTTCTCGAGCACATCCCTGATCCAATTATATCTCACATCAATATGTTTTGATCTGGAATGAAAGGAGGCATTCTTCGCAAGATGGATAGCACTCTGACTATCGCAGAATAGTTGATAACTGTCTTGCGAAAATCCAAGTTCAGTTAAGAACTTTTTCATCCATAACAACTCCTTGCATGCTTCCGTTGCTGCAATAAATTCAGCTTCTGTCGTTGACAGCACACTTCTGTAACCTCGACTGCCATGACACAACTCCCCCTGAAAAATTAATCAGGTACCCTGATGTAGATTTTCTGGAACTAACATCACCAGCCATATCTGCATCAGTGTATCCAACCAGCACCGGTTTGTCTTCTCCATAACATAAACACATTTTGGAGGTTCTTCGAAGATACCTGAGAATCCACTTGACAGCATTCCAATGCTCTTTTCCAGGATTAGAAAGGTATCGACTCACCACTCCGACTGCGTGAGCAATATCTGGTCGGGTACATACCATGGCATACATCAAACTTCCCACTGCTGAGGCATATGGAATCCGCTCCATCTCTTTCTTCTCCTCATCCGTAGATGGACTCTGCTCAGGACTCAATCTAAAGTAGTTAGCAAGAGGACAACTAACTGCTTTAGCCTTATCCATGTTGAACCTCTGAAGCACTTTCTCAATGTACTTCTCCTGAGACAACCATATCTTCTTTGCTTGCCGATCTCGAATAATTCTCATCCCGAGAATTTGTTTTGCTGGCCCCAAGTCTTTCATGGCGAAAAACTTGCTTAGCTGTGCTTTCAAGCTGTTGATTCTGGAGACATTCTGGCCAACAATCAGCATATCATCCACATAGAGCAATAGGATGATAAAGTCATCTTCAGAAAATTTCTGGACGAATACACAGTGGTCTGAAGTAGTCTTCTTGTATCCCTGTTTCTCCATCACAGACTCAAACTTCTTATACCACTGTCTCGGGGCTTGTTTTGAGCCGTAGAGGCTCTTCCTCAATCTGCAAACATAATCCTCTTTTCCTTTTCGCTGGAAACCCTCTGGCTGCTCCATGTATATTTCTTCTTCCAAATCACCATGTAGGAAGGCTGTCTTGACATCCATCTGTTCAACCTCCAGATTGAGACTTGCAGCTAATCCCAGCACCGTGCGGATTGAGGTCATCTTCACCACTGGTGAGAAAATTTCATCAAAGTCTATCCCTTTCCTTTGACTGAAACCTTTGACAACCAATCTTGCTTTGAATCTGGGAAGTGGACTGTGCTCCTCGTGCTTGATCCTGAACACCCACTTGTTCTTCAAAGCTTTCTTGCCTTTAGGCAGCTTCACCAGCTCAAACGTTTTATTCTCATGCAAGGACTTCATCTCTTCTCGCATGGCTTGAACCCACTTCTCCTTATGCTCATCACTAATAGCTTCATCATAGCTTTCTGGTTCTCCCCCGTCAGTGAGCAACAAATAATCACTTGGAGAATATCTGGTAGAGCGTTGCACAACTCTGCCAGACCTTGTGCGATAAGGAGAGCTACTTGACGGCTGAGGATGGTCATCACTAGCTGCATCATCATCAGCTGCATCATCATTGCCATCATCCTCAATAGCATCTACTGGCTCATCTTCAACAGGATCACCTTGAATTTCAGGATGAATATCCTGAACATCATCTCCAACTTGTCTCGGCGTCTCTGTTGGAGGTAGCTGAAACTCCTCTAGATCATCACTGGGCTTCTCAACTTTGTCAATGTCTTCTATGGTTTGATCCTCCATAAAGACAACATCTCGACTCCTGATAAGCTTTTTCTCCACTGGATCGTAAAACCTATAGCCAAGCATGTCTTGGCCATAACCGATGAATACACACTGCCTCGTCTTAGCATCCAGTTTGCTTCTCTCATCCTTGGGGATGTGAACATGAACTTTACACCCAAATACTCGTAGGTGATCATAGGAAATATCCCTTCCTGACCACACCTTCTCTGGAGCCTCATACTGGAGAGGAACACAGGGTGAATGGTTCAGCACATAAGCCGCTGTAAGTAGTGCTTCACCCCAGAAGACCTGTGGTAACTTCGAGTGAGAGAGTAAGCATCTGGTTCTCTCAATCAAAGTTCTGTTCATCCT
>JAKUCV010000038.1:40164-54218 GCA_028386065.3 Turnera subulata | reverse complement strand
GCATCTCATTAAGGTGATCTGCAACCAATTTGCCTTCCTGGTATTTTACTTGCATCAACTTTGTCAAGTAAAATAGCTTGTTGTTCCCTGTCTTTGAGGCATACAATTCTTCGAGCTTCTCCCACAGTGTTCTAGCATGCTCAATGCCAGAAATGTGGTTGTAAACATTATTCTCAACAAATTGCCGTATATAGCCGCAAACTTGGATGTGTTCAAACTCCCACTCCTCGTCTGACTTATCTTCAGGCTTTACCAGGCTAAATACTGGTAAATGCATTTTCGTCACGAACAGGAGATCCTTCATCTTGTTTCTCCATAAGTGGTAATTTGTGCCATCAAGAGTGATCATCTTGTTTATCCTCGCCTCCATTTTCGATCAAGAATTTTAACAGCCTTCTTTGATAAAAAAATTCTTCCGGCAGTGAATAGTATCGTATATGTGAACAGTACCGTATACGCAAATAGCACCGTATATGTGAACAGTGCCGTATACGTGAATAGTGCCGACCAGGTAGTGAATTTAACTGATTCGATAATTCCCAGGAAAGATGGCCTAGCCAATCTCCTTAGACAGAATTATCATTCCAAGATAAATCCCCAGGAAAGACTGGAGGAACAAAAGTTCACTTAAAACCCAGCCTCCTAGACAGGACTCACTTGCACAGTGTATTAATTCACAACCTATACCTGACAAAGCATGAACCTTCAGCTCCGCTACCAGTTTTGGGTCCCGATGGTACTATCTTGCGGAATAATGATCAATCAACAAAAATGGCACACCGAATTTAACGTGGTTCACCCAAAACTTTTGGGCTACGTCCACAATCCCGATCCCACCGGAAAAACTTCCACTATAAAATAGTAGGCTTACAAGAGAAACTTTCCTAAATTTTAGGAGTATTACAAACCTAGAGTTCTACCCAAAATAGTGCCCCACAAGGTGTTTTTCAAGTATTTGTCAAAAATACCCCTAAAGTATTTTTTCTCACTATTTTGTCACTCACTAATTTTATGAAGGAAATTTTTCTTCTCAATTTTCCTTCCCTACACACTCTCTCTCTTGCACTCTCTTATTCACAATTGTTGTGAATGTTGGGATGCCTTGAAGAGGAGATGAGCACCCTATTTATAGCATTTTGCCAGGGACCAAATTGCAGAAACTCAAAATTGCAGGGACCAAAGTGAAAAACTTTCTAGCTGTCATTTGTTGAAGAAATGCTGTACTTTGTTGAAAAAATAGACAATTAGGTTGCCTAACCTTTGTTTTTCAACAAAGGTTGGCTACCTAACACTTACCAGTTCACTTGATCAACAACTGTAGGCAACTGCATTGATCTAATTTAGGTAGCTAAAGGTGTCACGCTCATTCTCTTAGCATTTAACCCCATAAACTGAAAGCGTTGGAGTACAATAAAGAACAGCCCGCTGCCAATTATAATAAAGCGTCTACAATTCACTGCTTCGAATTCATACTGTCGGTTCAATGTGATGTTAACTGTATGGTTTTGGTTTGAAATTTTTTTGTTTTCACTCTCTATATGCTCTCAAATATGTTTATGTTCATTCACAGGCTGAGAGAAGACGGATACTTGGATTACCAACAGTGAACGCTTCATCTATAAACTCTTCCAAAACTCTCGAAAGGGAGAACAAGGTTTGGCATCTGGTAACTATTCTAAAGGTGTGATAACTCTGTTTCCATTTATAAGCTGATACAAATGGCTTCATCAAATTTAAGTTGCAGAACCTACTTCCTACTAGGCCTGTTGCAAAATCAGAACAATTGAGAGAATGTTTAAGGTCTCTCAAGCGCAATCACAGGGTAATGCATTTCATCCTTTTACATATTTTCCGGTAATCTAATCTTAGATTTATTAGATACCTACCTTTGGTTTATAAAAAGAATTTGATATTCTGGCTTGATGTTTTCATCGAATGAAGTTAAGCTTTTCAAGAATGCCACAAATCAATAAACATGCATTCATGCTATGCTATCCAGACTTATAAGCCGAGTTCTAGATTCTGCTTCGTTATTCTATAGTAGAGTTCTTCCATCCAAAGCGGAAGAGAATAAATGAATGCCCTGAAAGGATGCACCTTTTCCTGCTTAGAAACCACCTAAATATTTGGGGGGTCAAAGCTCATCATCAACTCGCTCCAATGAAAGAACATATATAGCATAATTTAGCAGTTGTCGCCGAATATATCCCAGCATTATTTATAAGCCTCTAGACGTTCTTCTTCCAACAAATAGTAGTACATTACCCTCCAAAAATCTCTTCTTTCACTTGATGTATTTCTCAGAATCAAAAACAGTAAGGAACAAAACACCAAACTGGTTGGTCAGAACTCAGAACGATAATTGCATCCATATTTTGTAAGTAGCTAAGCTTAGGAACTATTTTTTGATATTCTATCTTACTATATTTATAATTCCTTGCTTTGGGGGTAAAAGGATGACAATGCTAAAGTGAAAAGGGCCTTTCAGACTCTACTGGTATATGTGAGGAATGTTGCAAAGAATCCTGATGAGGAAAAGTTCAGGAAGATTCGAATTGGTAATCCATTATTCCAGGTAAGGAACTGCTTTTGAATCATACCAGGAAGGCAACTTGGAACCCTGCCATTTTTTAGCTGATCAAATGTCCTGGAAAATTTATAGTTTATGAAAGGAATTGGCGTATTCGTCCATCCTTTGCAGCTCCCTGCTATGAGGAATGCGCCTAGTGTCTGGAATATTCCCCGAGTTTTTAAATTCTGGATAATGTTTAGAAATAAGGAACATTTTGCAGGTTATCGTACGAGTAAACAAGTGTTGGACTTTCTGGGAGTGGATCTAGATGAGTTCTTCTAATAAATTCTTTTTGTGTGTGATAACAGGATCGCATTGGAAGATTGGAAGGAGGCATTGAATTTCTGGAGCTTTGTGGGTTTGAGAAAATTGAAGGAGGCAAGTTTTTGTACCTTCCACGAAACAAGGTTGATTTGGCTGTTCTGAGCTCAGCAGGGTCTGAATTAAATTCTGCAATAACAAACCCTTTCTTTGGAATTTTCTCGTCGGGGTAACAAATGAGTGGCACCAACTATCAGGTTCCCTGACTTTTCCTCAAATTATGAGCAAACCTTGGATATAAACAGACGATGTACTTCTCTAGTTTTTTTTTTTTTTTTTGAAACCAACTTCTCTAGTTATGTAACAACAATATCTTAGAGAGCATCTCGTCCTATATATCCTAGTACAATATATTTTGCCTTCAAAATTGTGTGGATTATGTTATAAATATATTATTCCGAGGGACCAATATATAGTGAATGTCATCTTGAGGGACAAAAGTAATACTTTGCCACCTCCTATGTGTTATATATAAAGAAATAAAGAAACAGAAGAGGTGAATGAACTGGGTAACGAGACCCGTTGAACCCCTCCTCTCAAATTTTCTTCCTCTCTTTGTTTCCCTCTTCTTCCCAAATTTTAACTCAAATCCAATAGTTTTATAACACGTTATCAGCACGATAACTCTACCTACTGAGATATCAAACTGAAGAAGAAGAAAAACCAAAGAAAAATTTTCCGGCCGTTTTCCGTTCGTCCTCCGGCGTCGGCTTCCGCGTTGCTGTGCATGACACCACCACCGCCATCTTGATCCCCTCGCTGTCGCCGACTGGCCGGCGCCTTAGACCAACTTGGCCATCTCAACGTTTTCTGATCGTTTTCTGGGGTTTTTTTTCTTTTGAGGACCATATTGGGTCCTTTTGTATGAGTTTCTGGTGTGATTGCAAGTTTTGCTTTCTGGGTTTTCTTTCCGTCAATGTTTCCTTTTCTGGGTCAGCAGAAAGTTGTTGGCTTTTGTGGGGGAATCTGCGTGTTTTCTCAGCTTAGTTTTGCAAAGGTTTAAAATTTGTTAAAATTTGAGTATTGCTCTTGGCAAATTTATCAGGTTTGTCGAAGGACATAAGTTTTGGGTGTCTTGCATTACTATGATTAGTTTCTAATTCTACTTTTCTTTATGTTCTGGCTCTTTTCTCTATTTATTCTTTGTTGGATGAAAGGTTAAACTGCTAATGGGTACAGATAAAGGCTTCGTCTTGAACTAGCTGAAGTTTCTATTCAGTTCCAGGAGTTATGTTTTGTTGATGCTGTGTATCTTGTTTCACCGTTTCTCTTTTCAAGTCCGTTAACCATTACTAAAGCATAGCATTCATTTTCCTTGATGATTGAGGTGTCAATTATTTTGGCTCAATGTTTGCTGAGTAACTTTGCGATTGCATGTATCATGTGGATGTTAACAGCTCAACTTTTCAGATTCCATAATTTCCATGTTGTGTTGACAACTCAAAGCCTGTGGCAACCAACACGAACACTTGGCATGTATGATTACTTTCAATGATGGCATGTTTGTCTTGTCAGTTAACACTTGGCAATTACTTCCAAATTCTGTTGAATCTCATTTAAGGAGGATATTGGCATCATCTTCCTTACCCTGACTTTTCTTGGGTTTATAATGTAGTCATTTTTTTTTCTACCTGTTTTTATGGTCCCTTTCAACTTCAAATCTGAGTTACATACTGAGCACTATTCAATGCAACTTATTCTGCACAGGAATGGAGCTTAATTAATGCACGGGCCAGTGTATGCCATTGGACATATGCACCTACAAATTAATGACGAGTGTATTTGGCATCCTCAAGCTTTTAGTTATAAGCATTGACTTTCCATCTGTATGCATATTTCGCATGGTGATCCTACTTTTTCTATGTGTCTTGCACCTTGGACCTTTTCAGTTTATTTGATTTGTTTTTCTTAATGTTAGAATTCTGGTGTTCTGGGTTTATATTTGATACTTGTATTGCTTCTAGTCGAAATTGCATTCCTCTGGCAGTGGCAATAATATGACATGTTTCCCTTTACCTTTTGGTGCTTAGATGATTTTCATGTTATTGGACTCTTCTTGTCATCATAATCTTATATCCGACGAAGTGTGTCCAGTGCTACAAGGAATGAAGTCCATAGATGTTCTTCTTGCGCATACTAGCGTTGGCTTACTGACATTCTCGTATCCAACTTTGGTAATCTTTTTGTTTTTCAGCCCGCTGTTTGTCACTTGGAGGTATTTGAAGGGATTGGATTTTGCTTTAGGTGGAGATGCCCATGGATTAAACTTGATTTGTTTTGTGTTTTGTTTGCTTGATTGTTTGTGTGTTGCTTGGTTGATTCTGTTTTGGCTGTGAATGGTGGACGGATTATGATGAGTTTTTGGTGTTGTTAATGGAGAGTTCACGGGCAGTAATTTATGGCCGGAATCCGGCGTGAACAGTAATTTTTGGCCGGAATCCGGCGGCCGTGAACAGTGTTCGGTCGGTATCCGACAAACCCGGAATTTAGCATCTCGGGATTTTCCCGGCAAGCCCAGAAGTGCTTGGCCGGAATTTAGCATCTCGAGATTTTCCCGGCAAGCCCGGAAGGCTATTGTATTTATTTTACTGCTTTCCTATACATTTTAAATGGGCTCATATAAGGCCCATCGCCTTTAATTTACAGTTATTTAATTTTTATTGGGCTAATTTTTAAAAGGCCCATGTATTAATATGATATATTATATATATTATTGCTGAAAGATTTATCGAGTAAGCATATTTTATGTTTTTATTAGAATTGGGCTATTAAAAGGCCTATTAGATTTAATTTTTTGTCATTTATTTTAATTGGGCTAATTTATGTAAGGCCCATTGCTTTTAATTTTTCGGTTATTCAAATTCTTCATTGGGCTAATTAACGAAAGGCCCATGTTTATTTCTTTCATTTCAGTCTTTAATTATATTTAAACCATGTTATTCAAGACCCTTATAATTTCCAGAAGAAATTTGTTATGGGTATTAAATGCGGACAGGAATTTACATTATAATAGTTTGGAAGTCTAAATATAAGAGTGCAGCAGACTCAATAAAAGAAAATACAACGAAGACTGGAAGTCTTACCGTTCAAAAGATCCTGAAGATCCTTTAAAGGAAAATCGAAAATAAAAGCTATTACCACCAGAAGATGGAAATTATATAACCACCAGAAGGTGGATAATATACTTGCTTACCCTGAAGGAGCAATTTTATATTCAATTTATTTTATGTTCAGTTTAAATTATTACGCATTGCAATTTATTTTATTTACTTTTCAGTACTTTATAATTGTTTCTAGAATAATGCCTCAAACATTAGTCTCGAAGACAGTGCAAATTTGACATCCACAGGGGGAGAATTATTTGTGTGGATGTCAATATAACATATTATGACATCTCGAAATGAGAAAATGATTAACACACTCCAGAAGAGCATAAATCCGAATATGTTCCTGAAGAATGCATGTTTTAATATGATCTAGAAGATCGTATATTTACGCTCTGGAAGAGCATATACTCTTGAAGAGTACAGACACCCCTAGTAATAAAATGAATTATTATGGATCCCGATGAATTGACTTTGATCTATTCCTTGAAGCGAATAAAACAGTATAATTATTTGTGTCTGTAGGCGTAAATGAGATAATAAATGGAAAAGGCTCAAAGCAAACATGCATATTATTATTGCATAAACGGATACATAACTGGAGAACATTCAAAGAAGAATGGTTCTCATATATATGTTTAAACAGTAATCTATCTGTTGGGTTCAACATTAACCCTGAAACTCTGAGCCTCACCATTAATGTTGACCCTAACACTGTCGTTCTAGGAGAACCACATACCACCCATGTTGTTTTCTCCAGGTATCTCAAACCCTAAGCAACCTCCTTTTGCTTCACCTTAGTGTGGTACTAAGAGAGGACGAACGGTGTTTCAGAGTCATTAGTCATGGTACAATCCGAACATGACTAAGAAGTCTAGGGAATTCCATGCGTGTTTCAGAACTCTGGAAGAACGATGTGGGGAGCAATTCCACAGTAAAAGTCGTACCTTAGGCCATGTAGGTGGTAACCCGGTCACCCTTGGGACGCTCCGAGCCATCATGGAAACCTGATAATAACTGCTTTGATTTAAAATTTGACATGAAGGCTCTAGCTGAAAATCCTGCAGTTTATTAGATTTGAAAAACATAATAGAATTAGCCGAGCCATAAAAGGAAGCCCTTAGATTGCTTTGGTCCTCTAGGAAGAATGTTTCTTCCATAGGAGTTACAAAGAACCTAGATGAATATAATTCATCAACAAACACTAAACGAGGAATTCTCGACAGATCATTCGGTAATTCCTCTTGCTGCTCATTCACCATGCTATAAGCTAACCTATTTCTTCTTCCTAGAGAGGCACCCTCAACAAAGAAAACAGTAGCTGGGGAATGCATTTTTCTTGTCTTGTTGATTTTCTGAGTTTTCTGCATCTTCTTGTCTCAACCGCCTCCCCTTCTTATAGTCTGAGATCAGACAGCTAGGTGTCAGTTTTTCAAATGTGGATCCTTCTTCTGTCTCCGAAAAGATCCAGAAGATTTTTCGATAATTAAAACTTTGCATTATTTGTCAGTAAACTCCAAAGCTTTTCAATCTTCGAGGTTTTGCTTTTGGAAAAGTTTGCCACTACTTTAATTATTGTCCAATAATTCTGATCTTTTTGACATGAGTGGCAGAAATAAGCCTAAAATTGGCACATATATAGCTAGCCTGAAGCTAGCAGTTGAGTAATCGAAACTCAACATATCAAGCCAGAAGCTAAAATGCTCTAGCCTGAAGCTAGAAAGTGTTTAAATACACAAGTTTATGCAGCCTGAAGCTGAGACCAACTAGAAGTTGGCTGATAGATATGTAATTTATAGCTAGTATGCACCAACCAGAAGCTGGTAAATAATTTTTCTAAGTTATCCAGCATGAAGCTGGCACCAACTTGAAGTTGGTACATAGACTTATTGTTTGGCATGACCGGTTGGGCCATCCCGGGTCAATAATGATGCACGAAATTTATTGGATCATTCATTGAAAAACTAGAAGTTTTACAATCAATGAATTTCTATGTGTTTGTTTGCTGCGAAAGTTATTATACGACCTTCCTAAGATGAGAATGGCCTAGTATCACCAGCAAGTTTGAGAATAGTTCAGGGACATAAACGCGGACTGATAAATCCGCGGTGTTAACCATCTAGGTAATTTTTACGATGCATCGACTAGATGGTCTATTGTGTAATGCAAGTTGGCATTGTGCGCACTAATTTAATAATTAAGCCACTTGCAGGTTTATGTCCCTACTTATGTTACTAGACTATATGTCTAGATAATGCTGGTATATTTCTTCAATGGATAATGTATATCATTGGAAATAACTTCAAACAGATCTGGGGGAACATTGATAATTGATTGCAGGACTATTGATGAAATATTACTGTTTGAGAAAATGGTATTTTATATGCAGCAACACTTGAGTGCATCAAGCCAACATGATGTTATAAGATCCCCCCATTTAATTGATTAATGGTCACATACTTAGTATCTCCCATCTTCGGACCATCGGTTATTTAGTATATTAACGAGGTGGTGTCCCAACACTTTAGGTCTCTTAAAGAAGATTGGGAATCTACGTTGGGTATGAATCTCCATAAGTTACAAGAGTAATTGAAACCTATGATAGGAGATTGGAGATTCATTTATTGTAAGATTTGCTTATTAATTTGATGTTTTACCCAACATCAGGGGGAGGTAATAAGCAGCTGGATCAAGAGATTATTCAAATGATTTATCAATATCTAGTTTTTGATCCTCGAATAAATTAGTATGAACCTGAAGTTCAAAAGATGATTCATTTGCAGGAAAATTGAAATGCAATTGCCAGACACATTTAAATTAAGTGTGACCATATACCAGCCTCAAATGCCCCTGTTTAGATTGATGTTCCTGAAGAACAATGTAAGTATGCAAATGAATCTATAGATTATACTTGGTTCCAAAAGAAAAGAAATTCTCGATAGAGAATAAAGGAGCAAAGTGATAAGATGGCCCCAGTAAGGAAATAAGACCTCCAGTAGAGGTTTGAATTAAAAGCCCTCATGCAGAGGAAAATCCTCCAGAAGAGGTTTTCTGACACAAATTGATAAAGTTCCAGAAGTAACTCAGGTACCTGAAATAAATGAGCATGATGAGATCTCAATCACAGTGTCAGAAATAATGAGGAACCGACGTGAAAATAACCGTCGACGGAATACTAGTTTTATTTATAATATAGCGGTAAATAAAAATGAGGATCATGAACCTACATTGGCGAATGTAGGCACAGTATGATTGGCCAAAATAGAGAAACATGATTAAAGGCTGTGTTGGACTCGCATGTGAAGCAAGAAATTTTGGGCCGATAGTCCCAACACCTGATGGTGTAAAACCGGTCGATTACAAATGGATATTTTGTGCGGAAAAGAAATGAGGAAAATTAAATAAAGATATATAAAGCACGGTTTGTAGCACAAGGTTTACCCTAATGACCTGGTATTAATTGTGAGGAAATATACTCCTCTGTGGTGGATGCGATTATTTTGATAAGTCTGGCACTACATGAAAAGAATTAGAAATGCATCTAATGAATGCTTTTACAGCCTACTATGGATCCATAAGTTGTGAGATATACATAAAGATCCCTGCAGGATCCCAGTCGCCTGAAGCAACTAATTCCCGGGAAATTACAAAAATTGAATTGAGTTTAAATCATTTTTGAGTATGAATAAATTTTATATCTATATGGTTAGTGATTGGAACTCCAGGGAGGCTTCCAAATACCGTGCTATTAGACTGGTCCTGGAGTACCCTGTCTAAGTGCAATATGTATTGCTTGTAACATAAAGCCTGAAGCTTTTGATTTAAGCCCATCGGCATTATATGTATTTGCTCTTATCTTCGGGGAATAACAAATGTGTAATCCTGTAAACCCGAAAGAGAGTAAAGCTAATTTTGCAGATGTAGATCCCTTATTCAGTCTACATAAAGCAGAGAAGGAAATCAACCACAATTTTACACATGATATTGTAATATCATCGGGATTGCAAAAGCAAGATGGCAAAATAGACGCTCCAACGACAAAATTATGAAGATTATGCTGCCAACTCTGTCCAATTGAAGTTATGATCAGACAAAATACACGTCACCAGAAGTTAACAAAGACGATCGGCATGCAACGATATCAGGAAATCTATGGAGGCCAAAATGAGGGGGAGAAGAATACGCACTGCACTCTTTTTCCCTTCACCAAGTTTTTATCCCACTGGGTTTTTCTTGGTAAGGTTTTTAATGAGGCAGTTGTCCCTAAAGCGTATTCTACCCAATGCACAATGACATTCAAGGGGGAGTGTTATAAATATATTATTCCAGGGACCAATATGTAGTGAATGTCATCTTAAGGGACAAAAGTGATACTTTGCCACCTTTTATGTATTATATATAAAAAAATAAAGAAACAGAAGAGGTGGATGAACTGGGTAACGAGACCCGTTGAACCCCTCCTCTCAAATTTTCTTCCTCTCTTTGTTTCCCTCTTCTTCCCAAATTTTAACTCAAATCCAATAGTTTTATAACAGATTAATCTTTCTGGACAATGCTAGACATTTTAGTGCACTGCCTCTCTTTTTCTTTTCACTTTAAGAGTTGTTTAAAGTAATCCAATCCGAGCCAATGGGGTTGGTTTAGTTGGTTGAGGTTCAGTAAGTACTCCCATTAGGTTGAGAGTTTGAACCCCACCAACCATCCCTCTTGGTGGGTAATCTGTAAATACCACTATAAACGCTCGCTGAGTCCGATAGTTTGTCTGGCCCTACTAGGGGAGCCTCCCCTCAACCTAAACTTTTATCAACCAAAAAAAATAATCCAATCCGAAGTTGGACGCCTTCTTGTTCTTAGTTCATTTGACACTTGCTACTTCATGCAACGGTTTGCCCAGCTTAAAAATAAATAAATAAATAAATAAATAAATTCGAGATTCGAGATGTAGCTTTTGTGTTTATAGTCATATTGGTGAGAGAGGAAATCCTAGAGTGACTTCCCCTTGGATTTATCGCTCAAGGAGAAAGTATTTCAACATTTTTTTTGCCCACAAAGTATTTCAAAATATCTAGAGTATGGATAACGTTGGCATTTAATAATCAATCAAATCCTAACTAGAACTAGTACACACCCCGTGGAACACACCGGTGTGAAAATTGATTATCTTACTATATTAATTAAAAAATTGATTATCTTACTATATTAATAAAAAAATTTCAAAAATTTTTCTTTGATAGTCACTTAACATATTGATATTTTTTTATAAAAATATAATTAATATTTAATTAATTACATAAGATAATAGAGAGAAATTAATGATAAAAATGCATAAAAAGAACACAATCAATATAAATTGAAAAGTTAACCCCAAGATCTTATCATCTCATCATCATTATTTTTAAAAAGAGATAAAAACATCCATATTCATATTTTTATATTTTTGTTAAATTAAATTGATGCTGTATAAAGAGAGAGGGTATAATATGTAGCCAGATGTCTTGCTTGTATTCTTTAAAAGTGCCAGGTGTCATCTCTAAAATCTATTTTGAGATGTATCTTGCTATATATATATAGTAGATATGAATATTCTACTCCTACACTATTACTGGCAAGGTTATTAAAATTGGGTCCGCAATCAAACTATTGAGGACTGTTGGCCCAAAAGTGGCTAACAGGGGGAATTAGCCTTACTGATTAAAACCTAATTTGGCGTCTTTAATGCCAAACTGTTTTTGGTTTTTGAGTTTCACAGTACCCCATCTTATGGGGTTTGGCCAATTTTGTACCCCGACTTTTTTTTTGTCTGGTCATGTACCCCGACTTTTAGGGAACATGCCAGAAATAGTCCTTTGGTCAGGCACCTGCTGACGTGGCGGGCTGCCCGATTTTGGAGTCTCTTAGCCGTGCTGAAACGACGTCGTTTCGATGCCAAACTGCGCCGTTGCGGTGACGTGGCATGACACGTAGGACGACTGGGCCCCACAATCCCACAAACCCCGATTCTGTTCTGTACCGACCCGATACCCGCCTGGGTACCCGAAAACCTGCCTCGGACCCTTCACAACCCGCCCAGGAATTGAATTTTTGTTTCTTTTTAAAATACTACCAGACTATGTCGTTTCGCAGTAGAAGCTTTGTGCAAAAAAAAAAACGAGGCTTTTTGATTGGAGGCTCAATGTTTCCTTCCCATTACAATTACAATCCACATTCCTCCAAATCCATAGAACCCTATATACCCCGAAATCGATTGCTCACTGAATCGATACACTAATCGAAAGCGAAACCCTCCAATCCAACCAATTCCTCAATCGATTCCCTAGTCAGAACGCGTGCAGCTAAACCTTGAATGCACCCGATTCCTCTCTTCAATCCATTCCGTAGTCGAAACTCTAGAATCCAATCGATACATAATCGAAATGCACGTTGAGACGAAACCCAAAACCCTCAATTGATACCCTAATTGATTCCCCAACCGAAACCCTAAGCGAAGACAAGAAACCCTAAGCGAAGACAAGAAAGTGAAGAGGAGGAAAGGATGAAGGGAAGCTGAATCAGAAGACACCAGCGACGAAGACAGGCATCGGGCACATAGTCAAGGCGTCAAAAAGTCGAGGCGTGTGAAAGTCGAGGTTGACAAGGAAGGAAAGAGAAAGAATAGAGAAGAGACACATCGAGCACAGTCGGCCCTAGAAAAGGTAAGATACCTTTCTTTAAAGCGTCAAACATGGCAAATGGACAGAGCATCCACAGTTGTCGGTCAATAATGTCGGCCAGTGGCAGATACACGGTGTAGTCACCGTAGGCAGGTGACTACACTGGTATCCAAAAAATAATATATTGCCTATTAGCTTTTAACCTCTTAAGATCTGATTTGTTTGCCTTGCCTACACTGGATTGGATACTAGTGGTTACGATATTTGTTCAGGCTAATTAGATATGTTTCCAAGATGAGTTGTAATAGGAGTAATTTTATTATCTTTCGAATATGGATTAGGCTTGAGATTACTGTTAGGAGTCTACTCTTACCATGATTTATCTCATTTAACTTTATCTTTCTAGTTTGGAGGTGGTCTTTTTAACATTTTAGTTAATATAGTCTACTCCACGTTCTATTTTTTAAAATATGGGTTTAGATCTCGGGCTTATAGGTTTGGTATATGACAAGTCGACTAACAAATGATTAAGACTAATTAATTGACTTTAGTATCAAGAACAAATTATTTTACGCATTAACGATTATTCATATTCATTTCTTTTTTAGGAATTCATATTCATGCACATTTAATTTATAATTCACCCCAAAAAATTATATATTCATAATTGTATTTTGTTCCTGCCTTTTTTTCTTTTGTTAACTGAATGATTAATATATTAACTAATAAAAATATGATTGTTTTTTTTTCAAACATATAAAGATACAACTACAAGCCCTATTAATAATTGTAATAGCTAATTAATTTAAATATTTTATAGTGTAATTCTTATAGATGGTAAAGTGATTATTTATATTTACATTTTTTGACTACATTAATAAATATTTCTAGATCCGCCACTGATGTCGGCCTTACAATAATCTAGGATTTTCAATGTGCGCAAGTTCCCGAAAATACCCTTGGGCATTTGCTGTTGCAATGCTTTTGTGAAATTAAAAAAATAATATCTGTGTGTGGTGGCTGTGTGGGTATTTTTGTTTAATCCTAGGGTGTTTAATTGGCATGTGTATGGGTGCTATTGTTTAATGTGTGTGGTGTCTGCTTGTGGTGTGGTGTCTGCAAATTTTTTGTTTGGTTATCATTCTTTAAATTCCCTGTTATTTTTTTGTGTTTTTAGATGGTGCTGTTTCTGTATCATGTGTTAGAACAATAGCCCTTCGCTAGAGGGGGGGTGAATAGCGATAATCGAATAAAAACGAAATAAGCAGGAATTAAATGCGGAATTAAAAGAATGAAGGACACAAGAAATTTATCCTGGTTCACACACACTCTACTAGTGTGGCTAATCCAGCCCTTCAAGTCTCACTTGAAGATTTCACTATCTACGTTAAGCTTACGGGTGCTTAA
>JAKUCV010000038.1:0-30083 GCA_028386065.3 Turnera subulata | reverse complement strand
AAGAACATCGATGTTTATATCATAACATCGATGTTATTTTGGCTCGGCAAAAATCCTTTTAAAGTGACTGGAAAGAAACATCGATGTTTCAAATGGGAACATCGATGTTATGCCTAATTTTAAAAACAACGGTCACTAGAACATCGATGTTTGGGATGCCAACATCGATGTTATTTGCCTACTGCCTATTTTGAAGATTTGTGCAAAGGCAGGAACATCGATGTTTAAAGGGAAAACATCGATGTTCATGGCTCGAAAAACTTTTTTATGATTGGAAGTATGTTATGTTATGCATGAGCAAAATTCATCTTATTTTGAGCCAATGTCCTAGAAGAGTTGAGTGTTATACGTACCTTGTACAATTTATGGATCTAACTCTTCTTTCTTGGCTCTTCAATTCTTGTGCTCATTCATTTTGATCCTTTGCTCTTGAATGGTTTCTTGTGCTTGAGGATTGGTTTGACTTCATTTCTTTTTGCTTCATCTTTGTCATGACCTGGAACTTGTTTGTCAATTATCAAAACCTGTAATGAACCATGAGTTCTAACATCATGTTGGTGGACAATTTGTACGTTCTGCTACATCCACAGAGTATGTAGGGGGTGAGGTTGTTGAGAGTTATGGAGACGCAGACAAGGCTGGCTTTATGACCTTTAGGTGCTGGTGTAAGAGGAATGGCTATCATAAAGTGTATAACATATGGTATGTGAAACCTGAGATGACATTGAATGATGGTCTCATTCTCTTAAAAGATGATGGTGAGGGTGATATGCTCTTGTTAGACTTCTGTTGTAAAAGTGAGGTTATAGAAGTGTATATTGAGCATAGGGATAGAGTGCATCGTTTGTTTGCTGAAGGGCCTGAGGAGGCATGTGATAGATTACGCATAAATGCAAGAGGTCAGAGGGTAGGTGATAAGGGAGAAGTAGTTGAGGTAAGTAGAGAAGTTAATACTACCCAACTTAATGAGGAGGCAATACCAGCTCGGCAGGGAGTTGAAGAGGACAATAGTGATAATGATGAAGATTTTGCATACGATGAGGCTGATGAGGAGAGCTCAGAAAGCATTTTGGTGGTTGATTCTACAGATTGTGAAGATAGTGCGGATGGGGATGTGGATGACAGTAGTGATGAAGACTATGCACAGCCTGCTGGTGAAGATGTTGGGTCAGAGAGTGAGTCACTAGTTGACTCTCAAGAGGATGTGCAGGGTGTTGGTAATCCAGAAGAGGAAGGCATTACTGGAGGATGAGAGGCGCATGAAGAAAGATAGGTGGCTATTGATTACCTAATAGATAATAATGATGAGGAGTTGCACACTGTTATGCAAGAGAAGCTGAGATTTGAGAGCCGTATGGTGCACGATGGAGGTGGTCCAGCCTTGGAAGCTAGTGTTGAATGTAGTACGAGGGGAATTTCTAGAATTGAACCTGAGGAGGGTCTTGGTGTAAATATTACAGAAGAAGGGGGTATAAATGTCCAAGAAAATGTCGAGGGTGGGGAAAAAGAGGATGTGGCTGGTTTCAAATCAGAAGAGCAAGGTAGCTACCCATGTTCTTTTGGTGGAAGCGGCTATGATAGTTCAGGGAGGTTCAAATCCAAGACAGTTTGGTTCAATGAGAGGGATGACAAACTACATTGCCAGGAGTGGATGGTGTTTGTTAAAAAGTAGCAAATCAAGAGTGCTATAAGGAAGCATTCGATCGCTGAAAGGAAAGATATAAAAATTATTAAGATATGTAAAGCACAGAATCTGTATCAATTTTTTGTTTATGATGTAGATTATTCCAGTGGAGTGCTTTATATGATTGGTTTTGACTCTTTAATTTTTTAGGTAGGACACCCACAAAAAACCAACTGCAATATGCACTAAGGAAGGCTGCCCATAGAGACTCCATGTCTCTACTCATGGAAGTACTAGGGGAAGGTGGAGGTTAAAGACATGTAAGAAGCATGACAAGAAGTGTGGGTATGCGAGGACTAACACAAGGCTAACTTACAAGTTCTTGGCCCACCACTTCATTCAGACAAAGGGAAAGTTTACTATGCAGATGCGACCTCGAGAAATGATGGAAGATGTCAGAGAGAAGCTGAAGTTTGAGGATTCACACCACCAGTGTAGAGATGTAAAAGAAGGAGGAAATATTACAATGGGGATGTCATAATAGAGTTCAAGAGGCTGGAAGATTATGCAGAAGAGTTGAGGCAAAGTAATCCGGGCAGCACGATATATGTCACCTAAACTGAAACTGAAGAAAGCAGTAGAAGGTTTACGTCAATGTATATCTGTTTTGCTGCAGTGAGGAAGGGATTTGTGGAGGGCTGCAGGTGCGTTATTGGGCTAGATGGGTGTTTTTTAAAAGATCCTTTTGAAGGTCAGGTCTAGTCAGCAGTGGGGAGGAATGCAAATAACCAAATATATCCTATTGCATGGTGCGTTGTCAACTATGAGAGGAAGGAGACATGGAGGGATTTTCTACTGTCATTAATGACAGACTTAGGCATCACTATGGGAACAAGAGATGGGTGGACCTTTATAAGTGACTAGCAAAAGGTAAGTTCGTTATTTGCATAACTACTTTGAAAAATGATGAGTTGGTTGATTGTTTTATGCTTTGTTTGATTTTGGTTTTTGTTACTACAGGGTCTTATTGTAGCAATAGCCGAGTTGATGCCTTATGCAAAGCACAGGCGATGTGCTAGACACGTATATGTGAAGTGGAGGAAAACCTGGAAGGGAGATAACCTACAAATGCAGTTCCGGAGGACTTGCAAAGAGACATGTGAGGCCGATTTTAACGAGGAACTAGACAAACTTAGTCAGATTTCAGAAGATGCAAAGAAAGATTTCCAAGAGGTAAACCCTAAGTTCTGGTGCAACACTTTTTTCCACTAATTCGACCAAGTGTGATGTGGTCGATAATAATATGAGTGAGACATTCAATGCTTGGATTATTGAGGCTAGGTACAAGAGTATTGTGTCTCTGATAAAAATTATTAGGAAGTTGGTAGGAAATAGAATGAGGGATAGGAGGGGAAGAGAAGGGATGTTCAAGGAAGGTGTGGCTCCTAAAGTTTGGGAAAAAATTAGGGACAATGAGGATATATCGTCATTGGTAGCATCTAGCTTTGCTTTCTTCATTTTAGCTTCACTCCAGGACTTCATTTCTTTGATTGGACATGAGTAAGGTGAGTTCACAACTTCCCACATCTCTAGATCCTTTCCTTCAAGAAAGGTCTTCATGCGAAACTTCCAATGATCAAAGTTGAGACCATTGGAGAAGGGTGCATTGTTGATGTTGTTCCCCTCAAATGTCATGATCTTTTCTCTTGGATGTTAATCCACAGATGGAGATTCCTTGCTCCGCTACCAATTGTTGGCCCAAAAGTGGCTAAGAGAAGGGGGGGGGGGGGTGTTAATTAGCCTTACTGATAAAAACCTAATTTGGCGTCTCTAATGCCAAACTATTTTTGTCTCTGGATTTTGTGTTTAGGACTACTAATGAATATACTAATTAGAATGCTAAGAAAAAGGGTTAGAGATAATTTTACATAGGATTTATAGTGGGGAGGGGGGGTGAAACGCCCCGACCCGTATTTACCGTACACAGTAAACACGTGCCGGAACTGTAACATCGATAACATCATATCCGGCCCAATGGCCCAACAACAATAATAAACAGCACAGCGGAAGACTTATTAACTCACAAAGACACTGTATGCGACACTGATGCAAACTATGGATCCAAGTCCTGTTTAAGGGATAACGCCGCAGCCTGTATGGAATGCACCAAACCTGTACCACAAATAATCCATCCTACGGGATGAAAGCCCGCAGGTGAGGGGTGAGTCCGAAGTGCTCACCGACGAAGGATAGACAATCAATATGCAACACTATGATTACTCAAGTCAAACGCAGGCTAAACAGCCAAACACACCAAAATAAAGACTCGACCCAAAACCGGTCCAAGACCAAAAAGATTCAAATAAAAAAAATCCAATTTCCAATTTTATCTTTTCCGGGCCCCGTCACGGATAAGCTAGGGGTCAGACCTGGTTATCAACCTATTCCGGGTGCCAGACCAAATCCAAGAGAACCCAGGGATCGACATCCCAAAAATACAAACCCAGGGATAGACATCCCAAAAATAATCACGGGATAGACATCCCAAGCATAGACATGCTTATCACAAGTAACCCAGGTCACGGCCACCACGAAACAGTCTTAAACCATCGAGTCGAACCACTACTTACCACTTGACAATTATATTATCATCATCAAAATCAAACTCAGGGATCAACATCCCTAACCAAAATACCGGGATAGACATCCCTACCCAAAATCAAGGATCGACATCCTTACCACAATTTATTATTTATTCCACTATTCTTATGGCCAAAGACACGAAAATAAATATCCAAAACCCGACGCACGGGATAAACATCCCAAAAGCCAAATCAAAATACTGGGATAAACATCCCGACAACAATCACAACAAATGCAACAACCAACAGTGCAATAAATATCAAACACAATAACCGAGTAATATAGGCACATATTGAAGGAAATCCATCCTCGCCTTGGCCGATTACTCAACTCAGGAGACAATGACCGGTACCAAAGCCGGCTCCTCGGGGAACTGCCCGATATCAAACCTATACAACAAAACAATATATACACATAAATGTACATAATCGGTATGCTATGATGCCAATACTGCGAAATAAACCCATCCCGGTTCATATCCGTTATTATCATCTTTTACCGAAAATATTATACCATACGTATATCCGAATATAATTTCGGTACCATACCTTAATTAAAACTCTTCTCAAAATATTACATTAAATAATTATACTTCTCCCAAAATATAATCACCATAATTTTCCCAGAAAAATAATAACGTATTTATAATTTCCAGGAAATATATATAGTATTTATCTTTTCCTAAATATATATAATAATATTTTCCAACAAAAAATATAATTACCTTAAATTTTCAAAGTACATATATATATATATATATATATATATATATATATATATTCCTCAACCATAATTTTCCAGGGAAAATAATATATATATAAAATGTCCAGAAATTATTTTCATGGTATATATATATATATATTTCCAAATAATATTAGTTTTTCCAAAACATAACTTAATTATTTATCAAAGTATATATATTTATTTTTTTCTCAAAATACCAAAATTAAACTAGCCATAATTTTCTCAAAGTAAATATATATTTTTTTCTCAAAATTAAATACCAGAATATGAATAAATATATATATATTTTGTTTTTTTAAAATAAATCGGATTGGGCCATAAATAGTGTCGGCCCAGACCATCGCAGCAGGCCCGCCAAGGTTCGGCCCAGCACCAGCCCACAGCCCTAAACAGACGCGGGTCAACCCGAGTTCCAACCCAAGCTACAACCCGGTTGCAGAGAACGGGTCACACACCTATGGCCGGATCTCCTTGAGTCGACGACGCAGGCAGGCGCGACGAGACGGGCGGCGAAGAGCAGAGCGGCTTCTGAAACGCCCCGACCCGTATTTACCGTACACAGTAAACACGTGCCGGAACTGTGACAACCCAACCCAACATAATCCAGCATACAGTGTATACAACAGATAACCGGGCTCAACAGCCCATAATAAAAAACAACAATAAATAACAAAACCGGCCCAGTGGCCTAATAACTCAAATAACTGCACAGCGGAAGACTTATAACTCACATAAACACTGTATGCGACATAGATGCAAACTATGGATCCAAGCCCTGTCCAAGGGATAACGCCGCAGCCAGTCTGGAATGCACCAATCCTGTACCACAAATAACTCATCCTACGGGATGAAAGCCCGCAGGTGAGGGCTGAGTCCGAAGTGCTCACCGACGAAGGAAAGACAATCAATATGCAACTGTAACTACTCAAGTTGAAAACACAGGCCTAACAGCCCAACCAAAAGACTCGACCCAAAATCGGTCCAAGACCAAAAGACTAAAACAAAAATCCAATTTCCCAATTTTATCTTTTCCGGGCCCCGTCACGGATAAGCTAGGGTCGTACCAGGTTATCAACCTGTTTCTGGTGCCAGATCAAAAAGAACCCGAGATCAACATCCCAATAACAAACTCAGGGATCAACATCCCAATCAAACCGGCATCAACATGCCCATCACAAGTAACCCAGATCATGGCACCACAAAACAGTCTCAAACCATCCGGTCGTACCTCTACTTACCACGTGACAATTATATTATCATCATTTAAAATCAAATCACAGGGATCGACATCCCTAACCGAAATACCGGGATAGACATCCCATCCAAAATACCAAGGATCGACATCCTTGTCACAATTTATTATTTAATCCATTTTATTTAGTGCCAAAACGACTCAAGGATAAACGTCCAAAAACCGACATGGGATAGACATCCCGACCACAATCAGGACAATGGGATAAACATCCCGAAGCATAACATAGCAAATACAACATGCAACAGTGTAAAACCAACAAACACAACTACCGAGTAATATAGGCACATATCGAAGGAAATCCATCCTCACCTTGGCCGATTACTCAACTCCGGAAACAATGACCGGTCCGACGCCGGCTCCTCGGGAAACTGCCCGATATCCAAACCTATACACAAAACAGTATATACACATAAATGCACATAAGAGTATGTCATGATGCCAGTACTGCGAAATACACCCATCCCGATTACATATCTTTTATTATTTCCATTTACCGAAAATATTTTACCGTACGTATTTCCGAATATAATTTCGGTACCATACTTTAATTAAAATTCTTTTCAAAATATTTTCATAAAATAATTATAATTTTCCAAAATATAATCTCCATAATTTTTTCAGAAAAATAATAACCTATTTATAATTTCTAGAAAATATATATAGTATTTATCTTTTTTCTAAATATACATAATAATATTTTCCAACATAAAATATAATTACCTTTAATTTACAAAGTACATATATATAAATACATATAACACAAACATAATTTTCCAGAGAAAATAATACATATATTAAATTTTCAGAAATTATTACATGGTATAAATATATTTTCCAAATAATATTAGTTTTTCCCAACACAACTTAATTATTTATCAATGTATATATACTTATATTTTTTGCAAAATGCCAACATTAAACTAACCATAATTTTTTACAAAGTAATTATATAATTTTTTTTTCAAAATTATAAACCAGATTAATAAATAAACACATATATATATTATTATTATTTTTTTAAAATTAAACGGACTGGGCCATGAATAGTATCGGCCCAGACCAAGGCAGCAGGCCCGAAGCACAGGCCCGACACCATTCGGCCCAACCCACACAACAAACCCAACCCAACAACAAAAGGTCCAAGGCGCGACCCGACCAGAGATACGGGTCGGACGCGGCGCAGGTCTGCTCACCTTACGGGCTCAGCGACGGTGTCGACGGCAAAGGCGCGAGGGAGGAAGGGAGAGCACATCCTCAGCAGCGGCAGATGAGGGCGAGCCCAAGGGCGGTGGAACGGCGGCGCGAGGCGGCACGGCGGCTGAGCACAGGCGAGGGGAACTGGATCCGCGGGTCTGCTCCTTGGGTCAACGCTCGCCGGCTGCGCGTCAGGTGGCGGATGGCGACGGGGTCAGCGGCGGTCGATAGGCGACGGCGTGGGGAGCTCCTGGCGGTGGCGGTGTGGCGTGAAACGGCGGGGAACGCTCCGGCGTGTACAGTGAAGGCCCGGAGGAAGGTGGTGCCACTGTGCATCTCTTTTTTTTCCATTTCTTTTCCGATTTTCCCTTTCTTTTCTTTTTCTTTTCTTTTTTTCTGAATGGTTCTTTCTTTTTTTTTCTGATTTTTGTTTCTTTTCTTTTTTTTTTTTGATTTTCTCTCTTTTTCTGTTTAATTCTTTTTTTTTCCTTTTTCCCTTCTTTTTTCCGATTCTTATTATTATTTTTTTTCTTTCTTCTTCTTTTTTTCTCCTTTTCTCTTCTTTTCTCTCTTTTCTTTTCTTTTTCCCTCTTTTTTTCTTCTCCCCCTTCTCCTGCTTCCCTTCTTTTATAGCTGTGATGTTACTGTGCGCCTGTGATTCCTTCAATAATGCAGCTTGTCTGCATTGTTGAAGCGAGTCCGGTCCGGACCAGAAAATAACTGATACCCCCTTAGTTATTTTCCGGTGTGAATTTCCGAGAAATTCCGAAACCCGAAAAATACCAACTTAGGCCCGAAAAATCCACGGAAAAATCACGAGCGCTGGAAACTCTCGGTTTCGAAAAACGACTCCCGATTTACCTTGAATTAATTACCCCAGATTAATTCAACAGTAAATCACGGTAAAAAGACTTTTACAGTCCTGGTAAAAATCAAAAATTTTACCCGGGCTGTTACAGTCTACCCACCTTAAAAAGAATTTCGTCCCCGAAATTCCGTCTTATCCGTGGGTCCTACCATGATAAGCTTCTGGCACACTCTGCCAGGTGTCCAACCTCAACCCGAGATACCGCTTATACCCCTAAGCGACATCTCGTCCTTTATAAGAACCAAACCTCTTGACTGGCATACTCACACAAAGTCATGGACTCTCCACTCCGATCTCGAACAACCTCTGACTCCGATAACAACAGTTACATCGGCGACACTGCCTTCCCGACAAGCTCCGATGATGAACCTCCCACGAAGCGCTTCAAGACGAACATCGTCGGCCTGAAGGAACACATGGTGGTCTCTCGAAGACGCCGGAAGAAGCGTGCTCCCAAAGAAGCTGAGGATCGAAAAGGCAAAGCGACGGCTAAAAGCAGCACACCGCAGCAGACTCTGACGCAGCTGAACGTCTCATTGAAGAAGATCAGCTCAGCGGTGGCGCAGATCGAACTGGCGTGCGCGGAGCTATTCCCTCACATGAAAACCGTCCAAAAACTTGTAAAAGACTTAGAGAAGCATGTAACTCAATAGGGTACTTCTTCTCCGTTGTAAAACTATTATGAAATAAATAAAATAAATTTCCTTTTTAAATCAAAGTTCTTATATTACAAAGTCTTATGTTAAATAGAAAAATAAAACATCTCAAATCAAAACAAAAATCAACAATAAGTATATTAAATCAAATATAATGAAATTAAAAGCAAAATTCGTTTAACAAAATCAAAACATAAAGAAATTAAAACAAAAACACGTTTTCATGATCGGTGCCCAAATCGGTCCTAAGCATCCTCGATCCCGAGAAACGTGACATACGGAACTAACGGTGACGATCACGAGAGCGTCCTGTGTCCCTCGAAAGAAACGTACCCACTTGTTCACAATTTCCGCATGAGCCAAAAACATCTGTCAGGTCTCGCATCTCTCCACGGTGTCCAAACAGGTGTGACCTTGTCGCACATGCACTCTACTCGAGGTATGGCCCCATCAGTCTAGCCTCAACGATCACGGATGCATGTGATAAAAGATGCAGGAAAAATATAGTAAGACCATGAAAAGAAAAGACAAAGTAGCCAGAGCGAAAGAAAACCATGAGATGGAAAAAGGCTGAAAAACTCTGGCATTGCAGCCCGAAAAACGTATAAAGTAACGTAGCAATAAATGAAGCAACGGCAAAATTTTCAAAAAGCAAATCTAGAAAATCGAAAACGATAATCACGCTCCCCATAAGTGTATAAAAGAGAGAGCGGTGAGATGTAAATCATCAAATGCATTAAAAGCAAACAAAACATCCAGGCAAACAAAACCACAAAACTCTAAAAAACAAAACACCCACACGCGTCATAACACAACATGCCTGCTCCCTCATCAGTCTTCTTCGTCGAAGGTGCCAATCTAGGCAGAAGAAACCGACTGACCTACAGCATGGTCAACGAGCGTGCTGAAGAACTACCGAACGAGCTCGGCAGGATGCCGCGTCTGGTCTTCGTCGACGAACTCTACTCATCGCGGTTCTTTGTCACTCCAATGGAAGAGGAGTTCTTCCTAGAGGACCGCGGCACTCTGAGGACCTCCTACTACGGCTCTGCAAACTCCATCATGTTCTTCATCTCCGAAAGGCTTCAGGAGTTCAACCTGGAGTCCACTTGCCATTTTCTAGAGCAAAGCACCTACTACCAGCTCTCGATGACGACCCAGAGCATGCCCAGAGTAACTCGTCTGCCCGTAACTTGGCCCAAGGCCCGACTACTGGTGTGGAACTGCAGAGGAGTCGCAAGGCGTTCCCAGGAGTTCTCACGTACTCTGAGGGACTTGAAGAACCAATACAAACCGAACATGGTTCTTCTGACGGAGACCCAGTGGCAGCCTCAAGACGATCACGGTCTCATCCCACTCCGGTTCCCTCAAGCAAACCGGTTCGAGCTTCCCGGCCAGGACGGCAGAGGCGGTATGTGGTTCTCGTGGAGCGACAGCATCCAAGTCAACATCAACAACGACCCCACTAGCTTCAGGGTCAATGTCGTTCCAAGGCGTTAAATGTATTTTCCCTTTTTATAAAAATATCAATGTAATATTTATCTTGGTAATGAAATTATCAGTATTAATAATAATATTTATATTTCTGCTTATCTATGGCATCATTACCTCTTATGTGTATGTTCTGCGACAGCTGGCGTCCCTTGACTGGATCCATAATGCACTAACTAAAATAATATAAAATAATAACAAATGGAGCGAACTATGCAAACAAGACAACAAACACACAAAGACTGCCCAACAAGACCTAACGCCCGCTCCGCTACCAAAATGAAACGCCCCGACCCGTATTTACCATACACGGTAAACACGTGCCGGAACTGTGACAACCCAACCCAATATAATCCAGCATACAGTGTATACAACAGATAACCGGGCTCAACAGCCCATAATAAAAACAACAATAAATAACAAAACCGGCCCAATGGCCCAATAACTCAAATAACTGCACAGCGGAAGACTTATAACTCACATAAACACTGTATGCGACATAGATGCAAACTATGGATCCAAGCCCTGTCCAAGGGATAACGCTGTAGCCTGTCTGGAATGCACCAATCCTGTACCACAAATAACTCATCCTACAGGATGAAAGCCCGTAAGTGAGGGCTGAGTCCGAAGTGCTCACCGACGAAGGAAAGACAATCAATATGCAACTGTAACTACTCAAGTCGAAAACACAGGCCTAACAGCCCAACCAAAAGACTCGACCCAAAATCGATCCAAGACCAAAAGACTAAAACAAAAATCCAATTTCCCAATTTTATCTTTTCCGGGCCCCGTCACGGATAAGCTAGGGTCGTACCAGGTTATCAACCTATTTCTGGTGCCAGATCAAAAAGAACCCGGGATCAACATCCCAATAACAAACTCAGGGATCAACATCCCAATCAAACCAGCATCAACATGCCCATCACAAGTAACCCAGATCATGGCACCACAAAACAGTCTCAAACCATCCGGTCGTACCTCTACTTACCACGTGACAATTATATTATCATCATTTAAAATCAAATCACAGGGATCGACATCCCTAACCGAAATTCCGGGATAGACATCCCATCCAAAATACCAAGGATCGACATCCTTGTCACAATTTATTATTTAATCCATTTTATTTAGTGCCAAAACGGCTCAAGGATAAACGTCCAAAAACCGACATGGGATAGACATCCCGACCACAATCAGGACAATGGGATAAACATCCTGAAGCATAACATAGCAAATGCAACATGCAACAGTGTAAAACCAACAAACACAACTACCGAGTAATATAGGCACATATCGAAGGAAATCCATCCTCACCTTGGCCGATTACTCAACTCCGGGAACAATGACCGGTCCGACGCCGACTCCTCGGGAAACTGCCCGATATCCAAACCTATACACAAAACAGTATATACACATAAATGCACATAAGAGTATGTCATGATGCCAGTACTGCGAAATACACCCATCCCGGTTACATATCTTTTATTATTTCCATTTACCAAAAATATTTTACCGTACGTATTTCCGAATATAATTTCGGTACTATACTTTAATTAAAATTCTTTTCAAAATATTTTCATAAAATAATTATAATTTTCCAAAATATAATCTCCATAACTTTTCCAGAAAAATAATAACCTATTTATAATTTCTAGAAAATATATATAGTATTTATCTTTTTTCTAAATATACATAATAATATTTTCCAACATAAAATATAATTACCTTTAATTTACAAAGTACATATACATATACATATAACACAAAGATAATTTTCCAGAGAAAATAATACATATATTAAATTTTTAGAAATTATTACATGGTATAAATATATTTTCCAAATAATATTAGTTTTTCCCAAAACATAACTTAATTATTTATCAATGTATATGTGCTTATATTTTTTGCAAAATACCAACATTAAACTAACCATAATTTTTTTTCAAAGTAATTATATAATTTTTTTTCAAAATTATAAACCAGATTAATAAATAAACACATACATATGTTATTATTATTTTTTTAAATTAAACGGACTGGGCCATGAATAGTATCGGCCCAGACCAAGGCAGTAGGCCCGAAGCACAGGCCCACGCCCAGCCTGGCCCAACACCATTCGGCCCAACCCACACAACAAACCCAACCCAACAACAAAAGGTCCAAGGCGCGACCCGACCAGAGACACGGGCTCAGCGACGGTGTCGACGGCAAAGGCGCGAGGGAGGAAGGGCGAGCACATCCTCAGCAGCGGCAGAAGAGGGCGAGCCCAAGGGCGGTGGAACGGCGGCGCGAGGCGGCACGACGGCTGAGCAGAGGCGAGGGGAACTGGATCCGCGGGTCTGCTCCTCGGGTCAACGCTCACCGGCTGCGCGTCAGGTGGCGGATGGCGACGGGGTCAGTGGCGGTCGATAGGCGACGACGTGGCGAGCTCCTGGCGGTGGCGGTGTGGCGTGAAACGGCGGGGAACGCTCCGGCGTGTACAGTAAAGGCCCGGAGGAAGGTGGTGCCACTGTGCATCTCTTTTTTTCCATTTTTTTTCTTTTCCGATTTTTATTTTATTTTCTTTTTCTTTTCTTTTTTTTGATTGGTTCTTTCTCTTTTTTCTGATTTTTGTTTCTCTTCTTTTTTTTTTAATTCTCTCTTTTTCTGTTTAATTCTTTTTTTCCTTCCTTTCTCTTTTTTTTTCCTTTTTCCCCTCTTTTTTCCGATTCTTATTATTATTATTTTTTTCTTTCTTCTTCTTTTTTTCTCTTTTTCTCTTCTTTTCTCTCTTTTCTTTTCTTTTTCCCTCTTTTTTTCTTCTTCCCCTTCTCGTGCTTCCCTTCTTCTTTTATAGCTGTGATGTTACTGTGCGCATGTGATTCCTTCAATAATGCAGCTTGTCTGCATTGTTGAAGCGAGTCCGGTCCGGACCAGAAAATAACTGATACCCCCTTAGTTATTTTCCGGTGTGATTTTGCGAGAAATTCCGAAACCCGAAAAATACCAACTTAGGCCCGAAAAATCTTCAGAAAAATCACGAGCGCGGGAAAACTTTCGGTTTCGAAAAACGACTCCCGATTTACCTTGAATTAATTACCCAAGATTAATTCAACAGTAAATCACGGTAAAAAGACTTTTACAGTCCCGGTAAAAATCAAAAATTTTACCCGGGCTGTTACAGCTTCGGCTGGCGTCGCGATGTCACGGTGGTGGCTCGCTGGTGCGGCTGCTGGGGTTCGTCGTCGGCAGCGGCGCGGGGAAGCAGATCCGCCGGGTTGCACGACGGGTCAACGGCGCGTCGCGGCGATTCGGTGCACGGAAAAGCACGGGGGCGACGGAAACAGGTCGGCGACGGCGTGAAGATGATGCTGGTGGCGGCGGTGAAGCTCGGGTCGGCGCGGTTCGTCTACACGTGAACAGTAAGGTGGCGGGGTGGCTACTATTCACCCGGTTTTTTTCTGTATTTTCCATTTCTTTTTAATTTTGTTTTCTTTTCTTTTCTCTATTTTCTGAATGGTTCTTTTTTTTCATTTCCTCTTCTCTGTTTTTTTTTCCCCATTTTTTTTCTTTTTTTTTCTTTTTTTTTTCTTCTTCTTTTTTACTTTTTTCTTCTCTTCTCTTTTTCTTCTCTCTTTTTTCCTTTCTCTCTTTTTTTTTTTCTTTTTCCTCTCCTTTCTTCCTCTCCTCTTCCTTTCTTCCTCTGCTTTCTTTTTATAAACCGTAAAATACTGTGCCACCTGTGATTCCTTGAATAATGCAGCTTGTCTGCATTATGGAGCGAGTCCGGTCCGGACCAGAAAATAACTGATACACCCACTTAGTTATTTTCCGGTGTGATTTTTCTGAGGATTCCAGGACCCGAAAAATACCGACTTAGGCCCGAAAAATCCACGGAAAAATCTCGAGCGCGGGAAAAGCCTCGGTTTCGAAAAACGACGCCCGATTTACCTTGAATTAATTACTCAAGATTAATTCTTCCGGTAAATCACTGTAGAAAAACTTTTACAGTCCGGTAAAAATCCAAAATTTTTACCCGGGCTGTTACAGTCTACCCACCTTGAAAAGAATTTCGCCCCTGAAATTTCGTCTTATCCGTGGGTCCTACCACGATAAGCTTCTGGTATTCTCTACCAGGTGTCCAAACTCAACACGAGATACCGCTTATACCCTTAAGCGACTTCTCGTCCTCTATAAGAACCAAACCTCATGACTGGCAAACTCACACACAGCCATGGACTCTCCAATCCGATCTCGAACTACCTCAGACTCCGAGAACAACAGCTATATCGGCGACACTGCCTTCCAGACAAGCTCCGATGAAGAACCGCCAAAGAAGCTCTTCAAGACGAACATCGTCGGTCTGAAAGAACACAAGGTCGTCTCCAGCAGACGGCGAAAGGAGCGTGCTGGCAAAGAAGCTGAGGATAGGAAGGGCAAGGAAAACCTAATTAGCCTTACTGATAAAAACCTAATTTGGCGTCTCTAATGCCAAACTATTTTTGTCTCTGGATTTTGTGTTTAGGACTACTAATGAATATACTAATTAGAATGCTAAGAAAAAGGGTTAGAGATAATTTTACATAGGATTTATAGTGGGGAGGGGGGGTGAAACGCCCCGACCCGTATTTACCGTACACAGTAAACACGTGCCGGAACTGTAACAACCTGACCAAACCAAGCCCAGCATACAGTGTATACAACAGAAACTCGGGCTCAACAGCCCAAAATAAAAGTAACGATAACATCATATCCGGCCCAATGGCCCAACAACAATAATAAACAGCACAGCGGAAGACTTATTAACTCACAAAGACACTGTATGCGACACTGATGCAAACTATGGATCCAAGTCCTGTTTAAGGGATAACGCCGCAGCCTGTATGGAATGCACCAAACCTGTACCACAAATAATCCATCCTACGGGATGAAAGCCCGTAGGTGAGGGGTGAGTCCGAAGTGCTCATCGACGAAGGATAGACAATCAATATGCAACACTATGATTACTCAAGTCAAATGCAGGCTAAACAGCCAAACAGACCAAAATAAAGACTCGACCCAAAACCGGTCCAAGACCAAAAAGATTCAAATAAAAAAAATCCAATTTCCAATTTTATCTTTTCCGGGCCCCGTCACGGATAAGCTAGGGGTCAGACCTGGTTATCAACCTATTCCGGGTGCCAGACCAAATCCAAGAGAACCCAGGGATCGACATCCCAAAAATACAAACCCAGGGATAGACATCCCAAAAATAATCACGGGATAGACATCCCAAGCATAGACATGCTTATCACAAGTAACCCAGGTCACGGCCACCAAGAAACAGTCTTAAACCATCGAGTCGAACCACTACTTACCACTTGACAATTATATTATCATCATCAAAATCAAACTCAGGGATCAACATCCCTAACCAAAATACCGGGATAGACATCCCTACCCAAAATCAAGGATCGACATCCTTACCACAATTTATTATTTATTCCGCTATTCTTATGGAGAAAGACACGAAAATAAATATCCAAAACCCGACGCACGGGGATAAACATCCCAAAAGCCAAATCAAAATACTGGGATAAACATCCCAACAACAATCACAACAAATACAACAAGCAACAGTGCAATAAACATCAAACACAATAACCGAGTAATATAGGCACATATTGAAGGAAATCCATCCTCACCTTGGCCGATTACTCAACTCCGGAGACAATAACCGGTACCAAAGCCGGCTCCTCGGGGAACTGCCCGATATCAAACCTATACAACAAAACAATATATACACATAAATGCACATAATCGGTATGCTATGATGCCATTACTGCGAAATAAACCCATCCCGGTTCATATCAGTTATTATCATCTTTTACCGAAAATATTATATCGTACGTATATCCGAATATAATTTCGTTACCATACTTTAATTAAAACTCTTCTCAAAATATTACATTAAATAATTATACTTCTCCCAAAATATAATCACCATAATTTTCCCAGAAAAATAATAACGTATTTATAATTTCTAGAAAATATATATAGTATTTATCTTTTCCTAAATATATATAATAATTCCAACACAAAATATAATTACCATAAATTTTCAAAGTACATATATATATATATATATATATATATATATATTCCTCAACCATAATTTTCCAGGGAAAATAATATATATAAAATTTCCAGAAATTATTTTCATGGTACATATATATATTTCCAAATAATATTAGTTTTTCCAAAATATAACTTAATTATTTATCAATGTATATATATTTATTTTTTTCTCAAAATACCAGAATTAAACTAGCCATAATTTTCTCAAAGTAAATATATATTTTTTTCTCAAAATTAAATACAAGAATATATATATATCGGACTGGGCTATGAATAGTGTCGGCCCAAACCAAGGCAGCAGGCCCGCCAAGGTTCGGCCCAGCACCAGCCCACAGCCCAAAACAGACGTGGGTCAACCCGAGTTCCAACCCAAGCTACAACCCGGTTGCAAAGAACGGGTCACGCACCTATGGCCGGATCTCCTTGAGTCGACGACGCAGGCAGGCGCGACGAGAGGGGCGGCGAAGAGCAGAGCGGCTTCAGCTGGCGTCGCGATGTCGCGGTGGTGGCTCTCTGGTGCAGCTGCTGGGGTTTGTCGTCGGCAGCGGCGCGGGGAAGCAGATCCGCCGGGTTGCACGACGGGTCAACGGCGCGTCGCGGCGATTCGGTGCACGGAAAAGCACGGGGGCGACGGAAATAGGTCGGCGACGGCATGAAGATGATGCTGGTGACGGCGGTGAAGCTCGGGTCGGCGCGGATCGTCTACACGTGAACAGTATGGTGGCGGGGTGGCTACTGTTCACCCTTTTTTTTCCTTTTTTCTGTATTTTCCTTCTTTTTTCTATCTTCTTTCTTTTTTTTCTTTCTTTTCTCTATTTTCTGATTGGTTCCTTTATTTTTCATTTTCTCTTCCCTATTTTTTTTTCCCCCGATTTTTTTTCTTCTTTCTCTTTTTTTTCTTTTTCTTCTTCTTTTTTTCTTTTTCTTCTCTTCTTTTTTTTCTCTGTTTTTTCCTTTCTCTCTTTTTTTTTTTTCCTCTCCTTTTTTCCTCTCCTCTTCCTTTCTTCCTCTCCTCTTCCTTTCTTCCTCTGCTTTCTTTTTATAAACCGTAAAATACTGTGCCACCTGTGATTCCTTCAATAATGCAACTTGTCTGCATTATGGAGCGAGTCCGGTCCAGACCAGAAAATAACTGATACACCCACTTAGTTATTTTCTGGTGTGATTTTTCTGAGGATTCCGGGACCCGAAAAATACCGACTTAGGAACGAAAAATCCACGGAAAAATCTCGAGCGCGGGAAAAGCCTCGGTTTCGAAAAACGACGCCCGATTTACCTTGAATTATTTCCCCAAGATTAATTCTTCCGGTAAATCACTGTAGAAAGACTTTTACAGTCCGGTAAAAATCCAAAATTTTTACCCCAGGCTGTTACAGGGAGGTGTTAATTAGCCTTACTGATAAAAACCTAATTTGGCGTCTCTAATGCCAAACTATTTTTGTCTCTGCATTTTGTGTTTAGGAATACTAATGAATATACTAATTAGAATGCTAAGAAAAAAGGTTAGAGATAATTTGACATAGGATTTATAGTGGTTCGCTACACAGGACTACCTCCACTACTCAAGGATCCCCCCTTGAGATTTTTAACTCACTCTTTTATAGTTTTTCACGGGTTCAACCAATAACCCTTACTACAAGTTTTTCTCTAGGCTCAACTTAAACCCTAATCACTCACCATAAAGCTTTTGTCTAGCTTTGCCTTACAAAACTCTCTGATACAAAAGCTATTACTAAGTACAATAACTTTTCCCTTCAAATATTGTCTCATAATGTATGAACTAAGAATTTTTTTTCTCTCTCTCTTTTGCTTGACTTGAGAATTGCAAGTGCAACTAACTTTTGCTTGAATTCAGAATCTTAGTTTAGCAGCTTTGAGGTTCTCCTTGAATCAGACTTCCTTTATATAGGCAAGATGGATGGTGTCAATTCAAATTGATTCGTTACATGTCCCTTTCCATCCAGTTGTTTTGTTTTCCGAGGTGCCAGAGTGTCAACGTTCATCTTCCCTGTTGTGCCTTTCACGTTTTGGCACGAGACACACCAGTCAGTAGCTTTTTATCATTGATGTCATTGTTTAGCATAGTCCTAGGTTGTACCTAGAAAGTTTGAATCCAACTGACATTTGATTTGTTTAAGGTTACTTTTATCATAGATTCAGAACCCAAAGATGTTAGTGTACTAGGTTCCTTGACCAATCCCCATAGGGATTAAACAAATGTGACTGGCATGGGATTGTTGTTGAAAGCGACTGATAGCTTCCCGCAAGTATACGGGGTTGTTGTAGTACCAAGGTCGTCTCACAGGGATCTTTGTTAAGTACTATCTAACCGAGCAATTTATGATTATCTAGAAAAATAAATAATGTTGAGGGTTGATGTTTGAATTGGAAAACGAAAGCGAAAAGAAACGATTAAAATTCAATAATATTAAATATCTAGGACTTCGGGGAATTCCTTGCCAACATTTCCGTGCAATTAAGCTCAGCATAAGCAGACCATGTTCTGTCACCACATAGCTAGCCTATGTAAAATCTACGAATTAATTCTGAAAATAAACTCCTTTAAAAGAAACGGGAAATCTAAACTAGAACGATAGCCTACTCTCATAGTGCCGTAAAATCCCTTCCTAGTTTACGTCCACTATCCATTTGCCAGTGATGAAATAAACTAAGAGCATTAAGACATTTCCCTACTAAATCTCCAATAAAAAACACGCCTCCCTCGAGGTCGGTTTTTATAGCCCGGTTTATGTTTTTCTATAGGCAAACGACGTTGTCACTTAACGTTTCCCTATTATGGATTTATGCTAATTGGTGATCAAGCAACTAACATAGTGAAGATTCATGAACCGAATTAGAGAAGAATAAAACCGAAAAATAATTCTTTATTTAAATGAGCATGGAAACATTAACAAGTTCATCCCCTAATCCTAATCAAGAATTCTAGCAAGACATAACTTTAAAGAAAATAATAAATACTTGGAAATAGACCATCATAATTAATTCAAGAGTGAACTTAAACGAAATGGGAGCCAACCTTGAACCAAAAGGACAAATCTCCAAGACTAGAATTTTTCGAAAAGCTAAAGCCAAACTAGAATTACAAAGTAAACATGAGAGTACAAGTTCCCTAACTAATTGTGTTTGCCGAATGAACTCTGGGTGTGGAACTTGATTCCTTGTCTTCTTGTGAGCAGCCCTTTTATAGTGTAGGGGAGAGCAAATTGGATGGCTGGAAATGAAGTGAAGTGGTGCCAAAAGTGCCAATGGACCACTTCCTCTTTGCGCCAAAAATAGAAACCAATTTACTAGCTTCCCAAACTGTAGCATAGTACAAGGTAGTTGTTGGAAGTTTGTTGCTCCCTCCATGCAGATGCAGCCACATGTCCCTTGACCAAGCCTCCCTCCTTGGATGATGTAAGTAACAAGTCAAAATTGGAGGGTGGTGAAAATAAGGTCACGTGAATGGCTTCCAACTCCTTTTCTTTTTCTTCTTTTCTTGTACTTGCCACCTCTCATGCTCCCACATGCATGCAAAAATATAATCCATATCCTCTTTTCTCTTCTCCCCACGTTGAACAAGGGACAAGTGGTCAAGAGGACCACTTCTTCTTCCTATATAAATGCATGCATGCTTCCAAAATAAGTGAAAATAGGGTACAATTGTAAAACTACCCAAACCACCTCCAAATTTAGCATGTGGACCACCAAAATTCTTAAAATAATACTAGGATTATTTCTGGAAATTCTGGGCAAAAATCAAGGCTGAAAATTCTGGGCTTGACACGTGGCCATGGGCTGCCTATGCTGCACAGGCTGCATAGGCTGCTTGTGCGGAAACTGCAAAACTGCCCCGAAAACCGGCTTTTAGTCCTCATTTCTGCACAAGAGCACTAAGACACTAGGAAAAGAGATTTATTAAAATAAAGAAAATAAAATAAAATAAATAAAATAATATTTGTAAGCCAAAAATACGTAAAATGGACCCAAAAATGAGTGTAAAATGCACACTCATCACCACCCCAAACTTAAGATTTTGCTTGTCCGCAAGCAATTTTTGTGAAAACCGGGATGAGAACATCTTACCCATTAGAATCAACAGGGCCAATGAGCCAAAGTTACATGGAAAATCTCGAAATGTCACGAAAAGAAGTCCCGGCATCCGACCTGCAAGAACCGTGAGAAAAAGTGCCAAGATGGTCCGAATATGTACTTTGTTAGGCAATTAATCCAATTGATCAAATTCACAACTTCCCTCTCTGTTTGCTAAAATGAATTTGGCAGTTTTGAAAAAAAGGGTCAAATATGCAGGTCCAGTTCCCTGTCTTCACTAATGGCAAAGATTGAATTTCAGGGATCAAAAGGTCTTTATTTGGGTTGTAATGGGGCTTATGTTGAGTTTAAGAAAGAAGGGAAAAAGGTAATCAAAAGATGCACATGCTCAAAGGGAATGGTCTCACCGTAACAAAGCCAAGCAAGGTGGAATGGTTCTAAATTGACTGTGCGGTAGAGAGTCTTTGTTTGCCTTCTCTTCTTCTTTCTTTTTTTTTTTGCGAGATACAACAATTTTCTGTGTTGTTTCTTTTCTTCTTCTGTGAAGTATCTCTCTCTTGTTTCTTTTCTTTGCTGAAGGCGTAGTAGACAAATGAATACCATTCTCCACAATCAGCACAGGCAGCTTATGTTGAGCCCGTGTATAAATGAACCACCACTGATCTTGTTGTTAGGCAAATGTTAGGGGAAAGACAAGACCGAGCAAATGCATAAGGGTGTATGTGTTTGAAATAAAAATGATGATAGCCATAGGTTCAAAGGGTGAAGGTAGTGAATGTGGATTTAAGAAAAAATGGCTACCAGGAAAAAGTCCAAAGTGGTTTACGAAGGTGAATATATACACATGGGTAGGTTTTGTGGTTAATGTGGGTTATGCAAAAGAATGCCTTAATCCTATCCCTAAAAAATAAACCTTGTAAAAATTTCGCTTTGATGGGGTTGTGGACCTGTTCTAAGACCAGAATGTAATGCCAAATATACTTTGAAAAGTAAAACATGCAAAGAGGTTAGAATTGAATTCGAAACAATTGGAAAAATTTACCAACAAGCGTAACTTGGCCAATTGGGAACTCATCCCCAATGTTTATGCAAGCGGACACGAGACTCGATCGTGATAATTCGGAGAAATCCCTGTACTTTGTGTTGGATTGGGCCCAATTAAGCCCAACGAGTTCATCTGTAACTTGCAAAAATTTATTCAAACAAAAGAAAAACGAAAAAAATAAACTGAAGAAAATTACTTATTATCATGCTAAGAAAGCTAAAAAGAAATAAAAGGCCACAACCACTATGCTGAAAGTATAGCCACAGTGTTTGCCGAATGAACTCTGGGTATGGAACTTGATTCCTTGTCTTCTTGTGAGCAGCCCTTTTATAGTGTAGGGGAGAGCAAATTGGATGGCTGGAAATGAAGTGAAGTGGTGCCAAAAGTGCCAATGGACCACTTCCTCTTTGCGCCAAAAATAGAAACCAATTTACTAGCTTCCCAAACTGTAGCATAGTACAAGGTAGTTGTTGGAAGTTTGTTGCTCCCTCCATGCAGATGCAGCCACATGTCCCTTGACCAAGCCTCCCTCCTTGGATGATGTAAGTAACAAGTCAAAATTGGAGGGTGGTGAAAAGAAGGTCACGTGAATGGCTTCCAAAAAATAAACTGAAGAAAATTACTTATTATCATGCTAAGAAAGCTAAAAAGAAATAAAAGGCCACAACCACTACGCTGAAAGTATAGCCACCCCAAACTTAAAACTTGCAGTGTCCTCACTACACAAAAATAGGCTAGAAAAGTCCAAAACACAAAACAGGGGCAGCAATCATATTTGGCAGAAAATGAGCTTGCGGACTAAAATGTTTAAAGGAAAATAAATAGAAACAACAAAAGAACTAAAGGAACCTGAATTTGCTGTTTTTTTATTTGCGGAAAAAAAAAGAAAGAGTCGTGGGTTGCCTCCCGCGCAGTGCTTCTTTAACGTCTTGTAGCTGGACTCGGAGCTCCTCATGCTGAAGGTGGATCGGGAAAATGGTTGCACTACCTCTTGTCCGGTAGGCTCTCCAGGATCATAAAGCTTTGGCAACAAGACTCAGTTTCCAATTCTGAGGTCTTGTTTTTGGATGATACTCCCACGCCAGTGTTTGGATCCTTTTCTGCCAGTTTTATGAGTATAAACTGAGGGATTAATCCTGAGAAGATCATCAGTGGAATACACAATTGTCTTCTTGTGTTGTCCCTTATCGTTCAGCAACTTATCTTCCTCTCCCTCAGTAAAACTCATTTTTATACCACCTGGATGTGTGGAGTTTGTTCCCAGTAATGCACGTTGGGGCTCAGGAGGTAAAGGTTTCATCTTAACCTTCGGAGCATTTTCTTCTATCAAGTCTTCTAGCATCACATCTAACTTCTCAAATCTCATGTCTTCTTCTGCAGACGCCAAAGAAAAGACTTCAAGTTGGCGTGCATAGCCTACTATTTTAGGATCTGGATCCTTAACGCTTTTTGTATGGGCGAGGCATGCCAACAAGGGATCTGCACAATGTGCCCGTGCTGCAATTTCTTCAACTGCTTCTTCAACGATGTCAAGTCGGTTGCACGAGTCATCTAATACTTCATTACGATTCACTTTATCAACAACGAAGCAAATCTTTTCAGACCCGATTTGTAATGTAAGCTCCCCGCCCTTGACATCGATGATGGCACCAGCAGTTGCCAAAAAGGGTCGTCCAAGGATGATAGGTACGTGGTTATCGACCTCCATGTCTAGAACCACGAAATCAACCGGGACAAAGAAGTTCCCAATTTTGATAGGGACATCCTCCAAGATTCCCACTGGATACTTGACAGACCTATCTGCTAGGTGAAGGGACATAGCAGTAAGTTTTAAATCCCCTAGGTTGAGCTGTTTGCTGATCGACAGAGGGATCACACTAACACTTGCACCCAGATCACAAAGTGCTCTCTCAATGCGTACCTTCCCTATGTCGCAGGGGATAGTGAATGTCCCGGGATCTGGAAGCTTGTTTTGAATAATCGCACTACATTCTCCAGTTAGTGCCACTGTCCCGTAGTCAATCAATTTATTCTTTTTGGACAAGATGTCCTTTAAGAATTTTGCGTATGTCGGCATTTGGGACACGGCTTCTATGAATCTGGAATGTTGATGTAGAGCTTTTTCATAATGTCTAGGAAACGTCCGAACTTCTTATCATGCACCAGTGGATTGAGCCGCTGAGGGAAGGGAATTGGTGGGACATAGGCTTTCACTTCGTCTTGCTTTGCCTTCCATTTATCGGCTGGCACAGCCTGCTCATGCTCCGCAGGCTTGTCTTTTTGCACGGTCTGGCCATGCTCTCCCTCTACTACCGGGACTAGAGGTGGTTGTCGCTCCTGATATTGAGTACCACTCCTAAGAGTGATTGCATTGCATTGAGCGATAGGGTTTACCTCCGGCTTTCCCGGTAATCTGTCAGAATTGCCCTGACTAGGACTAGCTTGAGCGATCTGACATTCAAGACTGTTGATTTTGTCAGAAAGCCCTTTTACAACTTGTCGTTGCTCCTCCATAAATGACCTGAGTAGCGACTGCAAGTCATCTTTAGGAGCTGGCTGATACGACTATTGGTATGCCTGTGTAGGTTGTTTTGGATGATATCCAGGAGGACCCCTTCGGTTTGATTTTGGTTGGGTTGTTGAGGCTTCCAAGAGAAGTAAGGATGGTCCCTCCAACCTGGGTTGTAGGTGTTTGAGTAAGGGTCCTTCTGGACTCTCTGGTTGATGTAACTTTCTTGCTCTTGGCATGCTTGCTCAGAGCCTCCCTCTGTTGGCACTCTGAATAACCTCCTTCACATCCAGCACAGGAATGGGATTGTCCTTTCCCATTCAACTTCAAGAGGGCATCCAACTTGGCGTTCACCAGGCTCATTGCGTCAAGTTCTAGAACTCCGGCTGTTCTTGTGAGCTCGCCTTGCCATTCGAATTTATTGCTGGCGATATGTTCGAACAATTCGTATACATCCTCAGCATCTTTGGCTAAGGCTACTCCTCCGGCTGCAGCATCAACGTGTGCACGGAGGGATTCATTCAGGCCCGTATAGAACTTCTCCACGATCAGCCAATCAGGAAGGCCATGCTGTGGACATCTTCTCAAAGCTTCCTTGAATTTTTCCCATGCATCGTAGAAAGATTCAGTGGACTTTTGTTTGAATTCCATGATGCCGTTCCTCAATGTCATGGCCTTGTTGGATGGAAAGAATTTCTTTAGAAAGGCCTGAGACAGGGCAGCCCATGTATCAAACGTTCTAGGAGGTTGTGCGGTCAACCACGCCTTCGCCTTATCCTTGAGTGAGAAAGGAAAAAGACGCAACTTGATAGCATCCTCGGAGACTCCATTTACCTTGATGGTATCACAGATTTCCAGGAAATCTTGCAAATATTGATTTGGGTCTTCCGAGGAAGAACCTCCGAAAGGTTCGTTTTAGACCATTTTGATCAGGGCCGGCTTAAGCTCAAAATTATTAGCTTGCACAGCTGGGCGGACCACACTGGACTGTGCAAGGGTTGCATCGGGGATGGAGAAATCCCGGACTGGTCTACGTCGAGGTCCGTATTGGACTCCCTCGATCTCCTCGATGACGCGTCTTACGTGTCCCTCCATCTCTCCTCCAGTAAAACTTGAAGAAACCTGAAGAAGAAATAGAAGAAAAACTACCCAAACGGGTGAAAAAGAAAATGAAAAATAAAAATCTAGATTAACCTAATCACTAAGTTAAATAATATTAACGCCGATCCCTGGCAACGGCGCCAAAAACTTGATAGCTTCCCGCAAGTATACGGGGTTGTTGTAGTACCAAGGTCGTCTCACAGGGATCTTTGTTAAGTACTATCTAACCGAGCAATTTATGATTATCTAGAAAAATAAATAATATTGAGGATTGATGTTTGAATTGGAAAACGAAAGCGAAAAGAAACAATTAAAATTCAATAATATTAAATATCTAGGACTTCGTGGAATTCCTTGCCAACATTTCCGTGCAATTAAGCTCAGCATAAGCAGACCATGTTCTGTCACCACATAGCTAGCCTATGTAAAATCTATGAATTAATTCTGAAAATAAACTCCTTTAAAAGAAACGGAAAATCTAAACTAGAACGATAGCCTACTCTCATAGTGCCGTAAAATCCCTTCCTAGTTTACGTCCACTATCCATTTGCCAGTGATGAAATAAACTAAGAGCACTGATGTGGTCAATCCTGCAAGTGCACAGAATCGTCGTGGTACTCAAGGTCGTATCCACAGAGACTAGGCAAGATATTAGATGATTCAATCTAATGGCTAAGAAAATAAATGAAGAGAAATAATATCGGAATTGAAGATTGATAAGAAAGCAAATATTGAATTGAATGCAAAGAGAAGAGAGAGTAGAAATGACAATGAAAATGATAATCAAAGTAGCAATGATAAAAGGCCTAGATCATTCGGGAATTCACCGCCCTTCCTTTGCTATGGATCAATGTACTATTGAAAGCTGCATCCAAACACATGAATTTTGATGGGTAGCAACCTATAATGAAACTATCCGCTTTCGCTAGTCTAGTCTCGTCTCAAAGAGTCACCTAATCACTTTCGTCAATTAGATTACCTCTAGGAGCAATGAAGTTCGTTGTTGCTACTGATTCCACGATAACCTAAACCCTTTCAGCATTTAGATTAGAGATGATTGATGATTTTCGGATAATAGACTTCTCCTCTCGGTACTTCACCTATTACCTAAAAGTTGCAATAAAGCTGGCCACTTCCTTAAAGCAAGAAATAAGCTCACAACAATCAATCAAAATTACTTTGTGAATGAATTGCAACAAATGGTACATCAAACCATAGCAAATTTAGGGTAGGCTACATCCCTATGATCTAGAATGAAAAATTAGTTCATGAATGAACTTGAAACAACAAATGAAAATGGGAAAGACATGGTTTCCTCACAACAATCTCAAAAGAAAATGAAAGGAAAACAACTTGAGCAGATTTTTTTGGTTTCAAGGTGTGTGAATGTGTTGCTCCTCCCCCTTCAGCTCTCACCCTTTTATAGTGCTTCTTCACTAGTTGGATAGCTTGGAGATGACATACTTTAGGGTCCTTTAGCTACCAAATTCGTGCTGGAAAGGGCCTCAATGGTGGAGGCATTGCTGGTGGGGTGGTTGTAATGGATGGGTTGTCACTTGCCTTTCCACCCTAGCATGAATATTCCTTCTCTTTTGCATGTGCTGATGGTTGAGCTTTCTTTCCAGGAAATTATGTTGCTTTCTAGGCTGTTTTATTCTCCTTGAATGCCTTCCAAGTCGTCCAATTTGATTATCCAACAAAGCATGTCCTTTGGTTGCCATGATGCTCTTCTAGAAGGGGTCACATGATTGGCAACATATGACCCGAGACTTGCAAGCACTTTTGGAACCTGTAGACAGCCGAATTAGACTTTGAGATATTCTACAAAGTTGTAGATAATTCCTTTATCTTTCTTTTCATATAAAGAACTCCAAAATTGGACTTGTGTAGTAGGAGTTATGATGAAAACACCGAGGCAGGGTCGGTGGCCAGTGCAGGATTCCTGCACGCCTGGACTGAATTGAATTAATTACTGCTCCTAATCCACAAGGCCAAAAATTATGAACTTTATATCACTGGAAAGATATGGATGTCTACTTTCATCTCCAACTGGTTTCATGTTAATTGGACTTCTGAGGCGTCTGAAATCGGCCAAAGAGTGAACTGTGCTCAAGTTTCTGCCCGGTTTCCAGTTTTGGCCGAAATTGATCGTTCTCGGTAGCGAAGAGGGACGATTTTACACCTGAAAACATAATTGTTAGTTCAAGCAATTTATTCAACAATAAAACAAAGAAAGATAAGTAAATGCATGATTTTTATTCAAAATAATAATAATAAAGAAGTTTTCATGCCTTTAATACTATGTGAAATATGTGCACATCAAATACCCTCACACCTAAACTTTTGCTTGTCCCCAAGCAAAACAAATCTTAACCATGGTGAAAATGATATGCACTGATTTCTTTTCTCAATTCTGATCCAATGTGACTTGCTTATAATTAACTTGTTCCGTAGACTAAATAGAGACATGTAGATCAAAAGTAAATCAAGGCACTTTACTCAGCTAAGTTTAACAAAGAAGTCAAAGATCAAATTTCCGCACAGGATTATACTAGTCAGTCCTTCTTTGGTATGCTCTTGATCAATAAGAGGTGTTTGAACATCCCATATGCACATCCAAGGTTTCCACTTCCACTAATGGACACAATTCTTGAACTTAAGATCATTAGGTCTTTAAGGGTTGTAATGGGGCAAGGTCGGTGTATCAACAAGGGGTAAAGGTAGACAAAGTATCTGTTGAAGTTGTGCATCAAATTTCCTCCTAAAGTTGAATTTCCTTTTGCTTCATACTGACTGTGATGTTGTCTTCAGATCTCTTTTTTTTTTCTTTTTTTTTTCTTTTTTTTTTTTCAATAGCGATCATACGCTTGTGTTTGTTAGATTTTAATGAACTACAGCGATGACCACAATGTAGTGAAGAAATGCAAAAGACCCCCGTATGTTGGTGGGATTAGGTGCATGACTGCAAATTTTGTTCTCCTCCTTGCAGCAAGTTCAGTCAACTTTCTTTCAATGAGCAATACTAGTAATAGGAGGTTAGACATCATCAACTTAACAGACAAAAGGGTAGGATAAATCAAGGAAAATTATGCTGATCAGGCACATGATGGTCACTTAATTGGCTACTAAGGCGTGAAAGGTGGTTGATGTGGGTATAGAAGAAAACATTTGACCATCATACTAGGCTCAAAGTGGTGAACTAGGGATAATGTGATCACGGGTTGGCCAAGGTTTATATGTGGTGAAATTCAAGGATGGCCTAACTCATTTCTCAAATCAAGGTTGTGTCTAAATTTCGCCTTGGTAAAAACGATGGATGTGTTCTAGAACTGTGCAATTAAATGCAATTGAAACACCTCAATTAATTTTTAAAAAGCTAAGAGCAAACCAAATCCTTAGGACATCTTCCTAGTGATCTTGTTTAGAAATCCAAACTTGTCTTTTATCAAACCAATATGAGCTAGGTGACTTGAAAACTTTTATCACAATGTCTCTTTATAGGCCATACAAGGAACAAAATCAATCCAATCAACAAAGTCCTATTGTTTCAGAATTGATCAAGAAGAGTAAAGGCGTGAATGGAAAAACAAAACAAATGCAAAACAACAAATGCAATCTTTTCCTCAATGAATTGAAATGCAATCTGAAAAAAAAAAAAAATTCAAAACGTAATGAGAAAGAATAGAATGATAAGGTGAATGACAAGATGCATAACAACTAGCTTATCAAATTATGTTTTGAAGCATTGAATATATAAATTTAAAAGTTTGAGTTTAGGAATGCTTCTCTATTTGACGTGAAGTCATCATGCTCCTTGGTTTCGGCCACTTGATCTTCTTTCCTTCTCTTTCCTCAGGTTGCCTCCCGAGTAGCGCTTCTTTAACGTCTTTTAGCTGGACATGAGGCTTGTTAAGACATAGGCGGATTTGCTAGTGACAAAGTCACTTGGTCACCAATTCTGTCATCTGTTTTGAACAGCTTGAGGCGCTGTCCATTGACTTTGAATGGCTCTGATTCTCCATTGGTGATCTCCACAGCTCCATGGGGAAAGCTCCGAATCACAGTGAATGGTCCGGACCACCTGGATCGAAGTTTTCCAGGAAAGAGCTTCATTCTAGAATTGAAGAGAAGCACTTTGTCTCCTAGATGGAACTCTTTCTTCAAAATATGTTTGTCATGCCATTTCTTTGTTCTCTCCTTGTAGATGCGGGAGTTCTCATAAGCTGCAAGGCGCAACTCCTCCAACTCATTAAGCTACAAAAAGCGTTGTTCTCCTGCTGCCTTCATGTCTAAATTGATGTTCTTGATAGCCCAATAGGCTTTGTGCTCAAGTTCAACGGGCAAGTGGCATGCTTTTCCATACACGTCGGTAGGGAGTGGCTCCAAGAGGGGTCTTGTAGGCTGTCCTATATGCCCAAAGGGCATCATCGAGTTTGAGGGCCCAATCCTTGCGAGTTTGTCCTACCGTCTTCTCCAAGATTTGCTTGATTTGTCGGTTGGAGACCTCTACTTGCCCACTTGTTTGGGGATGGTAAGATGTTGCCACCTTATGAGTGACTCCATATTTCTTCAAGAGGTCAGCAAACTTCTTGTTGCAAAAGTGGTAACCTCCATCACTTATAATGGCTCTTGGGACTCCAAATCTAGTGAATATGTTCCTTTTCAAGAACTTAGTCACCACATCAGCCGTGTTTGTTGGTGAGGCGATTGCTTCCACCCATTTTGAGACATAGTCCACTCCAACTAGGATGTATTCATTCTTCCAGGAAGAAGGGAAAGGGCCCATGAAATCAATTCCCCAAAC
>JAKUCV010000037.1:0-12111 GCA_028386065.3 Turnera subulata | reverse complement strand
AGCACAGCTACCTGCTGGGATAACCACGTCCGTACTCTGGAAAGGTAGAAAGAGACTGCACGCTAACTAAGAGTCTGAAAAACAACGGTGGCGATTATGTGAGTCGCCTACTCAGTGAGCAGTATAAATCTAGTTATGTAGGTGTGCAAAGCAAGTTCGAAAGGAAAGTAGAGATACAAACACAAGTAAGCCAAACACATAATAACCGGTACTAACATGCCAACCACATAAAGCAAACAGTTTATATTTTACATCTGTTGTGTGTTGAGTTTTCTTATTATATTTACTATTCAGGGCCCCCTACTGTGTGCGTCGAGCTCGGTCCCGTCTCATGAGACAACCAGGCATAAGCCCAATAAAACCAGGCACGAAGCCCAAACACATCCATAGAGAGAGAGAGAGAGAGACAGAGAGAAAGAGGGAGATAGAAAGGGGGAGGTAGAACCGGTCATCACAGACCCATATGCTAAACCGCATATTCCATGCTATCCCGCATGCAAACCTGAGGGGTATCACTTCCCGCTTGAACCAACCGGTCATCAGCACACAGTAGCCTATCTTCTACTGTACATTATTCTTATTCACAAATTATGAGTTCATATGTGCCAAGAGTTGTGATTTAACAGGGTTGTGTGAATTATCAACTTAATCAAGTATCCGGGTCTCCGACCCACAGTACATCACACAAATCACCCAAAATCACTCCACATGTTATATTCCATAACAATCCAAAAGTCATGCTCAACCAACAAATAGAAACACATAGGCACACAATACGGATCACAACATGTTAGCAAAGGGCATGCAACTCAAACAGGCCAATCTAACAAGCTCATGCAAACAAACATAAAAAGACTTATAAAGTCACCTCAACGACGATTATTCTGTGGAGCTTTCCCCAAGACAGATCCTCCAGCTCCCGAGGTATTACCCGTGCCTGAATACCAGCACACATAATAAATTACAAACAATCCCAATAAACCGTGCATGCATGATATTTATATGCTCAACTGAATAGAACTTGACCCAATCTACCCGGTTATATAATTCCAGGGTCTAATCCCAAAAGGGTAACTCCAAAGAGATTGGGACCTAAGGTGCTCCGGGCTTAAGCCCAACCAAGTCCATAGATAATTCCCGGCCCTTTGGCCCTTTCATTATGTCCTTAACGAGTTCCCGGGCCTAAAGCCCATCTAGGTCCAATGGTTATCAAGTTAAGTCATAAAAATCTCATTACCGGGCCTAGGCCCGATTCGGACTAATTTCCATTTAAGGGTTTTACCCGAGCCCGAGTTACCGTCCTAAAGGTTCTACCCGCGTCGGCAAGCCGGCCATATTCCACACACTTCCCGTTCTCGATTTCTATTATGTATATTACCAACAGTACATAACCCAATCCGAAATTAGAAGCACATGCCACGTATGAATACAAATTACACAACATCTGGTAATACCGTGGAAGAAGCCGAATAAGAATCCGAGGATAACCCGCTCGTCGGAACAGGAACCTTCCGTCGGATTCCGGTCACCACCTCGCCGGAACAGTTCCACAACGAACAAACAAGGAACACGCTCCACTCAAACTGCCGAACCCAGATAAACCAACAATTATTCAAACCATCCAAGAACAACTGACCCCAAGAGCTATACTTCGAAACAAGATATCCACGAATTGAAAAGAAAACAAAGAGGAAGTCTGGGTCCTTACCGAAAACAATGTCGGATGACGGACCCGAGCACAACAACAACAGCAACACCCGAGTCTGTAATCGAACACCGTATAGACCCTCACAAACAGCAACAACAAGCCCGAGCTAGAGAAACCTTTGCCCGGGAATCAACGCACACAGGTCCGCCACGGCCAACATCACCACCAACCACCCAAAAACACATCGCGGTGCGTCAACACCAACCAGACCACCAGCCGAGCCAACACAACCAACCAACACGAGCCCCCACACGAACCACTGCCGAAACCACCAACATATACAAACCAATAACCCAATTAAACACAGCCCGGCCAAAGGAGAACAACGACGGAAGAAGAAGATAAAAGAAGAAGGGAAGGCAGGAATTGGAGGCTTACCAGTGTTCGACGACCGACCGAGAGCCAAACCCCGCCACGCTGCATAGTCCGAGATGAGCCTCAGTTTCCCGTCACAACACACCACGAACAGCTCTACTCTCTCTCTCTCTATGCAAAGGTGGATGCGGCGGTCGCGTGAGGGAAGGGAGACAGGAGGGACGACGGTAACGATTCTCATAAGGGAAGAAAGGAAGGGATTTGAGAGAGAAGGGGGAAAGAGTGTGGGAGCGGCGGCAAGGAGAAAAGAGAAAAAGAGGAGAATAGAAGGAGAAAAGAAGAGGGGCTCGGGCTAGGGTTTGGCCGCCCTAGTGGACGACCTGTCGTCCGCTTAGGCGCGGTCAACCCCCCCTGCCTGGTCAACGCGTCCTCTTTTTTTTTTTTTTTACAGTAACACTGTTTCAAAACTACGCAGTTTTGACCGAACTACATCCAACTTAAGTTTTAGCTCTAAAACCCAATTCAACTCTAACGAAGGCTCGATAACTATGAGACCGGGCATAAAACTTAATAATTGGAGAGACACAAAAGCCATAAAACCCCAAAACCCCGGGAAACTCTCAAGGGTGAAATTGGAATTTAAATTCCAGAAAATTCCATAATTAAATTAAGGAAAAATCGGGGCGTTACACTAAAGCCGACGCAATCTATGAAAACATCGGGACATCGAACACAAACATTGACGGCCTTCGAGGTAACCTTCTAACTTATGAAATAACTATTCTTAAACCCTCTTTGCAGTAACCCAAGAAGATGGATATAACTCTAAAAGCTTCAACTTCCAACACCCAAGAACTCACCGAAATGGATTCGAGTGAGGACGATCAAGAATTCGGACCTCTCATCCAAAAATTCCACAAATTCATGAAAAAGGAATTCGAAAAGAAAGGAAGGAAGCTATCCGGTCCGCCGAAGTGCTATGGGTACGGAGAGGTTGGGCACATCAAGCCCAAGTGCCCCAAGGCAATGGAAGGAAAAGAAAAGAAGCCCTATAAGAAGCAAAGGGCATACATTTCTTGGGGAGGCGATTCCGGCAATGAATCATCCGACAGCGATGAAGAAGAAACGGCCAACCTATGTCTCATGGCACAGGAAGAGGAGCCGGAAGAAGTAAGTACTACTTCTCTAAATGAAGCGTTTACATATGAAGAATTGCAAAATGCCTTTGATGAACTTTATAGTGAATATATTTATGCTTCTAAAATTAACAAGGATTTAAAGAAACAAATAACAATTCTAGAAAATGATATGGAAAAGTTGACAAGTGAAAATGAAGAGCTTAGGGAAGAAAATAAGTTCTTCGGAAAGAAGAGTACCAACAAACCTGAAAGTTCTTCTAGGGAGTGCTCATCATGTAAGTCATTAAAGGAACAAGTTGAAGAACTTGAAACAACCTTAAAGAAATTTAACACTTCTCAAAAGAATTTAAATTCTATCTTAGGCAATTTGCAATCAACTAAACATGGACCAGGTTTCAAGAATGAACCTAAAAAGAAGAAAAATGAGCCTAAGTCTAGAAAACCTAAGGTTCAACCTAAGGAAATCAAAGTAAGCCAAGTACATAAGCATAGACAAAGCAACTACTATCAACCTAGGAGAATGTATAACCTAAATGTTATTTGTCATTATTGTAATAGGGTAGGACACATTGCTCCTGTTTGCTTTACTAGGCATAGGCATTGGGCACAAGAAGTAGCTCATTACCGGTATGCCTCTAACACTCAACGACCCAAAAAGATTTGGCTACCAAAAATCCATTAAATTGCTTATGCAGGTATGGTTGAAGGCATTAAGTGTACTTTGGTACCTTGATAGCGGATGCTCCAAGCACATGACCGGAGAGGCATCCAAGCTCTTAACAAATGTGGCCATGCTTGATTGATCCTTGTAGGAATGCAAGGATGAGTGGTGATGTTGAAAATGCTCATCTTTTGGTTAAACCTTTCTATCCTTTTTGGTATACTTTTAACAGTGCTCTTGATGCTTATTTAATTGATTGATGCATATTGCATTCATACATATCATTCATGGATAATGATAGAAAACATCATTGGAAAATATCTTGAGCATCCAAATTTGTCTTTATTGAAAAAGGGCTTAGAAGTAAGTTAATTTTGCATGAAGTTAGAAAATTTGGGTAGTAGGGTCATAACCCAAATGTTGCTACCCGAGAGCACAAGATGGTTTCCATTCAGAAATTTGGGTAGCAGGCTTCTACACAAATGTCACAACCCGAGAAGCACTAAACAGAATCAGTTCAAAATTTGGGTAGAAGGCTCTTACACAAATTTTCAAATCCAAGAAGAGTTAATCGTTTTGGTGATTAAACTATATTTAAACTTTTTCAAAGCCTACCCAACACCTCAAATTCATTATAAGGATATTCTTTTTATGCATATGGTTTCTTTTGACTCGCATTAAGTTTAGCATGTAGTTAGTGCATAATAGATCAAGTCGAGGAGCTCTAGCCTGCCGTTGAACATCCATAAAGAGGTAATTAATCCCATACACATGCTTAAATATAAATATTTTATTGCAATTATTATTATTTAACGAGAAGGTACAACAGTGACTGAGAAGCTGTTAGGGTAATTAGTAATATTGACCCTGATACTCTCATTCCAAGAGAACCACATTCCGCCCGAGTTGTTGGCCATGAAGTTCGAACCGGTTTGCTGGAGAAAAACGAAGTGGGATGACACAGTGATTATCCTCAAGCTGCCATAAGGCCTCTGTGAGCAGAACCATGTTGGGTTTGTACTGGTTCTTCAAATCTCTCAAGGTACGTAAAAACTCATGGGAGCGCCTAGCGATTCCTCTGCAGTTCCAAATTAGTAGGTGAACCTTTGGCCAAGTAGGTGGTAACCTAGCCACTCTCGGAACGCTCTGACCAGTCATCGAAATCTGGTAATAACTACCTTCGTTCAGAATTTGGAAAGTAGGCTCCAGCCGGAATTCCTGAAGTCTATTAGAAATGAAAAACATGATGGAATTGGCCGAGCCATAGAAGGATGTTCGCAAGGTGCTTTGGTCCTCCAGGAAGATCGTCTCTTCCATGGGAGTGACAAAGAATCTGGATGAGTAGAGTTCGTCGACAAAGACCAGACGAGGCATCCTCCCGAGCTCGTTCGGCAATTCCTCTGGACGCTCGTTTATCAGGCTATAGGCTAACCGAGTCCTCCTTCCTAAGGAGGCACCCTCAACAAAGAAGACAGATGATGGAGCAGGCATTCTATCTCGACGTAGTTTGTGTATTTCTCTCTCTGAATCTTTTTTTTTTCTCTAATCTCTATCTTAAAATGCTTTTGATTATTTGTTAACCATTGCCTTGCCTTTTTATAGAAATATGATTATCTGTTTTTCAAAGTCTAGACCCTACCTATCCCCGAAAAAGTCCAAAAGATTTTTCGGTAAACGGCAAAGCAAACTTCTCTCCACAAAACTCCAAACGGTTTACAATCTTTAAGGCTTTCCTTTTTTTTTTTTGAAATCTTTGCCACTGCCTACATTATTTCTCTATCACTTTGCATGTTTTCGGGCTGCAAACACTTGTGTTTTCCAGCTCACTTCTAACATGCATTATTCTTTCACTCTGGCTATCTTGGCTCTTTAATGAAGGGATACGAATCCCGAAAGACGTTTTTTTTGCTCATGTGGGGTTGATGAACAAGTGGTTGCCAATTCTTTTCAATGAATCGACGCGTGTTATGACGTCATCTTCGGCTTGCACAATAATGAACATCGTTTTATTGAGGAATATTTGATTTCTACTGTTACAAAAATATTTCTTTTGGGACAACTTGTTTATTTCTTCATAACATATTACAATAGAGAAGAAGCACTCTATGGAGTTACTTGCTTCTCTAGTTCTTTTACATGATTGCGGATACTCTCAACCTGAGAGGAAAGTCCCATACAGGCCATCTCGATCTGCATCAATGCAGCGCTGATCTTCTTCAGGGCTGCGTTCAGATGCTCCAGTGTCTTCAGTGGTGTACTGCTGTGAGCTACCTCTTTGCCCTTTTGATCACCGGTTTCCTTGCAACCGGAAGGTTCTTCCTTGGTGACCGGCTTCTTTCGACGTTTGCAAGAAATGGCCGTATCTTCCACACGACCAGGGATGCTCTTTCGCTTGCGACATGTCTTCAGTTCTTCCTCATCATCGGAATCACCAAAGAGAGCAGCACCAAAAGTATAACTTAACTCCTCTGAATCAGAGGTAGTTCTAGTTCTTAGTGGTGAGTCCATGGTTTGAGATATGCTTTGCCAGGTATGAGTTTGGTATTTATAAGCAGACGCGATGACGGTAAGGGCATATACGAGAATTCATGTTGCAAGAATGTGGAGTACTCGAGAAGGTTGCTGATGTAAGCCGTGACGAGACTACTAAAACCCGTAAAGAAAGAGTCATTCTTCCAAAATTCGAAATGAACTAACATTGATCTAATTTGTGCATTTTTATCATTTTATTGTATTACCTTTTGCTGACTTGAGTGTCAGAGTGTTTTCTAAGTTGTTTTGCAGATACCCCTCACTTAAGCCAAAAGAAAGGGGGAATAAAGACTTGCTGGAACAAGCAACTTCGATGTTGGTTACAAAAAACATCGATGTTTGATGAAGTTCAGCCTGCGCCAAATTTGACGACAGGCTGAAAACATCGATGTTTAGAGACCAAACATCGATGTTTATTGAAGTTCAGCTTGTGTCAAATTGGACCAGTGGCAGAAAACATCGATGTTCAGGTGCAAAACATCGATGTTCAGTGTAGTGCATGCTCAAGACTTTGACAGAATGCATACAACATTGATGTTCCGTATCAAAACATTGATGTTCAGGGAGTATCGATTCTTTTGCTATCTTTTGATTGTGTCTCTTCAATTTAATCTTTAGTTTGCCATTGTTATTCTTTTTGCTAATGCCAAAAAGGGGAAGATTAAATAAGAGTATATGTATATGCATCAAGTTAGGAGGAATCACGTTTTGACAAACGTAGGGGGAATTAACCTCATTTTGAATCCATACACTTGACATATACTCTTCTTGGTTTGTCATTATCAAAAAGGGGGAAATTATTGGAAATAGTGTTTTGCTAATGCCTCCTTGTCTCATATAGGTTTTGATATTGACAAACCGGACATTGATTCAAAATGACGACAAACCCGAGGCAAGAAGAAATCACTCCTGAAGCAAAAAGAAATGACTCAAAGAGAACAAATATAAAGTAAAGAAGAGCACAAGATTTGAAGTTATCATCCAAGAAGAATTAAGAACTCAATTGTACAAGGTTAACACTCAAACTCTTCTAAGATGTTAGCTCAAACAAAAGTAATTTTTCTCATGCATAGCATTCTTTGTTATCAATCATAAAAATGGTTTTTTAGCACTAAACACCGATGTTGTGTTTCTAAACATCGATGTTCCTGCCGTCCAAAAGGTTTATCAAAAGCGGCAGTAGCTCAAAACATCGATGTTGGCTTCCCAAACATCGATGTTCTCTTGACCGATTGCATTTCAAGATGTTTTGCAGAAACACTGTTCAAACGTCGATGTTCACTTTTCAAACATCGATGTTCACAGTTCAAACATCGATGTTCTACTGTTCAAACATCGATGTTCTACTGTTCATTGTTTTAAATTGTTTTGGCAGTGTTCCAAAACATCGATGTTCTCTTGGCAAACATCGATGTTTTAGTGACCGTTGGACTCAATAATTCATATTTACTGGCAAAACATCGATGTTCCCTTGGTAAATATTGATGTTCTAGTGACCGTTAGTCCAATAATTCATATTTACTGGCAGAATATCGATGTTCAGCCGTTATGAGCAAAAACTTTTTTCAGCCACCCATGTTATTTTGTCTAAAGGTATTTTAGATTGATTCCCCAACGGTCATACAAGTTTTCAGACTTATAAATAGAGCATTTACACCTCTGTTTATAATAAATCAACTCTCCACACATTTATCATTCATTGATACACATTCATTCAAGTTTTTATGAGCTAATATCCTTGAGAATTGAGAGAGTTGCCTTATAGAGCTTATCTTGTTACTCAATATCCACTCTTTGAGAGAGTTTCTGTTTTGAGTGTTGTGAGTGTTGTTATACACTTGAAGGGAGGTTTGTTCCCTTGTTGTGATTCATAGGAAAAGGGTTTTCTTTCTGTGTGAGAAGTATTGAAGTGAAGTATCTTCAAGCAGGAGCGTTGAGGTTCATGTGACTTGAACTCTCAAGTTGTAAACGGTTTGTTAAGCACCCGGAAGCTTAACATAGATAGTGAAATCTTCGAGAGAGTCTCTCGGAGGACTGGATTAGCCACACAAGTTGTGTGTGTGAACCAGTATAAAATTCGGTGTGTCCTTCACTCTTTCAATTCCGTAATTATCTCCTGCAAGTTTTTGATTTCGTCCGAAAAAAGCTATTCACCCCCCTCCTCTAACGTAGGGCACCTGTTCTAACATCTCCTTCTTCCCTTATCTAACTTGCTTTCCAGTTAGTTTTGCAAGTTGCATTCTATGCAGTGAAAGTCTGGTTTGTGCGAGAAACTATTTGGTTTTTATTAGGAACCAAATCGGCGATTAGTTCGAAAAGCTAATTCATTCCCCTCTTAGGATTTTCCGGTACACATATATTCTAATCCTATTTTCTAACAGCATAAACTAAGTTTGACTACAATTATTCAAGAGACAAATCATTGAGCATTTCCAATGCATTAATTAAGCTTAAATATAGGCATCAAAACACCCAAATCAAATATTTATGACAGTGGAGAATTAGGCATCATCATAGGCTGATTACCCATTTGCATCTAAGTATTTCCATGGCACTTATCATCATAGAAACCCATAAAGCATCAAGCTTTTGACATCAACGAAGATTTGGCAAAGCCATCATTTGCATTGTTCTTGTACTAGGAAACATTTTGATCAATCTAAGCATATGGGTTTCGGACACAAAACTATGATTTCAAAGGGCCGATTCTAGTGGCTAAACCCACTTCACCTTTGGAAAACATAGTATTACAACAATAATAAAAAAAAAAAAGCATGAACACACAACAAGAAAGCTAATATCACAAATATAGCAACCTAAAGCACTTAAATCTAACATTTTTTTATAATTTTTTTCGAAATTCAAAAAATCCTCAATAACCATGTCAAGACTCAAGAACCAACAATAACAAACAATCAAAATTATGGAGAATTACTGTCCTGTTATAAATAAATTGTGTGAATACCATTGTTACATCTAGTAAAATTCATTTTTACCGTATCTGAATTTATCTCCGGTAAATATTTTACCTCTATACCAAACTTCTACTTGGAATCATCTATTTGGTTAATTACCCTCCATAATTCTATTTGTCCTAATCTTAATATCATCTTTCTTTACCTATCATCCCTTTGATTTTATCCTTTTACATTAATCATACTTATCTGTTTTTATCTTTCCATTTTCAACTATAAATACCCATTCATTCCTTCACATTCATACACTTGCATCCAACTATAAACTTCACTCTCTTCTCATTTCCATACACCTCTCTTCTCAATCTCCTCCCCCAATTTTACTTTAATTATTCTTCATTATTAATATTATCAAAGTTGTATTATTACCATTAAAGGTGTATTACTTCCATCAAGGTTATATTATTACCTTGATCAAGCTTGTATTATTCCATCAAGAGTGAATTCCATCCCCCAATTTTATAGCACGTTATCAGTACGAGTCTCTAGCCAAATAAGGTACTTATTTCTAAACTTTTCTTATTACTACTTTCATCCTTTCTATATATATTATATATTCTATATTATTATTCTATTAATATTGTTGAAAGATTTATCGAGTAAGCATATATATATTACATATTCTATATTATTATTCTACTAATATTGCTGAAAGATTTATCGAGTAAGCATATATATAATATACATTCTATATTATTGTTCTATTGCTCTTATTACTTGTTTCATATCTTTCGTTATTATTTAATTTTTGTTGTCATGGCCAATGTTCAACACTTGAATTCAATGTCTTTGACATTTCCGAAAGAAATTTGACATGGGTACTAGATGCCAAAATGCATTCATATGCTAATAGTCTGGGAGACACTATAAAGGAATGAAATAAAGCATCTAGTTCAAATAAGGCGAAAGCTATAATTTTTCTTCGCCATCTTCTTTATGACAATCTAAAGATCGAATATCTTACTGTCAAAGACCCTGTAGATCTTTGGAAGAAATTAACAGAAATGTATGACCACCAAAAGATGGTTATTCTCCCAAAAGCTCATTATGTGTATATACATCTGAGGTTGAAAGATTTTAAATCTGTGCACGAATATAATTCAGCTATATTTTAAATATGCTCTCAGATAAACTTATGTGGAGAAAATATTATTGATGTTGATAAGTTAGAAAAAAAATTCTATTTTTCATACATCAAATGTGCTCCTACAGTAGCAATATCGTGAAAGGCTTCACGACTTTTTCGGATTTAATTTCATGCCTCCTTGTCAAATAATGAGCTATTAATGAAAAATTATGAATGCCATCTAACTACCTCTGCTTCATTCGCTGAAGTGAATGTGGCCATATATGTTGACCAAAAATTGGGTTAATCACTTTCTAATGATGATTAGTGATTTAACCATGTTTTGCTATGGGTCATGAATAGTTTTGATGGCTAACAAATTACAAGTGAGTTTGTCTCCTTGTGTTGATTTTAGTTTACAAGAGGAATTATTGTTTTTGCTAAAACCATATCTCAGAAATGTAAGTTTCCCGTAAACTATATGACACTCATATACAACATCAATCATGCAGCGGAAGCACGGAAACTAACCAAGAACCACATGTGAAGCATATAAACCGTATAACAAAATTTCGTACCTTGTTCGGTTGAGGTCTTTCACCCAACTGCTGGAACCAAATCAGTTAGAGCCAGACAAAGGCCTCGCCCCTCTACGGTATCCACACGAACCGTGATCAAGGTGGTGTCGTCACACGACCCAACTTCTGAGCACTCCCGGACTGGGTGCTAGCAGCAGAAACCGGGAGCTTGAATGGTTGTGGTGTTTCTCTTGTTTCTCAAACAAGGGTGTATGTGTGTATGCTCTCTAAAGTTCTCAAGAACTCTTCTCAAGAACAAAACCAGAGTATGCCAAGATGAAGAGGAAGTGATCTAATCACTCAAACCACACATCCAAAGCTAGTGGTCTTTGTTGGTGTTCTTTCTTCTCTCTTTTACAAAGAAGAAGAAGAGGAAGTGAGTAAGTGTACTCAAGACTCTCTTGAGCTTCTTGTGTCTGTCAAAAAACGTGATGTGCAGCTCTCAAAGGGTCTGAAAAAACTGATCACAACACACACACTTCCACTAACACATGTTGGCATAAGATAATGTGACTAATGGCAAACATGGTGGTACAATGATAACGACATTCATTATCATTAGCCTCCACTAATCACACTAATGTATTATCACACAAGACAGCACTAATGGGGCTCAATTATGCTGACATTCAGCAAACCAACCACCCAAAAACGACCCTGGTTCAACCACGGTCCAACCACAAATCGGTCCAACCATGGTCCAACCACGGTTCAACCACCTGCTCGAATCAACGGTTCTATGTGTGTGACCCTGTAGGCACTTGTAATGTCCGGAAATAATTGTAAAATCCCATTTTACAATTATAAGCAAAGAGCGGCGTCTAGCAACACATCATTGCTACCCGAACGACAAGATCAGTACTGATTCTCTATGCCTCGTAAGTATGTCATCGTCCCTTCGTCCCATTATCAAGATTAAACCGAGACATGGAATATGCCAATCTCGTATATGTTTAATCTCGGTTTCTTGATCCTCGAGTTAACTGTGTAAAACGGATACCAATGATATCAACATATCATAATCCGAGCACGGCCGTGCATTTACAGTTCAACTCTATCAAGAAACCATCCGATAATATACCCGTTATATGGGTTGGACGAATCCCCTCTTGATCAATCAAAACCCACTACATACTC
>JAKUCV010000036.1:0-43905 GCA_028386065.3 Turnera subulata | reverse complement strand
TCTTTCCAAACTGTGCCAAACCTGCTGCAGAAATCCTGAGTTATAAGGTACTGCTTTGCAAACTTCCATTGAAACAGCCGGGGGTCTTTCCATTCCTTGTCATATTTCTTTGAAAATACAAGCCTCTTCTTCTGCATCACCTCCTGATCCAACCCAGAGAATTCTCCTGCTATTTCAATGGCTTCCATAACAACTGGCATGCAGGAAAGTAAGTTGTGGACGTGAAACTCCACGCAATCCGTGTTCTGATAGAGTATGATGGCTTTAGCCCACCAATCCTTCGTGTCCAGGCTCTGCCTTATGTACAATTCTCCTTCTTTAAATACCCTGCAAACCTCCTTCAATGGCTGCTCTAAGATCCTCCACTTAATCTGTTTCTCTTCGAATCTCAAATTCTGTCTCATCTCTTCTGCAATTGTGTCATATGCAAAACTGAATAAGTCAAGCAATAAAATGCATTGTCTCTCATTGATTTGGATATTCTCCCGAAACACCATCAATGCCCTCATACTTCCCAATACTTCCCCGATCTGCCTAAACTGCTCCATTCTGCTTCCAAATCCTGTATATTTGGAAATAAAACAAATGCTAAACAATAGGAAATGGAAGAATATCACAAGGTTCCAAATTATCCTAAACTTCAAACCAAGACAACAGGAAGCAGATATGTCCTACCTGAGAGAAATGGAATAACAAGAAAATTGATAGCCTCTCCTCAATCTCCCAGATCAAACGTTACTGGTGGCAACCTGACATATATTAACACAGAGGAGAGGAAAAAATGTTGCAGGCTACAATATATCAAACTAGATGATCAAGACCATCAAATCCATCCAGCTTCGGAGAAGTTCTGCATCAGACAACAAGTTTTTCCTAGGAATAACTAAGATCTGGAGATCATAATTTTCCTGGGAAAATTATTATGGATAAGGAACAAATTTCTGTTTAAGGGGAGGCCAACCCCAACACTTGTCATTTTGGGACAAGGTGATTGTGTCCAAATTTGTTCCCGCGAGTTTCGATGTCACTAATGCCTTGTAACCGTTCCAACGACAATTTGATTCTCTTTCTTTCTAAGCGCTTCATATGCAAAAATAAAACAGCCTATACATTGTCTGATTGCTAAATAATTAGGCATTATTATTCTGTTGGCTAATCTTTATCTTTCTGTTTCTCTCTTTCGAATTTCTAGGATTTAAGATTTCATTTTTTGGTTTTAATCTGCTATCTGAAAAGTTGTAGTTCCTATATCAGAGGATCTAAAGATTTGTATTAGTGCAATATGCATTAGCTGCAGGGGACGAATTAATGGGATCATGGGCATGTAAAAAATGGCGTGTTACTCCTTCCATCCATCGTTGATATTTCTAGTGATAAAGAATAATCGGTCACTCCATAGCAGACCTATTCTTATAGTACAAAAGTGGTGCTGTCTTGTTCTTATACTCCATAGGAAACCTGTTCTTATGAAGCAGAGGTGCAAAGACAAGCAACTAATATCAAATAAAAGATTTTGATATTTTGGGTAGAAAGAAACAACTGCATCTGGTGGATTGATTTGAATTTGATATTTTGGGTTGCTGTAGTGTTCAGGGAAATAATTAAAAGATTTTGATTTGGTTTTATTGCCTGGACTTGCAACTACCTACCGACAAAGCCTGATGGCCAAGTCCAACAAGTCAAGGCACCATATGTGGCCTGTATTAATCTTTTCAGGTTTCTTACGCTTGGTGACCAGTTATTTTGGGTTTATTGATTAGCAGTTCTGTCAACTCTGATGAATATCAATAATTCACCAAGGCCATAGTATATGATCTCCACTCTTTCTCTTCTCCACAATGGCCCATAAGTAAATGCTGTGCTTGATTTATGGGGTCGGTTGCTGCTGTATCTGATTTTCTTTCTTACACCAGTTTGTGTGGACAAGCATTTGAGAAACTAGCTAGCCAACTGTTCCCACCAACCGAACCTGTGGAGTTCATCTACCTCTGGGTCATATCTCCCTCAAATAATAGCGAGCGTGACACATTAATAAAGAGAAAGCAAAACAAATGTAGGGAAAGGTTAGCAATAGCAATCAATGTGTTTTCACCAACCTTTGTATTAATTATTTATTTATTAGAAACAAGAACTCAACCGTATTAAGAAAGTTTCATGTAGCGGAAACTTCTGGAAGAGAGGGACTGAAGTAGTAGTAGTAGTATTGAGTTGGGATTGTTTCATTATTGGATCATTTTAATTTTACTATGTGGTCATATATAATGGCTACCAAAGTTAAGTGTATAAGGTATCCAGTTTGAAACCCACCATCACACTTTATAATTTTGCACCAAACCTACCAAAATCAAAGGGTTTGAAAGAAAACTGATTTGTCCCTCCTAGGGCTAGAACAAAACTCCTAAGCTATTAAGTTGGGCCAATCAATTGATTCCACCAAATCAAGACCATTACGTGGTACTCAGTAATGAACAAATTCCTCGGTGCCATCATACGTTGCAAAGAAATTAAATGAGCTGGCTTATATCAGACTATCATAATTTCTTGAAAAGGACATGTTTCTAACTTTAGATACTTTTTTTCTTGCAAGCTCCATTTATTTATTTTCTTTTCAAGGGTTGTATTCTATTATGTATATTCGCATAACCAGAAAGATCTGGGCCGTCCAATGGATCGATATTTTGATTGGCATCTCATGATTAATGCATTGTTTTCTCAGCAAGTAACCGCAACATCGGCCGCCACATCTCCTCGACAATGCTTGACCTCTTGAGTCTTGGCCCATTACGTTGCACCCAAAGCCTCCCTATAAAAGGGGCCACTACGCAACTTATGAGTTGCCAAAACCAAAACACTAGCGACAAAGAGAGGGTAGCTGGCTAGGTTTTTCTTTGGCAAATTAGAGAGAGATCATGAGTGGAGGAGGCATGGAGTCAGTGGCGAGGCCAACTCCAAGCCTAGGTGGTGGACAAAATGGGCAGCACACAAAGGAGAGATGCGGGCAGTTTCAGATGCCACTGCACTATCCAAGGTACACCAGGGCCGAATACGAGGCCATGCCTGAGTGGAAGCTTGATTGCTTGCTTAAGGAATATGGGTTACCAACTGCTGGAGATGTTGAACACAAGAGAAGGTTTGCCATGGGGGCCTTCCTCTGGCAATATTAGAATATTCCTAGCTAGTGTTTATGATTTGGTTAACGGGTCATTATGAGCAGTTCTGTTTTCAGGTGTTGTGATCAGATCCTGTAAGGCTTTGTCCTGCTTTGTAATGTTTTCAGTTGGGTTCTAAGTCTAGTATGATTGGGGAAAAGTAGTATTTTTTTTGCAAAAACAAGGAACCAAAAAAAGGTAATTTGTCTGTTTTTATGGTGGTAATGTATGTGATCATCTGTGTAATCGTTAGCTAGGCGTAATGTGTTGGGTTGCTATGGGTTGTAGATGCGTGGTCTTTCCCACCTAATGATTAAAGTTCTACTGATGAGTTACACATTGTGATCTTTTGGTTATGAGCAATGAATATTACGCATAGCCACACACCTTGCATTCTTCTCTCAATCAATGTGGATTCTTATTGTCTCTAATTTTCTTAATTTGCTATACTGCTCAAATCTTATATGTCAAGGAGGAAGCCTTCAACCACGACAATTGCTCTGGTAACTTCCCACTCTGACCCTTAGGTCTTCAGCACTTTTTTTAAACATTAAACTTTTATTTTGAAGATCCATTTTATCATTGAACTTTTCGCTGATACAACTTTTGATTTTTGTCTCTGTTTTTATTGCTAGGGTGGAATTGCCGGGGTCGTATAAGGAGGGTGTGAAATTATGGGTGAGGAGCGACCACATCTATGCCTCAGGATTGGAGCGGGACATATCAATTCCAGGTGCAGAAGCTAAAGTGGCTCTTTGCGAAAGTAGTTGGAGGCCAGAGGCATTCATGCTGACCTTTGTGTCTAAAGTGAAAGCAGAGCATGAAACTGAGGGGTTTTGTTACTGGTCCTGATGATCAAGAGCTAATTTGGTTTCATGATGGGATAGTAATTACTAATTATGCATTTAAAATGATGGTACCTATTTCGTTTTGTGAAGCATGGATAGAAATGGATTCTTAATGGAGGATTGAACAGATGGAAAATGCATGTTCTATTTTTTTTTTTTGAGAATAAATGCATGTTCTATTTAAATTCGCCTGTTTTCTGATTTTGATAAAGATGATTGATAGTGTTATATGAATCTCCGCTCCGGGTTCCAAAAAAAGTGTGTGTTAGAGGACCCGATAAACTAACCCAACCCATCAATTTCTTTTGGGTTACTTGGCGGGATAAGTACGTATAATTAAATTAATTATTGATATTCTTTTTGGCAAGTATAATGTCCTTCAAGAGCTTGTTGACCGACATAGTGATAGATAACCATATTTTACTTTTTTTTTTTTAATTCAGGTGGATAAAAAATTGATATTTTTATTTCCAATGGAAGGGGAAAAGACTATCATACTCAATAAGAAATAGTGACCCTATAGAATTTGCCTAGTGCCTGGATTCCAGAAAAAAGTGATGAGGACCCAACCCGGCCAACCCTCAGTAGTAGTTTCTTTTGCGTTACTTGGCGGGTTAAGTACATTTTTTTCTTTTTTTTCTCTGAATCTTTTTTTTTTAGTTTTATAGTAAGGTTTATGGAAATTTTTGCCAGATAAGTGTTGTCTCTTGGTAGAGAGATTTTCCATTTTTGTTTCTTTTCAGACTTAGAAATAAAGAATAGGATGATCAAAGAAGAAATAAAGAATAGGTGGAGAAAGAAGGTATTAAACTAATTGTGATGTGGGACCCACAAGACTCACGGGCCACGGGTATTTAATATTATAAAACTCAACCAAACCTACTGTACAGGTGTCAGTCTTAGTGGTTGTAACCGGACAAGAAAGTTAAGAGTCGGTGATGTGCCCCCACTCAGTCAGACACTCTTCTCTCCTTACTTAAAGAGTAAAAAACCTCAAGAGAGAGAAGCTCAAACATTTTCTTCTAGGGTTTTGAAACCTTTTACTCTGTCGTCTTTTACTCTCGTTCTTCTTCTTCCTCTGTAGCTGTCAGAGAAAAAGTATACACGTCCGTTTAATTTATGCTACTGTTTCAACTTTTAGTTTTCTTCACTAGTCTCATCCGCCTCCCGGATGGATCTTTCTGTGTTCTCTTGGGTTTTTTTGCCATTTTTAACTTATAATTGTTTTGATTTTTTGCAGTTTGGATCGCTTGTGAAGAAGCTGTTGAGAGAGAAGGTATATGCGTCCACTCTTTCTGTTTTTTCTTCTTCTTTGTGCTGTTTCCTCTATTATCTAAGTTGTTTATCTGCTCCGGTGAATGTTACTGTGTGTCATCTACTAAAATGGGCTAAGTTTTACCGGTGCCTTTGGGTTTTGTTTTTGTTTTTGTTTTACATAGCTGAGATACGGCTGGTAGAGTGTTTGTTTGTTTTTTTAATTATTTTTTGCGATTTGTTAGCAGTAGGGCGCTGTTTTGCCTGGAGTGTCTTGCTTTCCTTAGTGGTGTTTAGTTATCCGTGCCTGTCTGATAAGATTTGCTTGGAATGGGATATAGTCTCTTTTTCCTTTCTTCGTTTCTGTGGTCTGCCTAAAAGGTAGGGTGTATGTTTTTCTCTTCACACTTCGTTGCTTGCTAGTTAACATCACATGCCCCAATAAGCAATGTAGACTGATTTTGGCTGCCAAATTATCTTTGTAGTTTCAGAGTACCTGGATGCAGTCTTGTTCTCATAAAAAATTCTATGTATTGGTCTTCAATGATGTTTTTCCAGGTTCAATATCTGTCAGGTTTCTTTGACTTCAGTTTGCCTGCTTCTTTGTTTTATGTCATGTACATTGGATTGGCTTATAGAGATCACCATGTACATAATAACATCCACATAAATCGTTCGAGCCAACATGGCATTGTTTTATTGGTGTAGTCTGCTGATGTTTGCCAGCATGATGTATGTTCTGTGAGATATGTGACATATATGTGTAACATGTAGGTTATTTGTAGCAGTTATATGTCACTCTTTAATTTCTCTAATTGATCTGATCTTGTAGAATGGCAAATCAGAGGAATCTCCGCAGAGGTACACCCAATGGTAAGAATTCCATACTGTTAGTGTCATGCCCCCACCTAAGTATGACCGGCCAGGCACCGTGTGCACCCATACCGTGCCACAAGGCACCCCAAGGCCTATACTCGAACATATAGAAGTTAATCGCCTTTGCCTAGCGGATTACTAACCAAAACACGAGCGCAGCGTAACAGAAGCAAAACAACATTTGCAAAGGCAACATAAAATACTAATTATATAAACTCATTTATTAAGCCATATCTGCTAATGTTATAAAATTCTTGCTACAAGGGGTACTACCACTTATAATCCAAGTTCTAACCTCTTTAGCAAATTAATACAGTTTAACAACCAATTAAATGACCATTCCGGCTATACCCATCGACCTACTGCCCGTATACTCAATCTCACACCTGCAAGGCAAGGGGAGGAGGGGGTGAGTATAAACTCAGTAAGCAAATGTGCACACAAGCAATAACCACCCAAAGCATGCAATGCTCAACAAACATGCATCCAATCAGCAAGGTATCCGATCCTCCGTGATCAGGCCCACGGGTAAGCCAAGTGATGTTCTCCGAGCCTACTTGCATGTCTAGGCAGCCATGCACACATGCACAACATTATCCCACAGCCCCACATACGAGGCATAACCGAATAGCCCACAATGTGCATATGGCTTGCTACCGAGGCACACACAACGCCCTTCATAGCACCACCCTTTGGCCAAGCGGATCCTACACCGCAATGACCCAACCTGTCAATAATACCAAGCGGGAATAATCCTCCGCAAGGTTCCATAACCTATCATGTGGCACACATCACAAGTGCCCACCAATCTCACGGTACGTACAAGCCCCGCTTGCACTACCCACATGATCCATTGGCCAACGATCTCCATGAATGCAATGATGCAAATGCAAATGATGCACAGCCTCTTAGGCACAACCAGCAAGCCAACCATAGGCAAATAACCATTAACAAATGCCCCATAGGTGCCAACAACAAGCAAACTATGCAATTGGGCCATCTGCCCAGCAAGCACACAATAGCAACTATCACAAGTACGCATCATCTACTTACCTAGCAATTTGGCAAAAGAATGCCAATCATTCCTTCCCTTTGGAGCCCTTGGGCATCCTGGGATCATAGAGCCCTGATAAACACATGTAAATACATATTATAACTCAATCACATCAACTATAGTATGTAAAGCACAACTCAACCTCAACATACCATCCTTACACTAACCCGGGTAGAAACTGCCCTGCACCAACAAAAGGTTCACCACGAAATACAAGGCCTCTACAGGCTGAACCAGCTTCGAGATTTAACATAAGAGTTGTAGCCCTACCTCTTATATTTCCAGAGCCACAAAGAACACCCTAATCCGAGGTCTTTAGCTTCAGATATGCCTTCAATACCAAGATTGGGGCAAGCAGCAGGACTACTGCAGACCAGACCTCTTTGAGAGAGCATAACTCGCCCAGTTCTGCTTCAAATCCAACAAACTTGGTTCCATATGAAAGCTATGGATGTTATCCAATCATAGGATTTGATTTCACTCAATTTTGACCAGGGGTTTGGCCGAAATCACCATTTTAGTGCCCAGGGGTCAGTCTGCCCGAGAGCAGAACCCCTAGGCTCACTTCTCTCCTTTTCCCTCTATTTCTCCACTCTCTTTTCTCTTCAGCCCTTAACCACAAAATTGGCAGAGATAAGAGTGAGGGAGAGGTCCTTGCTTCACCTCTTAAGACCTGCCCAAGAAGGTGAGTCATCAGCGCACTTGCCACCTCTTCCTCTTTAGGTGCCACATGCACCAAAATGCCACCTCGTGCTTATCCATAGCCAATTGGCCCGTGCCACACAAGCTGCTAGCTTGTACACCCAAAGCCACCAGCACCTTGTTCCTGAGCCACTTGGCTCACTCTGATTGGTCGATTTGGCTAATCACGAGTTTACACATCATCGGGTCCAATTATGCACCGACGTGCACCCCGGTGCCCCCATGGTGCACCGTTTCGTGCCAACTCGAGCCAACGGGTGTCTCCCTTGGGAAATTGTGCCTCCAATGTACTAATTGCACTTAATTAATACATTACCATCATAATCCATCATTTATCGACTAAATATATAAGTCGAGTACTCGGTAACCCTAAACAGGCCATCCGTGCCATCGGGTCACAACAAACCCATTTGTGCTGAGACGCCCCAACCCGTATTTACCGTACACAGTAAACACGTGCCGGAACTGTGACCACCCTGACCCAACAAAGCCCAAGCATACAGTGTGAACTACAATAACTCGGCCCAACGGCCCAAAATAGTAAAACATCATAAATAATAAATCCCGGCCCAATGGCCTGACAATAACATATCAAAACTGGCCCAACGGCCCAACAATAATAAAAACATGCACAGCGGAAGACTTTAAATAACTAACACTGTATGCGACACATGCAATCTATGGATCCAAGCCTGTCCAAGGGTACGCATCAGCTCGCCCGGTACGTTCCTGCACTACAAGCAACTCGTCCTACGGGATGAAACCCCGCAGGCGAGGGGTGAGTCCGAAACGCTCACCGACGAAAGATAAACAGTGATATATTCAACCATAATACTTACGAAATAAACACAACAACAAGCACAAACAAACACTTCACAAGAATACTGCCATAACAACTAACACATACTTTACGACAGAGGAATCTAACTCAAACAACACATCAGAGAAATCCAACACGAACAACATAACAGAGGAAACCAACACGGACAACACGGTAGAGGAATCCTACTAAATCATATCAAAACCAAGACCAAACGAATACTCATTACTTTTTATTACCAATTTTTATCTTTCGGCCCCGTCACTGGACAAGCTAGGGTCGTACCTGGTTATTAATTAATTCCGGATGCCAGGTCAAAGAACCAAACCAAACCAATTCTTACCATACCGGGACCACGTCCCAAATTATACCGGGTTCAACAACCCAAAATACCATACCGGGATCAACATCCCAAAACCGGATATTTGGTATATCCAAACCACTGGGTATTCGGTATACCCCGACCTCAGGCAACAACATGCCAACCAGATATTCAGCATATCTGAGCCACTGCGGATATTTGGCATATCCGAGCCACTGCAGATATTTGGCATATCCGAGCCACTGGGTATTTGGTATACCCTAACCACAGGCAACAAGCCAAACGGATATTCGGTATATCCGAACCACTGGGTATTCGGTATACCCTAACCACAGGCATCAACATGCCAACCAAATCAAGTAACCAAACCAAGTAACCAACCCTAGCATCCCAGAATTAATTTTCAAACCATCGGGTCGTACCACTACTTCCCACATATATCATCATCTCATATCAATTCCAATTCCAATTTCCAATCTCAATTATCCACGGTCAATAGCTTATTCCAATTATCCAATCACAACACTGTCTACCATCATCAATCACAAAATCCATAACAGTCAAACAATTATCCAATTTCCTATTAGCTCAAGTTACACAACAGACCATTCCTTCATCAGTTTCATAACATCAATTACTCACAGTCCAACATCAATCACAACACAGTATCCAATAAACCAACAACAGTCATACAACGGTTCAATCAAGCAAATCATCATCATAGCAACAACAAAAACAATAACCATAGCTGCCAAATACCCAATACAATTCCATATTACTAAATATTCACCAACAGTACATATGGCACCAATTATTCACAATCATCAATTCATCACAATATCCACACGACCAATAGCACAGTCCAACAACATCAACATCAATAACCATAACTGTCAAATATCCGACAATGACCCTCTCAGTAGTTCATTCAAACAGCAAAACACACAATTAACCACATTGACCAGTTCATCGTTATTTTCAACACAATACCGCAAATCCAATATCACAGTCTACGATCAACAACAACGACAACATCACAACAGTCAATCAACCAACAGTAATCATCTCAGCTGTTCAATCAAGCAGCAAAGCAAACACAGTATTACGGGCACATATCAAGGGTTATCCATCCTCACCTTGGCCGATTACTCAACTCCAAAGACAATGTCCGGTCCGAAGCCGGCTCCTCGGGAAACTGCCCGATATCTAAACCTATACAACAAAACAGTATATACTCACATAAGATGCACATAAGAGTATGTCATGATGCCAATACTGCGAAATAATCCCATCCCGGTTCGTATCTTTTATTATCATCTTTTATCGAAAATATATCGTACGCATATAAGGTTACAAAAACATATTTACAAAACTATTAAGTCATAACATTTCCATAGAATAATATACTTTTTCTAGAATAATAATTACCATAATTTTTTTGGAGTTATAATATATGTATATATTTTCCATAATATTTCCATAAAAATTATCATACTTTCCAAAATACTATTTCTACAAATTATTACTTACTATTTATATATTCCCAAAATTATTTCTCATATACCAAATACTTATCCAAAATTTATATTTTTCATTAATTCCACAATTATATATTTTTTTCTTTACCCAAAATTAATTTTTCAGAATTATTATTTTTTTTAAATATAAACGGACTGGGCCTGTGTGTCCAAGCCCAGAACCCAAGCCCTACAGACCAAGCAGGAGCCCAGCAAGCCCAGGCGCAGCAGCCCAAGGTCAGGCCCGCGCCCAGCAGCCCGAAGCTCACGCGTGGTCAGCCCAGGCCCGCGGTCTCAGCCCACACAACCCATTCAGCCCAAATCCTCTAACCCGATTCCTAATACGCGGGTCGACCCGACCCACCCGTCATTGAATCGGGTCGTGTCTTCCTCAATCTGCTCACCTTCGACGGCGCGGCACGGGACGAGTAGTCGTGGCGGCGCGACGCAAGGAGGGAGGGAGGCGAGGCGGCGTGCGGCGTGAAGGCGGCGGTGACACGCGAAGCGGTGCAGATCGACGGCGTGTGCACAGTGCAGAGGCGCTCCGGGTTGGCTACTGTTCACCTCTGTTTCTTTTTTTCTTTTTTTCTTTCTTTTCTTCTATTTTCCTTCTTTTTCTCCTTATTTTCTATTTTCTGTATATTATTATTTTTCTCTTTTCTTTTTTTTTTATTTCTTTTTCCTCTCTGTTTCTTTTCCTTCTTCCTATTTTTTTTCTTCTTTTTTTTTCTCTTTTTTTTCTCTTTTTTTTCTTTTTCTCTCTTTTTCTTTTTCCTCTCCTTTTCCTTTTCTCTCTTTTTTTTTTTCTTCCTTCTTCTTCTCCTCACCCGGCTCTTCTCCCTTTTTATAAACTGAAATTTACTATTTATCATGTGAACATCAATAATAAAATTTCGTCCGCATTACGGGCGAGTCCGGTCCGGTCCAGAAAATAACAGATACCTCCTTAGTTATTTTCCGGTGTGATTTTCCGAGAAATTCCGAAACCTGAAAAATACCAACTTAGTTCCGAAAAATCCGCGGGAAAATCACGAGCGCTGGAAAACTCTCGGTTTCGAAAAACGACTCCCGATTTACCTTGAATTAATTACCCAAGATTAATTCAACAGTAAATCACGGTAAATAGACTTTTACAGTCCGGTAAAAATCCAAAATTTTTACCCGGGCTGTTACATGTGCACACTAGGCCAAGCCTACGTGCACCATTGCCCACAATCCGACACCAACACATATTACCAGGCCAATACCTATACCATCATAACCTACACGGGCATCCTTGAAGGACAAGTACCCAGCTCTCATCGTATGAGCATCCCTCTAGGCACCTAGGTGTACCTGGGGTATCACAGCTAGTATATGATAAAGATGATCATGTAAAGCTTCATATCACGTTAAGTGTCTGTGTACATCAAATTTCTATACATACCAATTCCTTTTCTTTCTTTTTTTTTGTTTTTTAGCTCGATTGCCGGTCTTACCTCCCGGGTGGAATGAGGATACCCTGCACGGGCTTGTGAGCTCTCTCATCATTGCTGTCAAAAGCAGCACTGCCATGCCTAAAGCATACAGAGAGGAGAGAGATGAATTGAAGGATAGGTTCAGAGACCTTGGGGACAAACTCAAGACAGTACAAGAGGATTTGCTGAAGGAAAAAAAGAACCTTACCCTCTCAAAGGATGTTGTGCCAGATCTGATCAATAGGGTTAGGGTCCTGGAAGGCCCTTTGGCAAACATGTCTGAGTAGCTTTCCTCCAGTGCTCTACCTTTACAGGTAATATAGTTGTTAACTTTACTAAATTTTAATGTAAGTTTATTTTCTTTATAAACAAGGTTATAGTTGAATATGAGCACAGTACAAACACATACTGGCCTTAGCGCTTATTTATAGGTGTGATTAACATTCTTTTGTTTTTCATTGTCTTCTAATTTGAATTTTTGCAGGCGTCGGTGACCCTTCCTTGGGATACCATGTCTGAAGGAGAGAGGAAAAAGGCTCGTTACGAAATGTTTGTTGCCGGTAAGTGCGTGGTTATTTAAATTTTTGTAATCATATGTTACTCCATTGTCCATTCTATTTTTTTTTTTTTCATGTAGGCATCCTGCCTATGCAATACAAGGGGAGGGATTTGTTCTTCCATGGCCAATATGACAAGGCCAAACTTCGCCGCATCTTCAATCGGGATCTGACCCCAGTTGGGCAGGGCTGAGCTGAGCTGAGCATTTTCATTTGCTCCTTGGTGTTATAGACTTATGGAATTTACCCTACATTTGACCTTACATAGTGAAACCAAAATGGGGGAGTGTTGGAATTGGAGGGTCATAATGGGGAGGATTCCGTGAATTCTTCCTCCAGTATATCCCTGTTATGATAATTCCTTCACCCTTCAAATTTTCAGTTTCGGGTTGTAATGTTGACTCTTAATGTTTCCTATTGGTTATTTCCGAACTTCATGGTTGTTTTCTGTAACGACTTACTGTATATGATAGCTTCCAATAGGGTTATGGCTCCCCCAACATTCCTATACTATTCGGTTTCGGTTCTTTTTATATACCTGAGCTATTTTCCGTTTCCATCCTGTACCTGTATTATTTAAATCCCTTCATTCGTATTCTTCCGTCAATATGGCCAAACGGTAACTGTGCTACTGTCAAGTTCTGCTGGTGGCAATACGACATGGAATTTTCTGCAGAAATTGTTTTCTTTAAATACAATTTTGAAACCGGAAAAATAATTAAAGATTAATTAAGAATAAAATTTAAGCTAATGTGATTGTTAATGAAAACAAAAACCAAACCCTATTATTTAAGCACCAACCCTATTCTTTTCTCCTTCTCTTTTTCCTTAGCTTCTTCATCGCTCTTGTTCTTCATCACTGCTTCTTTCTCCTTTAGTTTCTTCTCCTCTCTCATTCTTTCTCCTTCACTCTCTTCTTCTCTCTCATTCTTTCTCCATCCCTTAACCCTAAGTTTCACTATTCATCCATGTCTCTCCCTTTTAAATTCGTCATGGTCTCCCAAAACTTCACCACGAAAATGACTAGTACTCTTATATAGTTTTGTTGTAATTTGTTTTTAGGGAAGTCTGTAGAATTTCTGAACATCAACAAAAGAAATTGCAATTTGTGCCTTCTTTTTCTGATGGCAAAATCAACTAATCTGATCTGAGCAGTGATGTTCATAAATTAATATAAAGATTAAGTGCAAAGTAAGTTGGGTATAATTCAAAGAAGGTTGTTTTAGGATGGGAAGTTGATTTAAATTGGGAGGGTTCAATCTTTAGGGTTTTTGCTTCTAATTTGGGTTGTTGTTTTTTACCTGCTTAATCGTTTTCTAAAAAAGTTGAACAGTTAATCTTCGGTAATTCTTTTTCATTTTTTACAAAATCATTTCTTTTTTTTTATTAAGTTACTTAACTTCAGCCCACATAAAAAAATTCACGCGTAATATAGTTGGCTTGCCACCTGTCATGACACATGACAAATTTAAAAGGTTTAAGTTAACTAAATATTGTCGGAAAGACCCAAATCGAATAGTACAGGAATAATGGGGCTAATATTCGCTTCCAATACTGGGCCAGCTTTGCAAACGTTTCTTGACCCAATAACACAATGATGATAATTTCATTACCACTCAAGGAATTAAGCCCAAGGGAAGCCCATGCGAAAAGCAGCACACGTTTTTTTTTAAAAAAAATAATGAAAGGGCGCACGTTAGCACAAATAATCAAACAACAAAAAAAAAGAGCCACTGTCTGTATAAAAACAAAAACCATTAACACAAGCCCACCTCGCAATTCAAAATCTCCGGTGGATAATTATTTTCACATTTCCCTCATTTTCCTCCCAATTTTAAAAAAATTCCCTCCCCGCCACAATTTCTTCTCCACTCTTTCTTTTAATCCCTATAGTGCTTATAGCCTTATACTATCCCCTCCATCTCTCTCTCTCTCTTCATTTCTCGATCTAAAACCCTAACTTTACTTCACCCAGGAAAAAAAAAAAAAGAAAAGTGAAGAGGGAAAGAAAAAAAAAATGCCGCGGGAAATTATCACGCTGCAAGTGGGACAATGCGGGAACCAGATCGGGATGGAGTTCTGGAAGCAGCTCTGCCTCGAGCACGGCATCAGCAAGGATGGCATTCTCGAGGATTTCGCTACTCAGGTGTGGAAATATCTTTTGCTTACTGTAGAAAATGGGCCTGTGTTCTTTTTCCCTTTTTGGGTTTTTCTTATTATGCGAGTTTATGTCTATTATCTGTTTGTTGTTTTGATTTTCTGGGTGGGTGGGTGGGTGGTTGTGGTGGTGTAGGGAGGTGACAGGAAAGACGTGTTCTTCTACCAAGCTGATGATCAGCATTACATTCCACGCGCTTTACTCATAGATTTAGAGCCTAGGGTTATCAATGGTATCCAGAACAGCGAGTACCGGAATCTCTACAATCACGAGAACATCTTTGTTTCTGATCATGGTGGTGGTGCGGGTAACAATTGGGCCAGTGGGTATCATCAGGTTGGTGGCCTGTTTTTTCCTGAATTATGAATCACTTTTGAAATGTCTTTGTGGTGGCCCAGCGAGGTAATTTTGTGCATTGGTTTGTGATTGCCTGTGATCAGGGAAAGGGAGTTGAAGAGGATATAATGGACATGATTGATAGGGAAGCTGATGGAAGTGATAGTCTCGAGGGGTTTGTTCTATGCCATTCAATTGCCGGAGGAACTGGCTCAGGTGTGCTTTGCTTAACATTTCACTCTCTCTCTTTTCCTGTTAAGAAATATAGAGTTTCTTCTGGACCTCACTGGTTTACTCAAAATTAGTAGTATTGATTCAGAATCCACTACAATTACCTTCACCATACTAGTGACCGGAGGTTGGCTTAAATCTGATTAGTGATGTTTGATGCCCGCAGTTGGACAACTGATTGCGTAGACACACATGCTGTGTGTGCGTTGTTTAGCACTATTGCGCTCCCGTTTACACAGTTGCTCAAGTCAGTGCTGTATTGGGTGGTGCCTGATTGCAGTATTTGGTATGCGTGTGTGCTAACCCGTGTGCACAATTGCACAAGTGAATGTGCAACTGAGTTCCCTCATTGTCCTAACCATACACACAATTGCACACTGGTTGTGTTCTTGCACTAAGCAAGCACAATTGAGCTATGGTGTGTGGTAGTGGGGCCACATTAAGCTCATATAAATGCTTGGAAGTTGGAATGTTTGTAGCACCTTCTGAGTTAGTACAATAATATCAGAGGAGCATTGGAAGATATGGGTTTACAACAAGAAGTTTTAATTCTGAAAATACTTAAGGATGAAGATTAATAGTTGACAACTTTAGGTCAGTTTTAATGTTAATCTTTCTTTAATACTATTCCTCCACCTAGGCAGGCAGTACACGTTTCCAACTTCCAAGCATAGATTTGGGTTATGGACCATAACTTGAATAGAAAAATCTGATCAATGGAATAATTCAGTCAGAATTTCTACCCTTGTGTCCAGCCATTGCTTTGTCAATGTTTGCTTCAATTTCTGCACAACATAATTATTCCGTAGATGCATCTCAAGTGCTCTGCTAATTTTCTCATTGAAGGTATGGGCTCATATTTGCTGGAGACTCTTAATGATCGGTACAGCAAAAAGCTTGTTCAGACATACAGTGTATTTCCCAATCAGATGGAGACGAGTGATGTTGTTGTCCAGCCCTACAATTCACTTCTAACACTCAAGAGACTGACACTGAATGCTGATTGTGTTGTTGTTCTTGACAATACTGCACTAAATAGAATTGCTGTGGAGCGCTTGCATCTTTCAAATCCTACATTTGCTCAAACAAATGCTTTGGTATCTACTGTCATGTCTGCAAGCACAACAACTCTGCGATATCCAGGATATATGAACAATGATTTGGTTGGGCTTCTGGCCTCTTTAATTCCAACACCAAGATGCCATTTTCTTATGACAGGGTACACGCCACTTACTGTGGAACGCCAGGTAACATTCTAACGTTGTGATTTACCTAATTACATTAGGTCCATTAACCATGTCCTTGCTAATTACGTTTTAAGGAAGCACTATTTTATTGAGGCTGATGTCGCTACATGTTTTTCCAGGCCAATGTGATCCGAAAAACCACTGTACTGGACGTCATGAGGAGACTTCTGCAGGTGAGAGGTTTCGCTTGCTATTGCTTCATCAGGTGTCAGTTTGGCATTTTTTTGACTCTTACCTTCCCTGCAGACCAAAAATATTATGGTTTCCTCTTATGCACGGACAAAAGAAGCTAGTCAAGCGAAGTACATTTCCATATTAAATATTATTCAGGGCGAAGTAGACCCTACTCAGGTATTACGATTGAATGTTATTTCTTACCTTGTTAGAGATGTAGCTGTAGAGGATTTGGTTTTGATGCTGACTTAGTGTTGGAACCTTCTCTGTTTTCAACATGAAGGAGTGCTATTTATTGGACAATATGACATTCACCAATTAGATTTTCTAGTCCTGTATTTGATGTTGACCTATTTATTGGGTAACAACTAGGTATGAAATGCAGTATTTCAATAACTAAATGAATCCTAAAGTCTTTCTGGCTTCAGGGTTGTCTATGTATCCTTTCAGCTTTTCCTAGATTCAGTTTGTCTTAACCACATCACATGGCTTGTTATTTCAGAACTTTCAAGATCATTAATAAACTGTAGTCTATTTTGATAATCTCTGTCTGGATACTCTGCTTATGTCAGTTATATTGCTATCTTATTTCAACAGTGTTGCATTTTCCCTGCTCTTTTGTCAGGTTCATGAAAGTCTGCAGAGGATTCGTGAAAGAAAGCTTGTTAACTTTATTGAGTGGGGCCCTGCAAGTATACAGGTGTTTCTCTATAATACAAAATATTCATTCTGCTTTTGACTCATCTGTTCTCTCCTCCTACTGTTCCATACTGTATTTTTCATTAACATATTCATATTGTTTTTGAAGGTTGCTCTCTCCAGGAAGTCTCCATATGTTCAAACTGCCCATAGGGTAAGGTTTTGTTTCTTGTCTTTACATTGTCAAGCATCTTGTTGCTTTGGTACTTTATATGATTGAAGTTGTAATTTCATTAGAAACAACTCTCAGTGAGAAATTTTGAAGATGAAATTTTTTTATTCATACAACTTTTTTTCTCTACTTAATGAAATGGTATTCAACTGCTGAGAGAGAATAAATTCATGCTCCATTTGTAGGTAAGTGGTCTCATGCTAGCGAGCCATACAAGTATTAGACATCTGTTCAGCAAATGTTTAAGCCAGTATGAGAAGCTGAGGAAGAAGCAAGCGTTTCTTGACAACTATCGGAAGTTTCCAATGTTCGCTGTAAGTTGCCTTGAATTTCAGGCCCATTGGTCAATGTTATTCTCCAAAACATTATCCAGTGGGCCATCGGAAATACTGTTTCCATTTTACAAAGACCTCAAATAAGTATCGTTCATATATCAAAACTTCTAATTGGAATATACTCGTATGTACTTTGCATGACTCTTACATGCGCTCAGGATAATGATCTTTCTGAATTTGACGAATCAAGAGACATAATAGAGAGTTTGGTCGATGAATACAAAGCTTGTGAGTCCCCGGATTACATTAAATGGGGAATGGAGGTACATGCACAGCTAAACCCCTGCTTTTTCCTCTATATGCAATTTGATACCTTGCTGTCCTGCGTCACTTGCTGATTTCATGTTTTCTTGCAGGATCCTAACAATGCTTTAACAGCAGATGGCAGTGATGCAGGAACTCTGGATCCTAAAATAGCTGTTTGATATACCTAGTGAGTTAAAAGTACAAGTTTTCCTGGAAATTCCCCTGGTTAGGTGCTCTTTTCTCATGTTTGGCACAAGAATTATCACAATGGTTTCAAATCATAATGACCTTTGTTCACTTAGATGCGGTTGTTTTTTTTAATACTAGATGTGACCGCTTGTTTTAACTTTTCTATGGTTGGAATCAGTTGAGATGATACTGACGCCCTGAAACAATCATTTGTGACTATTGGTTGCAAGAATTTGATGCCAACTAGCTATAGCATTAAAACTCCTTAAACTATCTGGCTCATCCTTTAATTAAGTGTTTTTCTTCCTTTGTTAGTTTGTTTCTCATTTCTTTCATGCCAAAGCTGACTAACTTCAAATATACTTATGCAGCGCAGCATGTTATAATGATGTGAAAAAGTACACTGGAGTTACTGTAAGTAACGAGGAGAGATAGATAACCGTGGGAGTTCTTGTTTTTGAGGGATGCTTCTGGATTTGTGGTGTGATAGTTGTGTGGTTAATCGCCTTGATAACCTAGTTTAAAAAGGGAAGTCGTTCAAGGCCTTTGAAGATCCTCATTCTCATTGTATCAGCTTTCTCATTATTGGTCAATGCTGACTAGTTGTGTGGAATCAAGGGGAATGCAGACCATTCAAAACATTTGCAGTCAGTTACCTGATTACATGCTTGGCTTGCTTTGGCACATGTATAAATCTTTGCTGGGTCCAAGTACAGTTGTGGTTGTTTATTTATCATTCCTTCTCTGTTTGTTACTATTAGCATATACCATGTGCGTCTTGTTATGTGGTCCCGGCCAAGGTAGGCTAGCTATGGATGGTCCGGCGGCATATGATGTCCACTGACAGTAACACAGTATTTTTGTTTGTGCAACGGTTGGCCATGCTTTGATAGAGGTTATATGGACTATGTTCTGTTGGGTGATTGACGTCAAATGTGATATTTTCCCTCTTGCAGTCTACTAGTCGGTTGCTCATGGCATGTTTTCCTGTCTCTGCTCCTCTCTTAGTTGAATGTGAAAGCCCAATGATGCTTGCTTCCCATTATTTTATGCATTACTCCTCCGCCTGTTGGCGGGTGGCAAATCGTATTTGTTAAAGAAGAGCAAATTGCTTTGGGGGTAGATTTTACACCTATGAAAACTCAATTACCATGTAGTTTAAGGGTTGCAATTTATAAATCTTTTTTTTTTTTTGTGGTCTACATGCTTTTCCTCCTTGCATGGAAGAAGGCATTCCATGATTCGTAGGCAAGAACAGTAAGACAGGAATATCCATTAAGCAAATACGTGACAGGGCCGCAGGAATGCGAACAAATGGGGGCTAAGATCAAACTATTTGCCCGAAATGGGGCTTCATAAGCACATCATTTCTTGCGGTTACTAATATTGTTGTCTCAAATGCTTACTAATATTTCCCATTTTCATCCTTGCCTATGAATACCGCATACTGAAAATATCATATTTCCACTTGTGAAAAGCTACGGTGCCTAACCATATTCCTATTTTGGCTTGAATTTCGAATCTACTTGTTAAGAAGCTATAAACCACTGATTTTAAACATTGATTCGAAGATCTAATAATCATGTCATAGATTGGATAAAATCCACAACTCCTTTGTAACATTTCAATTCAAATAAAGACCTCCTCGGATACCTCCACCTGCAAAATTCAAACCAAATACCAACCATGGACCATACATACCCCCACCACATTTCTACGAAAAAGAGAAGACCTGTAGAAGGAAGGAAAAATAGCCGTTAAGACCGTTTAATAATAATTGGAGGTTAGGTAACAAAAATAAAAAAGAGGAACAAAATGAGTGAGGTGACAACTCTGCCTGACAGACTGTAAACAAAAAGGAAGAATTTTAAAGCCAGGGGCAGGGGCAGGGGCAGGGGGGCATCACATGGGCTTGTAAATGAAAAATCAAAACAAAGATCCTTTGACGTGGCCCCCACCATACCCCCACACAATGCAAAAAAAAAAAAAGACATCATGCCCACTTGTAACCATCGACCAAATGTCATGTCCTACATTGGCCTGCCGTTTTCATTCTTGTATTTTCTTTTCTAAAAAAAATTGTGTGTGTATGGTAATTTTATAATGGGCAGCACGAAAAAAAAAAAAAAAACATCTTTGGATGTTGAGTTCCCTTCTTCGTTTACATTCCTCTCTATTTAAAACTCCACACTCCATTTCTCTCCGGGCTCTAACCACACACAAACCCTCTCTCACTCTCTCTTTCTGCTCTAGCTTTTAACACAAACACAAACCCACGTTTGCTTTTGTGTTTAGGCTTAGAGAGCTCACTCCTCTTTCGCTAGCTGTTAAGATTACATTGTTTCCTCCCCGCCTAAAAGGTACATTCCAGGAACAAAAATGGCAGTTTTTGCTTCATCCAGGACTGTTATCGGGGTTTTGACAATCTTCTCCCTTGTCTTCGCCATTGTCAAGGCCGAATCCCCTGCTCCTGCCCCTGCCCCTACCAGCGATGGTCAGTTTACTTCACCTCTTCCTTCCTCTCTCATGTTTTCTCTTGTTGTTTTTGGTCACTATGTTTCCTTGCATTAGTTGTTGGTTTTTCCGCCCTTGCTTTAGATCTAAAACAACGAACAAAGGCTTATCTCTTTTGTTATTTTTTTTTAGTGGGAGTAAAAACTCCGTTATTTAGATGGTGCTAAGTAAACCATCTTTGTCAAATGCAACTAAACTAACCATTTCTTTTTGTTCTTTGGTTCATTTTTTTGCCCTTTTTGGTGTCAATAATAAAACAGCTAACCAAATTTGTAAAATGCAATTACTCTAGCAAATATTTCATGTTCTTGTTTCTTTTTTCTTTTACAAATGATAGCGCAAATGTAACGCATGACATTAGTTTTAACTGTGCGTTTTTGTCGGTTGGATTTATGCAGGGACCTCGATTGACCAAGGGATAGCGTACCTGCTGATGCTTGTGGCCCTGGTGCTTACGTACCTTATTCACCCCCTGGACGCTTCCTCTTCTTTCTTCTAAATTGTAGATGTATCTCCTCCTGTTATTAGAGATGAGCGATTTCATTTAAGACGCTTGTGTGTCTGTGGATACAACAACTATGGGAAATGATGGTGGCGACCTTGCTTCCTTGAGTTGATTCGTTTATTAATGAAATGGATTAATTTTATTGCAAATTTGTTAATCATCATCTCTGTTAACGTTCCATATGTTCGCTGTATGTTATCTTCGTGCGTACCCTGTGTTTTTTTGGAAGATTCGCAGTTTGCGTTTGCTAACCTTATACCTGCAAATGAGACATTAAGATCATTTCCCATCCAAGAACGCAGGGGAAAATAAGAAATGGCCGACCAGCCAGAGGCCATTGTTAACTCAAGAAAATTATAGAATTGACTTTACTGTGCCAGTTCTATGAAGCGAAAATTTATCTCTTTTGGTATAAAAGGGGAAAGAAAAAGTATGAATCGAATTCGTGGAACCTCTACAATGTTGGCATCAGGCCGAGTCCTACCTCTTTAGACCTCCAAGTTCAACACAGTTGGTGGCTAAGAAACAAACAACCATGGCATTTGCTCTTGCCCAGAAAGTATTATTCATAAAAAAGAAAGAAAAAAAAAACTATCTGGCCCAGCATTTCCAGTTCCACGGTAAGATTTGTTCTGCCCAACTGGTTAGGAGTTGAATTGTACTAATCACAGGAGCCTGCTTTCCAGAAAATGCAGATCATGTTCTTAGTAGAGAGCCCGGATCATTTCTCTTTGTCAAGCTGTAGCTGGTGTGTACGATGCAAAGTATACTTCAGAACTTCATAAAAGGAAACAACAATGCCAACGGAAGGGCCTGCACGAGCAACACGAGGCCCAACTCCTGTAAACAATCCTCTCATTCCCCCGTCTCTGTTAACATGTACAAGTTAGAAGGCCATGCAAAGCAAATATTTCAACAAGCTTGTAGGTAGCAAAGAATAATGCTCAAGAGCAGACCAAACCTCCAGATTTCCATCAATGTCTGTCTTGTGGTCATATTTAATGCTCTTGTTGGATCCCTCTGCATATTTAAGACAGCAAACCATCGTTACACACACACCTACTGCCATGAGTGACCAATAATTAAGTCACTTTCCTTTTATACTGGCCAACACTAGCAGTAGATTTTTAACTATTAGTCTCGAACAACCGTTTCAGCACAGCCATACAAGTGCAACTGTAGCCAAAAACAGGTCCTGGGAACAATATTCACAAGATAATCGAGTATGGGAATCTAATGTCCCCATGGGTTAACCTGCAAACAAAATCAACAAGAAAATCCACCAAAACTTGGTTTTTGATACATGCTAAACCATCCATTATGAAGAGTTTCAAATCGTAGGAGTAACAAAATATGCAAAAAACAAAAACTCAGACTAACTTACTTTGTAATGCATTAAATTCAAACAGGTATCAGACAACCCTAGCCACTACTTTACCATATTTTCTTAAAAAACTCTGGATAACGAAAATTACCTCAATTTGCCTTCTGGTCTTTGCAACATCAAGTGGACACGTAGAAGCAGCTGCAAGAGTCCCTGCAACAAAACCAGCAGAGAAGTTTGCCCCAAGGATGGTGGCTGCCCCCGTTTCATCACCTGCCAGCGCAAGAATTCTTCTCCTGATCTGAAAAAGATGCAGAAAATTAAGCAGCAAGTTGTTTGATAAGATGTTGATTCCAAGACTATTTGAAAACAAACATTCTAATTCTGAGGTAATATAAACTCACAGGCTCAAGAGTTGCCCAACAGATGGCAGAGAAAGGGACATCACGTGCAAGTTGTGCTCCAAGGCCAGTCCACAAGAGGCGGTAACTTTGCCCTATTGTGACAGTGTGTTAATAAAGACTCATGGTGAAGAAGCGATAAAACTTTTTCACATACACAGAATACTATCAACATCAATATCATTTCAAATCAAACCTATACTAGAAAATAAAAATACCAAAGTAAATGAACTAAATTGTCACTTACACTTATCAAGATTGCCTGTGCTCCTGACTGGGTTGATGACCTCTATCAGTGTCTTCAACACTCCCGGAGGCTTCACTCCCTTTGTAGTTTCTTTAAATGCCTATCGTTGAGGAAATGAGAAAGAAACTAATAAGTGTCCAGTTCCCTGCAGCTCTGCAATGCGTATGATAAAGGAAATAGGCAGTTCATTCCTAAACTGGATACCAGTTTGAACAAAGCAAAGAATGAGTAGAAAGTAGAAACAAACTTTCTCAAGCTCAACAGCTACTTATGATCCCAAATTTTAATCAATATTCCTTGTCCAGTCAATCTCCTAAAAATCTGATGAGAAAGAAAAAGTTGATCAATTAAAACAGTAGCCTAAATTTACTTTTTCTCGTATGGATCCCTGAATCTATTTTTTTCAGGTCAGAAATTCATTCAAAGATCATGCCAGGAAATAACTCGTTCACCAAATAATTTTACTGATTCCAACTCCTACGCATGAGAGTACCAACATCACAGCCCCAGATGAATTATTACATAGTTGCCATTTCATAAGTCATCAGGATCAATTCAAACCTGCATGCGAGTCCTAGCCAGCTCCACAGGATAACAAGAAATGCAGGCTAACGAGCGTGCAAGAGATCCAGCAAACAACGGCACATATGGTTTCAACAACGGAGCATTTTGAGTAGTAAAATCTTCCATCAAGTTCCGGAAGACATCGTAGCAAGGCATGTAAATCCCCACCTGATTCACAGTACACCACAAGAACATGAATAAAGGTAATCAATAACAGGTCCACCGCTTAATTCCCGCTGATAGAGACAATAACTATACAAGAAACGGCAAGTGAATCTCGGCTAGCAGAGAAACATACAGTTGGTACAGCCAACGCTAAGCTTGCATTCGTCCCTCTCCAAAGTCTTCCAAACCCTTCCTGCACAAGTCCACCACTGTGAAGTCTCAAATAAGTATATGACTAACAACAGCAGACAACAACCATAGCAGTTCACAAAATAAAACTTAAAGAGTCATTTCAAAACACACCAGCAGAGAACTAAGAACTTATTTAGACATAGAATTCATCCAAAATTCTTTTCAATATCTCACAAAATAGCAGCAAACAGACAATCACTGCAAATAGGAAAAATGTCCACGAATAAGTAGTTGGATATTCGTCAATAGACCAACCTGGCGTATAATTTTGTAGAAAACATCTATCGTCCCCTTGTAACGGTTACGGTCAGCAGCACACATAGCAGCAGAAGACGACGATGAACATTTCACATTAGAAAACACCTACAAAAGAAAATAACAAAGAAAACACAAATTAGAAGGCTACATATAAAATGAAAAGTCCTTTACACAGGAAAATCATACTAAAACATTCTAGAAACAATCACTATACGGTACCGCATTGGATTCAAAACACGCTGTGCCAGGAAGACCTTGATAAGGAACACCAGCTGCCTGTGCTTGCAATCTAGTCTGCAAAAAAAAACAAAAACGTAACCGTTGAAAGAAACGTCTTAAATTAGTAACATGTTTTAAGCCTAAAAACAACAAATTTGGAGAGCACATGAATGAATTTTTCCTCCACCTTAGCGACATCGAGAGGGTTAACGATGACGGCGGAGATGACGGCAGCGCCGGCGGCGGCGAAGGCTCTCTCGGCGAAGCCTAAATCTCCGTCGGGGGAAGCAAGCGGCGGCTTGGATTCCTCGGCTTTGTTGTTGTTGTTGTAGTTGTTGGAGCTCATTCCTTCAATATCGACTCGGGTGGCCGCGGCGGGTATCCATGAAGGCAGCCCCGGCCGTGACCCAACCATTTCACGATTTCCTCTAAACCCTCACGGAATCAAATTCCCATATACAAAAAAATAATAACAAAAGAAACGAGCGTGTTTGGTAGTGTTTCATTTATTTGTTGCGGTTTTTTTTTTTTCTTTTTCCAAATTGGTTGAAGTGAACAAGTTTGAAAGAGCTACCGGAGGAGTTGAATTGTTGGAGTATTCAGATTGAGCGGTTACTTTGGGGTGGTTTGTTAAGAAAGGAAATGAAGAGGCAAAGGCAATCAATCAATATTATAATTAATTAAAAATTAATGACTGGATTAGTGGGGGTAAATTTAATAGAATTTGATTATTTTCTGGAGGGAGGTTCGGTTTTCTTTGTTTCTAGAGGATTCCAAAATTGCATACTACGTAGTGGGCACAAAAATGAGGAAAAAGGATTCGTGGCCTGCGAATAAGGGCGCCAAACAATTGGAGGCTTAGGTTTTGTCAGCGCTGACGTGTAACGCTGGGTGTCGAAAAGAGACTAGGGACACGAAGAGAGGTAGCAGTGATTATTGGCTCACAAACTCATAAAAGGTTTCTCTTTCTTGGACTCTTTTGATTTTTGGTGGAGCCTAACCGAAGCCGAACATAAACCCCAGTATTGGGTCTTAAATTTTGGGCCTTCGAAATTCTAATCTTGCTTGGAGAGAATTCTGAGGAATTTGTGGAAAGCATAAACGTGATCCATGCAAGTAACAGCAAAATTCTTTTTAATCAAGTATTCCAAGTTGTTGTTGAATCTTCTTTTTGTATCAGGAAAAAAAAAAGTTAAAGAAAGAAAAGAGAATGAAAGAACAGTGATTAGACAATTTTTTTTTTTTTGGTACATGATGGTTAGACTTTGAGGCATAAAGAAATGAAATATTTAACAGAAAAGAATTAGAAGTTATGCTTAAGGCATATACAACAATGCGTTTAAAAAATTAAAGGGTAAATCATCATCCCCTGCCATAGAAAACATCCAAGGTATATCTCTGGGATGACATATTATGAGTATCTACCCTTCTTGCATCTTTTGATGCGTCTACAAATTTCAGAAATTTCCCTTGTGACGAACTCCTGCGTGTATGCTTGGAATGATAAAAATTAACAGTGGATGAAATGCTAGCTGAAATTATCATCAAGTTCGCCAAAATCCCAACAGATTTATGCCATTTCCATGGGTTCAACGCCATTCCAACACAACAAACCAAGAAACTGGTCATACTCTTCTTTTCCTGCCCAAAAGTAGCGGACTTGGTGGTCTTATTCTTCCCTTTCTCATTCAACTTCCATGTAAAGCCTGTCGTCTCTGCATCTCTAAAACATGTTTTCAATTCTCTCACCACATCAAGTGGCGGTCCTTGGTACTCTGCTATTTTTGCCATGAGAGCTAATCTACTCTCTTCTAGACGAGTGAGTGCTGCGTCCCTGTCTTTGGGTTGCCAACATTGTATCCTCTGCATGAAAATATTGGGTATGTTAATCAAGTGCTAATTGACCAGATCAATTTCATGAGATAATACCATTTTTACATATTTTGCTAAAATTCTGTTTTTATTTGTGGACAAATTTGGATCACCAACAGTGTAGGACGTGCATGCCACTTAACTACACAGAGTTACATTTTGCTACCAAATAGTACCAATTAATTATGCACAACTTTCTGGAGTTGTTGGATCATAATTGACAATAAATTATTGCAGTACATGTTCATAATGGGAATGCGGTGGAAGAGATTAAATATGTTTACAGCCCAATTTAGCTGTCTAATAATAAGCACAATAAACCACACAAAGAACGCATCCTGAAAACTTAGCAGATTGGAGGAAGAACAAAAGGTTAAATTTCAGTTAAATGAACCATATGTGATTCAAGTACTTGCAGGTTGAAGCATTAAGCATACATTTGATTTGATCACCACTCTATGCTAATAAGTAATAAGTTGAAGATATTTGATTCTAGTTCCAACTTAAGAAAGAAATTACTAATCGTGAAAGCTAACTTTCATATTCAGAAATCGGAAGCCATAAGGTTAGATTTTCGAGCTAGCAGAGACTAGTATTAAACCAACAAGTATGTTTCTGTTCTCTAAACTGTCATCAGCAATGGATGCCAACTTTAGGAACACATACATTTCCATATATAAAAAGAAGAAACAGCAGTCAGCAGGAAGAAGAAGAACATGATGTACCTGTAAAAGCATAAGCACATCTCCAACTTCTCTCAATGAGTCTCTAATGGCAATCAGTCTCTCCTCCTCCTGAAATGGGGTAGTCTTTGCAATGTGACAGTGATTAGGACCATGTTGTGGACAGAATCTGCTGTAGAAATTGTTGCCATTCTTGATGATTTGATCACTGAGCCCATCGTGCAAGACCCATGTTCTCTCAATGATTGCCTGCAGCTCTCTCTTTAGCTCCATCAAGTTCAAGAAAAACTCCTTGCGGTTATCAGATCTTCTTTATGTTCACCGCGATTGATTAGTTTTCTGACCCCTGCCAGCTCCTCTGCTTATTATTGGTAGTGGTGGAAATTAAGTGTTCCTTGCCAGTTTTGGAATGGAGGGGTATGCCTTGTTCCTACTCTTCATTTTTATGGTTTTGCATTGGGGGTATATAGCGACAGAAATCATTTCTTTCCCTTTTGCTTTCTTCTTTTTTTGTGGGTTTGCTTTAAAGTCAAGTTTTGTTTGGAAATGAGAGGCAGTTTAGGCTTTAGCTGTATATGCCCCCACACCCCTAGCTTTCAGTTCACCACATGCAGGTTTATATGGATGCAATGCTAAGTCATGAACAAACCATGGTAATGGGCCAAGCCCTATAATGGACCATTTAGCCATCAAATTCTAGGGGCCCGTTAATGCATTAACAGGTCACAGGTCCATGCTTGTGAGCAGAAGATGAAGTTTAGCTCAAATAATGGCATTCCTTTCATTTGGTGTTCGCAAAAGTGCAACAGGATCTTCCTCTTCTACTACATTGTTTCCGAAATCGGTTATGATGAAGGGTCGATGATTTCAATGAATGAGGCCAGCTAGGTTGTCAATTAAAAACCAAACATTGGGTCCAAGCCTATAAAAGAGTGAACTAATTATGCAAGAGAATGGGCCGGGCTAGACACAAACCCCACTTTAGTTCACAAATTCATTTGCTGGGCCCCCAAAAAAAGCGAAAAGTAAATATAAATTCTTGCAAAAACAAAGGAGCCGTAGGCAAAATCTGACATAAGGAGCCGAAAACAAACCAGGTGGGGTGGCCCTACCCAATCTCCAAGTAATTTTTCTTTATTCAATTTCTTTTGGGTGAACTTTTGTTTAGTTAATTTCGCTTTTTTGTCGAATACTATTTAATTTCAATTACATTCTTTGAAGAAAATGAGATTTTGTGTATATAACAACTTCTAGATCCGTATCCAGTGATGATCCGAATGATTTGGGCAAATCCTAGTCATTTTACTAAACATGGAAGTTAACTGCCCATAGGGTATCTATCTACCTTTAAATAAGCACACGTACTCAAGTTCGATGAAGTCTTTGTGTGTGCCAGCTTGTGGTTACCACGTGGGCACTGTCTCGTGGGCCAAGTGGGCCATGGCCAAGGAAGGCAGTTCAAATTTTTTATCCCATTTTTAGCACGGTTCATTGACTTACTAAATTACTTCTCTGGGTCAATTTCTTATTTACTTCAGTGGATCAATGTTGATGCATTTTTTCCCCTTTTATATCCAAAGTAAATATATAGATGATCACCTGATTATACACCTCAAAGCAAACCCACAAATAGAAAAGAAAGTACTTAATCAAAGAATGAGGGAGCTATACATAATACACCTTTTTGACAAGAGGAGTGAGTCAAAAGATGATAGCAAATCCTGATACGCTTTCTTTCTCCTCAGGTGATATGGATATTTATTAGGATAGGAATCCATACACCGTTTTTTCCCATCTCCATTTTTTCAGATTTTTCTCCTTTTGTTGAATCCCTCCTTTTCCTTTCTGTTCCCCTGCCGTGATCCTTTTTGCCCTTCAAAACTATGATTACAAAATCTTGTCATTTTCAATCAAATTTCCTTGCGGCCCCCCACTTTTTTCCCCATTTGAATAATACTAATAATAATGCATGCCCCCATGACGAGACAAAAACCGTTGTAACTTTACATTCATCCATCAGATTTTACTCCATTATTATTTGGTAGTAATAGAAAGGGGACAATAAAAATTGAACCCTTTTTTTGCCCTGTTCCTATTTACACGCCAATGGAAACAAATGCATTTAGTAATCTTAGCTGGATCAAACGAGACTGTACTGACTCTTTTGGTTTTTACTGACAACTGTAGTTGGTGGCTGTGACAAAATTTTGAGGTGTGGACAAAAACAATGGAGCCGCCAAGAAGAAATTATGAAAAAAATTGAGGTATATACAGTCCACGGGATCACTCGTGAGTAACTTCCACTACTAATCATTTGATATATCCAACTGGATTGAAAATGCTCCCAGTAAGAAAAAGAAAGATTGTGATCCAGTTATTTCAAGGATTCAAGATAAGGTAATGGACGTATAAATTTGCATTCTTGGTTGGCCACCATAAAGCATTTTTCCAGACATTGTAGCTGTTTTATGTTTGTCTAAGAAATTATCCTCTGAAATGTATATTCTTTTAGACCCATACTTTGCATTTAAAATTTCGATTCCTTATTCTTTTTTTTTTTTTAATACCCTTTCCCCACCAAAAAGTGCAAGAACTGATCATAAGTCATGGTTAAGTAAATACATGGAGTAGGTCTTTCACAAAGATTTCACTGCCTCGACCATTAACATGTCATAACCAAAAACGGACACATGACGCAACAAAAATCAAAAACAGTCTCTCTGGATCCTTTATTGTTTAGAGACAAAATTGAAAGGTGAACCATCCCCAAGTTGATAAGTACCAACGAACAATGTCATTGTCACCACACAACCCAAATGCCATTTGTGATTGATGTTTTGGTATATATTCAACACAAGAAATGGCCAGACCAAAAAATTTATTGTACACAGATGTTCCCATTTTCCCCCTTTTATAGCTCCTTTCACAATTAATTACCGTGGACTTGGGGGAGGAAATTGAGGGTAAGAGAATTTCAATTTTCAAAGTGAACCAAATCAGAATTCACAGGCCTGCAATTTGCAAGTGGGTCTGCTTCTCACATCTGCTTTAAGATTTTTTACAGGCTTGCAAGTGGGTCTGTCTTGAAACCTTCTTCGTCACTTTTTTGTACACTTCCAGTAACAAAAGCCTGCAATGCTAATTACCACCAAAACTTTAGGCAATGTTTGACCAGTGGTACAGGAGCAGAGACCTCTCTCTGGGCTGGAGACTTACTACGCACGCCGGTGATCTCACCTCAGTAAAAGCAAGCCACTGCCTAGTCTACGCTCCATTGAACACTATATTTTTAACTTTTTAATCTACAGGTCGCAAAGTTGATCACTTGCTTATGCTGACTAGACGGTGAGCCTTTTTTGTTTAAAGCACATTTCAAAGGAGAAAGATCGAGTGAGACAGACTCGTTTCTTACAACAATTAAGGCAGGACAATTTCAATTCTCGGTCTACGGTCTACCTCAAGTGGACAAGTTTAGTTGCCATCAAATGTCTTACATAAATACTTGATAGATATTCTTGCCAAAAAATATATATACTCCACAACATGGGAACTGTTAATGGAGTTGGACTTCTTCTTACTTGCAAAGAAGGGATAGCAAAACTGCAGGAGCGTATGGTTCTCAAGTCCCCGAACTGGGCAACCATAGAACATGGAAAACCACTTTAGAGCCACTTGGCAACCTTTTGAGTTTCGCACTAATTCGAACATAAAAGAAATATCTAACCAACCCCATTAAATAGAATAAGCACAGGGACATAGAAAGTGGTGAATCAAAGTACTAGTAGTACTATTACCCAAAATTCCAAATTCAAAAAGATTCATGAACAATATGCCACGGCCACTGGTCAGTCACGCCTTTAGCCTAACCTGCCAATTTGCCAACTCATTGAATCGCACGCCACTGAACAGCGCAACACTTGTCCATGAAAACCAAAGGAGAAAATAGGACTGGGAAACAAGAAAGAAGGTGATGGTTAAAGCAAGAATTTACATATATATTTGCAATTGCAAGGTGGACTACAACCAACCAGCAAACTTACACACACAAAACCAGAAAAACACTGAACATTACTACTAATTTACTGGTAGAAACGTTTTAAGTATCCGAAAATTCCCCTTGGACTTTACCATCATCAAACTGTACCCCACTAGACAAATAACTAATAAAGTAAGTACTCTACTAACAATCAACATCACTTAAAATATTTAGACAAACTTAAACCCACATAATCCCCACGAGTATGATCATTAGGCGGCGACTCTGCTTTCTTTCTTGATTTTGTACTTTCTTTCTTCTGCAAAATTTAAGCCTCGAAGTACTTGTCTACGTCCCATATACACGACCCGAAATCCCCATCTAAGTGAACCGAATAATCGGGTAAATCCTCCCTCAAAACCGTATCGGGGACGCTGCACTCGTCGAAGAAAATAGGGGCAGGATTCTCCACATCCAAGAAATACTCTTTCAAGCACCAAGGATCCACAAAGAAACAACCGGGGCGATCAAAATCAACACCCTCCTGATGATGATCACCACCACAGCCACCACCGAAATCTTGTTTTATTACGCTTTCCTTTATTTCTTGACAAGGTGAGCTCCACTCAAGAGCAGAGTCCTGGGCTGCTGCTGCTGCCCCAGTAGATTGAAATCTAAGAACAGAAGTTGGAGAACAGAGAGCGTGAGATTCTTTACCAGAATCGTACCCAGAATTAACGTCTATGTTAGTACTAATGCCAACATCATCATCATCAACATCTTCTTGAGGAGGAGTCGGAGGAGGAGGAGGAGGAGGAGTGGGGAGTGGTCTCACCGCTGGTTTGGAGAAATTGGTGAGAGCGTCAGGCCCTCTAATGCGAATGGCTGCCTGGTCATACACCATAGCTGCCTCCTCTGCGGTGTCAAATGTGCCAAGCCACAACCTTTGCCTCCTTGATGGGTCTCTTATCTCCGCTGCCCATCTCCCCCACGGCCTCTGCCTCACCCCTCTGTATTTCTTCCCTTCTGGGTAGTACTTCCTCTGCTTTCCTTCTTGTTCTTGATGATCCCTCGAATTCTTCCTTGTCGGCTGCTGCTGCTGTTGTTGTTGTTGGCTGTGGTGGAACTGGAGGTGGGTTTTGTTCAGGCTTCTCCTTCTTTCAAACTCCTGGGTGGCCCAGTCTTGGATTCTGATCTCGTTTATAAGCCTCTTGATCCTCTGCGGCTGATGATGTTGTTGTTGTTGTGGGGTGGTTGGGTACTCATTCTCGTCGCCGGAAGAGTCGGTTGCGTCGCCGTCGATGACAGAAATCCGAACAACTCTGGTGGGGTTGGCGGTGTCGTCCCATTTCACCACCTTGTGGGTCACTGTCCTGTGCTCTGTATATTTCACACAGAAGGGATCCATCTCTTTGCCACTAAGTTTTGTGTTTAGCAGAGGAAAAAAGAGAGAAAAGCAATAAAGGTGGAAAATTTTCTGGGAATGGAAACGGCAGGAATATGGAGAAATGTTTAAAGGGCCAAGAAAACGCTCGAAATAACTGATTCAAGAATTAAAGATGGCAACTTTAAAGAGAGATGGCCAAGAAGAACAAAAAAAAACCCCCCAAATTTCGAATAATGAATAAAAGAGGGAGGAGGGGAGGGAGGGAGTGTGGAGAGAGTAAGCACACAGTGGAGAGAATGAGGGAGAAATACTTGTGTTTTCAGTTGTTTGCATAGAATAGTCAAAAAAAAAGCTGAGAATCGCTGTTTTATAGGAGGATCCCCAAATTGCACAACTCCTTGTTGGGGTTTCTCTTTCATTTTTTTTTTTCTTTTCTGTTTCTTCCGTTAATATCTTTTTCCACTAATATAATTTGCTTTGGCCTCTTTGAAAAAAAAGAGAGCTTTAAATTTTTTGGATTAGTATTAATAAATCACTGCAAATATCTCTTAGCTGATTGAAACCGGCGATTCCGGTGACCAATGGGAGATCCCAAACGACTCGCCGCATCAACGACTGAGACGTTGGATGGTCGACACGTGGAGCCGTTGGGCCCGGTAAAAGCGTTGGGCTCTACGATCCAAACTTGGTCCCCAAGTATGTCTCCCTTGCTCCGCACGCGCCAACCACTTCCTTGCCGTGCTAACGCTTAAAACCCAAGAGTCACTGCAGTGTAGAGTAAGACCTTTTTTTGAAAGTGTGGCTTAGCTTGAGCCTTGGCATATAAAAAACTGTGACAGCATTTGAGATTAGCTAAACCCATCTGAGATACTGTGTCACGTGCCCCGGATAGAGTAAAGAGTGACCTGTTCGGTTCCAAACGTTGGTGATACGTCGGTCACAGACATGTCAGACTAGGTTGTCTTGACTATTGGGGAAAAAAAAAAGGTAAATTAAAAAAATTTTGAGGTCAAAGTCAATCAATCGTCCGCTGCTGGCAATTGATTCACTTACTATGATGGTTGCCTCTGCAGTTTTTTTATATGCAACTTTTGGGTTTATTTTATTGTGGTCGCCAGTAGGGGTGTAAACGAGCCGAGTAGTGCCTTGCTCGACTCGAGCTCGTTAAGGAATTCCAAGCTCGAGCTCGAACGAGCTTGTATATTTGAGCTCGAGCTCGAGCTCGTTAAATTTTGCCATTACTCGAGCTCGGCTCGTTAAGGCTCGTTAAGTAGTGGTTTGCTTCGGTAGCTAGATCTGAGCTCGTTAACGCTCACTTGTTTAAGCTCGTTTAGGCTCGTTTAATGTTAAAATAGACATTCAGAAACATGCCAGTACAAATCAAATCCAGTACAAATCTCTGAAATAGAATTTGGAATCAAATCCACATGAAGCTCTAATTGAGAAAAATCAAATTAAAAGACCGAAAGATGAGCAAAAAACATGCCACTATCATTCAAATATTGAAGAGCAAAAGATGACCAACACCAAACTATGTAAAGCAAATGGCGAATGAGCTCAAACTAACAAACCAACAAACAGCACCAAATGAGCCAAACCAACAAACATTAAAGAGAAGAGGGCGAGGGAGCGGTGGGGGCGGAGCTTGCGCTGGAAGACGATGGTGTCAGAGTTGCGGAGGGTGCAGCGCCAACGGAGCCCTGTAACAGCACTGCCGAACCAAAAACAACACACCCGACCACCACACGTTGCCGGCGACACGACACAACCACCTCATCAGCACGACAACGAAACGAAAAAAAAAGAAAAAGAGGAAGCGAACAGAGGAGCGGCACCGGAGAAGACGAAGGCATGAGACGAAAATGTTGGTGACCGTCTCAAAAGCATTTAACAGCTAGGTGAAGAGTAAATCTGGCAAACAACAACAAAGATTAAACCATCACTGAATCAACCTCTTCGTAAAAGAGAGAAAAAACCGCAGGATTCGCTTACCTCGACACCGTACTTGATGGCGACGCCGGCGAGCGTATCGAGTTTCGAGACGGGGTGCTCGATGAAGCCGGCACCGGAAATCGGAGGCGGCGACGGCTAAGAAAGATTAAACAAGAGAAGGGGAAAAGGACGTGAGAAGAATCCGTCCGGATCCGGACAGATCGAAGACGGATTCGTCCAGATCCGTCGAGGAAGGAGCCGTCCAGCCTCGACACCACCTCCTTGTCGTGCGCGATGAGCTGGGTCTCGACGAGGCCCTTCTCGATGTCCCATATGGTGCAGGTGGTGTCGAGGGCTTCAGTAAGCGGCAGGGTTTCCTCGCCTAGTGGCCGGCGGCAGGGCTTGAGAGATGAGGGCCAGAGACTGAGAGAGAGGGAAAGGAGGGTCGGGTCGGCTGCTGTGTTCGTGTGTGGTGTTTGTTGTGAGTTGTGTTGTGACTTTGTATAAGACTCTTAGGGTTAGCCGGTTTGGGGAAAAAATTAGGGAAGCTGGATTGGATTGCAAATTGGTATGGGTTTGGGTTTGTTTTGGCTTATGACGGGCTCAAGTTTTTTTGCTAAATATATGGCCCATATAGTTTTTACAAGCCCAATACTCATAAAGCTCGATAAAGCTCGCGAGCTTTACGAGCCGAGTACTGGTAAGATCGAGCTCGGCTCGATAGCCCTCCAAGCTCGGCTCGAGCTCGATAAGAACGAGTCGAGTTCGAGTAGCCAGCGAGTCGATCCCGAATAGCTCGCGAGTAGCTCTGTTCGCTTACACCCCTAGTCGCCAGTGGCGTTGACCGACAAGGAATTATATCCATATAAATGAAAAATGTCAATGGGGGATATACTATATCGTTTTGTTTTGAATGATGCTTTTTGACATAAAAGGCTTTTGCTTTCTGTTTGGAGGTGAATGTCTGCCACTCTTGTGGACACTGTTTTATAATTCTGGGTCTGATAGACTGCGACGTTGAATTTTAATTATCGGGAGTTCTTACTTAGTCCAGGAAGATTTTATTTTCTTCTTTCTGGAGCAGTTGGGGAATTGATACTAGATAACTCCAATTCTGAAAGATTTTTTTCCTTTTAAATTCATTTCCTAGGACATCATGATTATTCCCTTTAAGCCATTAATATGTAGATTTGAAGATGTCATGGCCACGCACCTAAATTCTTAGCAACAACTAAACTCACTTGGTGACATTAGTCATTAGATATGTTCAAGTACATGACTAACCTTTCGTGGTAATAACAGTCTAATTACGCAATAACATTTATCGAACACAGCCGAATGTGAATATATCTGTCTTTTAATAGCGCGGAAGAAGGGTAGGTAGCGGACATAAATGATGTGGACACAGTTGGTGGCTTGAGCTTGAAGGAGAAGCTAGACAACTGGAGTTTATTTCCTTTTTTTTTATTTGTTTCCAACGGACCAAAAATCAAAAGTGAAAATACAAGGCCATCATCTCTAAGCAGACAATCATAGTTTTTCTTCATATCAGCAGCTCGTAAATGAGAAGATCCAACTTAATGAATCCAATTCAATATTGAACATTAACTCCATAAAAAAAAAATGAAAATATTGAACAAAAAGACCTAATCAACAATAAATTAAACCAAGTTATTACATTGTACAAGAACGAACACAACGCAACTAAGAACAAAACGACTTCGTACTAGTCTTTAGGAATCAATATATTACAAAATATTTGTAGCAACCATAGACGAACAGATCATCCTCGGTCCACACTTAAGTTCCATAAGAATAATATATAGTACAATTATCGTTATTGGGGGAGAACATCGCATGAATCTATTCTTCACTGTCCCGTAAATAACAAAAAGCAAACGACATGGATCACACATCATTTTATACAAAAACAATAATATAACATTCCTAAATCAGTATATCTCCCACCAACAGCGAAGCAGCTTCAGCCCATGGCATACTTCTGGGTCCAGCTCCTAGCAGTAGCCTCGTACTTGGATCTGTCTGTCTTGTACATATGAGCAATTTCTGGGACCAAAGGGTCATCTGGATTGGGGTCCGTCAAAAGGGAACATATAGAGAGCAAAACCTGAAAAGGAAAACAACCACCCTTCCCACCAACTTTAAAAAACAGCAATCATGAACCACCAAGAGGGTGAAAGAACAAAGCAAGCATTGACAAAAATGCATTCCCAGGAAAGGTAAGAGTCTGATCCGAGAGACAATCGAACCAGTAAGCAGTTCCAACAGGAATGACTATAAAAGTTTCATCACTTTGAGCTATATCATTTCATCCTATGCCACTAAGTTCCTCTTATATCTAGCCTAAGATACTAAAGTCATATTAGAAGCAATCCATCAACTAGAACCTTATAGTGAGCATGAAAAACCATGCTGCTCAAGAGACCACTCCAGATAATGGAAATCGAAACAGAACACGCAGGAAGTATCAACACGGTTATAACAACAGACCATGCACGGACGATGCTAGAAAAATATACTGTGTCAAGTCGCTCATAAGGCTCAGAGCGGAGAGAACCAACCTATAAAGAAGTCAATTTAGTGGGATACCTATAAACAGGGGAAATTTATAATTTTCAATGGCATCGCTTATCTTGTTAGAGAAAAGTTCAAAGTTCAAAACCTATTTTATGTGTATGTATTAAAGAAATCAGGACCTTGGATATTGTAAGGGCAGGGCTCCATTGCTCCTTTAGAATGTCAAGGCATATACTGCCATTACTATTGATGTTTGGGTGAAACACCTTAGTCCTAAACGCAACCTGCAACAAAAGGAGAGGCATTAACAAAGCCCTACCACATTTCAGTTTTAAAGTACAACATATAATCTGATCTCAGTGCAGCCCAGATTATAGCAATCAAATCTTCACTCCTGATCATTTCTAGGCTTCATTATGATCCATTACAACCGCCAAAATGAATCTTTGCAGTCAAATCTATTGTACACCAAACCAATTTTCTTACATTATCAAAACGCTTGTGACAAGCATACATCGGTTAATTCTCAAGAAGGTAAGCTTCATGCATGTCCTTGTGCAGTACTGCCATAAACCATTAATCATTTCTAGAAGAGGGGAACATGTTACTTGTTTAGATATATGGTAGATGGCGAACTACTACTCCTCTTTATTAATCTAACTTCCAATCTACAACATCTAACTCCATCACCTTATTAAATTGAAACTAACATTGTGGCTCTTAATTAGATATGCTCATCAGTGATGCTCTAGTGCAAGAGGGCAATCAAGCACAGGGGTAAATTGTTCTACTCCTGATCAGTCTAATTACAAAACAAATAGATCCCATACCTTTGGGGGCTTGAATGGATAGTCTGGAGGGAAATGGATAGTAACGAGAAACACACCCCCAGTATAAGGACTGTCAGGAGGGCCCATTATTGTTGCTTGCCAATGAAACATGTCTTCCGCTACAGGGCCTGCCCAAAGAGCAAATGAGTGCCATTCTTGTGCTCGATATTATAGCACATATATTCATAAACACATTATATCAACAGGAAAACGCCTTAGGTAGAGAGGCAACAAGTATTGTTGGAAGACAACCTAGGAACTGATCGGAGACATAAAACTATCTATGATTATACCAACACAAATTGGACAGCAAAACTACTTTTATAAGTTACCATAGGCGAATCAGAAGATAATTACTCGAATACATTAAGGATAAAAACCTCATCGATCATGATTAATCCTCTACTGTCAAACTACGACAACAATAAAACCACCAAAATCTTCAATTCTCGCGGTTAAACCACTTAATTTACGTAGCGATCAGGTGGCGTAAACAACAAAACATGAACAACAGAACAGATCAAACTGCTCGGATAAATGATACTTAATCATCACCAGACACAAACGTTATAAGCAATTATCCAATGGACCTAACATGCAAATTAATAAAAAAGAAAATCCAATCAAATATACACACACGATTCGTATTAATCAAAACCAAAACAGGAAAAAATCAACAAAAAAACGGAGCCAGGGAGTCAAACCATGGAAAATGGAACATACCAGCGCTGCAAGAGGTAGGAGGATCCTTCTGGAGATCTTTGAGCTCCTTCAAGATCCGCTTCGAAGCCATGGCTGAAAATGCAAAGATCAGCTCCGATTTCACGAGAGAGAGAGAGGGGAGGAGGAGGAGAGGAGGAGGAAAGACGAAACGGAACCAGAGGAAGTCGAAACGCAAGAAAGATTCGCTCTTTTTAAAAAATCACAGTTTTTTATCCACGTGCGATGCATCACATATAGTATTGTATTTTTTAAAATTATGGGTATAATATTAATTATTGTCTTGAAAAAAATTTGTATATAATATTATTATTCATTTTCGTGATCATTCTTTTTGGTAGTTTAACTATTCATTATACTGTAATTTTTCGCCTTTATATTTTTTGTTGACAACAAAGTACAAACACATCAGTCATGGATTCCTGTGATATTTTTTTCTGTTATTATTTCTTTTGGCAGTCATTATTTTTATTCGTAGTTTTCGTTGACTGCTCGGCTCATATTCTCGACATATCTTCATTCTTTTTCATGATTATTCCTTTTTGCAAATATTTTTTTCCATGATTTTCACTGACTTTACGGGTATTAATCTTCATAGTTCAATTATTTCCAATAGGTAATAATAATCATTATCTTGAGGAAAACTTATGTATAATATACACAAAAAGTACAAACACATCTGTCATGAACTCTTGTAATTATTCTTTTTCATGATTATTCTTTTTAGTAAATGCTATTTTTGGTCATATTTTTCACTCACTTTTCGAGTATTCTTCTTCATAGTTCTATTATTTTCAATAATTATTATTTTTCATAATTTTAGGTAGTTGTTGAGAAAATAAAAACAAATGCTTATATATTAAACATTGTCTTAAGAAAAAATTATATATAACGTACACAAAGAGTTTTTTTCATGATCTAGATCAACGCATTATTCATCAGAATTAGTTTTTATATTAGAATAGGAATTTATGAATCTATTATTATTAATGATATTTGGTAATCCATTGATATTTTAAATTATATAATTTTTATTATTAAATTATATTAATAATGAAGGAGTTATTTTCCATTATTATTATTTTCATAATCTGTGTTCTTATTGGTAGTTTGTGTTGACTATTCTATTGTTTTTTGTGTTTTTCTTCATAGTTCTTGTTGATAATAAACTACGAACACGTCAGTCATGAATTCTTGTGATTTTTCTTTTCCGTTATTATTCTTTTTCGTAGTCATTGTTCTTGTTCGTAGTTTTGGTTGATAATTCAACTATTTTTTATTTTTCTTCACCGTAGTTATTATTGATAATAAATAGTAATCATATATGCCATGAGATCATGTCACTATTCCTCTCTATGATTATTCTTTTCTATAAATATTAATCTAGTTCATAGTTTTTCCTGACTCTTCAGTTGTTATTCTTCATAATTTTATTATTTTTCAGTAATTATTATTCTTCTTAATGCTTAGTTGAAACACCCGTGTCCCAATTTAACAATAAAATACTCAAACACAAGGAAATTACCAAAATACCCTTGAAACCCGGGACACGAAATCCAATATCAACAATATCCAAAATTCTTAATAAAAACGAGATGTCAAAAAGAACAAAACAATCCGGCTTAACAAGCCAGAAAACAACCCGGCATCCTGCCGAAACATCATCAATACATAAACCCGGCAACCCGCCGATAATGAAATCCAAAATCAATAGAGACATCTCAATAAAAATTTCAATGCAGCGGAAGAAACAAACGGAGTAAAAATAAGAGAATCAAAACAACATGCATGCCGACTCTATGGATCCAACCGGGAGATCAAGCACAGCTACCTGCTGAGATAACCACGTCCGTACTCTGGAAGGATGGAAAGTGACTGCACGCTATCTAAAGTCTGAAAAACAACGTTGGCGATTATGTGAGTCGCCTACTCAGTGAACAATATAAGTCTAATTATGAGAGTGTGCAGATCAAGTTCGAAAGGAAAGAAGAGCAACAAGACAAGCATGCAAACATACAACAACCAGTACTAACATGCCAACACAATCAAGCATACAGTTCATTATTCTCCATCTGTTGTGTGTTAAGTTTTCTTATCATATTTTATTATTCAGGGCCCCTACTGTGTGCGTCGAGCTCGGTCCCGTCTCATGAGACAACCAGGCATAAGCCCAAATACAACCAGGCACGAAGCCCAACATATCCATAGAGAGAGAGAGAGAGACAGAGAGAAAGAGGGAGGTAGAAAGGGGAAGGTAGAAGGAGGGAGGTAGAACCGGTCATTACAGACCCATATGCAAATCCGCATAACACTTGCCATTCCGCAAGCAAACCCGAGGGGTATCACTTCCCGCTCGAAACAACCGGTCATCAGTACACAGTAGCCTAGCTTCTACTGTACATTATCTTAATTCACAAGTTATGAGTTTATGTGTGCCAAGAGATTGTGATTTAACAGGGTTGTGTGATAAAACAGCTCAATCAGATAACCGGGTCTCCGACCCACAATACATCACACCAAACACCCAGAATCACACCACGTGTTATAATCCATAACTAATCCAATCATCCAGCTCATAAGCAAAAAGTACACTTAGGCACACAATACAGATTACAGCATGTTAGCAAACAAACATGCAACTCAAACAAACCAATCCAACGAGCTCATGCATACAAACATAAAAAGACATATAAAGTCACCTCAACGACGATTGTCTTGTGGAGCTTTTCCCAGAACAGATCCTCCAGCTCCCGAGGTATTACCCGTGCCTGAATACCGGCACACACAACAAATTACAAACAATGACAATAAAAACGTGTATGCATGTAACTATAATGCTCAACTGAGTTAAACCCGTCCCTAGTTAGCCAATACGAAATTCCCGGGTCTAAACCCGACTTAATGTTCTCTCACCAAAACTCCGAGTATCGGGACCTAAGGTTCACCGGGCTTAAGCCCAACTAAGTCCAAGAGTAGTTCCCGGGCCTATGGCCCACTCATTATGTTCTTTACGGGTTTCCGGCCTAAAGTCCAATCTAAGCCCAAATTCAATTTCCGGGCCTAAAGCCCACTTCCTTAAGTCCTTATTTAACCAAGCATAGGATTGGGCTTAAAGCCCATTACTTAAGTCCAAGGTTAATCCGATCCCAAAGATTCCCGGCCTAAGGTTCTACCCGTGTCGGTAATTACCGGCCTCATACTACTCACACTCTCGGTTTCCACTAAACACACTTAAGTACATAACCCAATTCCGAATTATAGTACATGCCATGAATGAATACAAATTGTACATCCGGTATACCGTTAAAATGCCGAAAATCAAGACCCGAGCCTTCGCCGGAATATTCCCGAGCCTCGTCGGAAAATTCCCGAGCCTTCGCCGGAAAATTCCCAAAGCTGCCACAACCAACACCCAACATAATCACTTCACGGCAAAAACAAAACACAACACTAATCCCCACGGTTCACTAAGACAAATCACAACAAGAACACAAAACGGGTCCTTACCCGGAATCTCACAAATCGGACGAGAACCGTCCTCTGCCCAACGCCCAAGCCTTGAACCACCTCTGCCCGGAACACACACACGCACCCGAGCACCTCACTGCCCGCCACACACCCAAGCAACCTGCCGGAACCGACCACCAGCAACACACCCACGTCGGCCACCAATCCGACCCAGATAGCACAGCAACAACAACACAGTCACAACACACCACACAGACCCACCACCGTCCGGCCACCACAAAGACCCACAACAAAACACCAACACAAAACCGGAAGAAAAGTCAAAACCGAGTAGAAGAAGAATAGAGGAGAAGACGGAGGAGAAGGGCAAGGAACTCACCCGTGCTTGAAGCTTCTCCCCGCACCGACCGCAGCGGCGGCGGCGACGTACTCCGACCGCGACAAGAGACCGAACGGCGAGGAGCTGCGTGGAGAGGCAAGGAGACAACGGCGACAGTCGAGGTGAGGAGGTTTCGTGGAAGAGAGGAGTAACAGAGGGAGAGAAAACGAGAGGAGAAGGGAGAAGGGAGAGGGAAGAGAGAGAAAAGAAAAAGAGAGAAGGAAGGTAGGAGGGAGGCGGCGCCGGTTTGGAGAAGAAGAGAAAAAGAGAAATAAGAAAGAAGGAGAAAAGAAAAAAGAAAAGAAGAAGGGGAGTGGCCGGCTAGGGTTTGGCCGTTCCTAGTGGACGACATGTCGTTCCACTAGGCGCGGTCAACCCCCCTGGTCAACGCGTTTCTGTTTTTTTTTTTTTTTAACAGTCCCAAAACGACGTAGTTCTACTAGCATCCTCGTTAATCTTCGCGTTTCACCCCGTTCTCGAATCTGTTTCCAACGGGACCCGAACCATGAACGACACCAACTTAAAATTGACATTTCCAAGGCATAGTGATCAATTTCCTCGACTAAAACTCGAAAATACCTCAAGGGTAAAATTGGAATAAAATTTTCGAAAATTCCGAAAAATCAAATTATGAAAATTCGGGGCATTACATTAGTAGTTATTCATAAAATATAAATAAAAGTTTACTTATCAATCATTTTCTTGACAGACATATATATAATGTAGACAATAATTTTTTAATTTAGTCGTCGCTCTTATTAGTAGTTTTAATTGATTATTCGACTATTCTTTGAATTTTTCTCCATAGTTCTTATTAATAGTAAATTACAAATGCATCTATCATGAATTCTTGTGATTATTCTTCTCCGTAATTATTTTATTTCGTAGATGTTATTTTTGTTCATAGTTTTGCTTGACTCTTCGGCTCTTCTTCTTCATAGTCCTATTATTGTTTTCCAGTAATTATTATTCTTCATAAATCTTGGTAGTTGTTAAGAAAATTCAAATAAAGGCTTTTATATCGATCATGTAACAGCCCGGGTAAAAATTTTGGATTTTTACCGGACTGTAAAAGTCTATTTACCGTGATTTACTGTTGAATTAATCTTGGGTAATTAATTCAAGGTAAATCGGGAGTCGTTTTTCGAATCCGAGTGTTTTCCCGCGCTCGTGATTTTTCCGTGAATTGTTCGGAACTAAGTTGGTATTTTTCGGGTTTCGGAATTTCTCGGAAAATCACACCGGAAAATAACTAAGGAGGTATCGGTTATTTTCTGGTCCGGATCGGATTCGCCCGTAATGAGGACGAATTGTATTATTGATAATTCACATGTTAAATAGTGAATTTTCAGTATATAAAGGAAGGAGGCAGCCGGTGGAAGAAGAAA
>JAKUCV010000035.1:0-28807 GCA_028386065.3 Turnera subulata | reverse complement strand
TCTCAAAAGTCCAAGACAACTACAACCCAAGCAAACAACAAATGAACCCAGGATTTTCCAATCCAAATTCACGAACTTTGCAAACCTTGCGAGCAATTAATCAGCTAATTTCAAAAGAGACCTGAAAAGGGACACACAAAAAAAACTAACCCGTTTAGACCCGTATCCGGAGTCAGTGAAGCGGTAGACGGAGCCAGGCATCTGAAACCCTAAATGGGTCACGGCCACTGCTGGACAAGCAAAGATATCCACCATAAGCACACCCTACCGTTACTATCCCAGATGCCAACCCATGCCAGTATGCTATGAGATCTCGGTCACACAAACTCTTTCACCCCGTGCCACGGCGCTGTTGCTGCTCGGGGCACACATCGGCCCAATGCTGCTATAACTCCATCTTGATCCTCCTGCAGCTTTTGTCCCCTTCCTTTATTTTGCCAAAAAAAAAAAACACACACACTTCCTGATCCTGAGTTCTATTTTGGAAAACAAAATAGAAAGAAAACACCTCAGGCGGCCGCCGACCAACTCTGGTGGCTCCACGGGTGGGAGAGTGTGCAAAGCATACGGGAAGGGGTTGGTATCAGGGATAGGATATTAGGATGTGCTTCCACCATTTCGCAATCCTTGGGTGCCGCTCCTTCCATCTTGCTCGTTTCCCCCTACAAAGAGAAAGAAGATGATGTTCCCTACTACCCTGTTGTCTGCGCTATTGTCTCTTACGAGTGTAACCCTAATTCTAGACCATGAAACAATAACATTTATAGTCGAGTTCTAATTTCCGTCAAAGTCTAATAATGAGTCAATCATATTTTTTATCCTTATGTTTATGGGTTTAAACATTTTTCATCCTTGTATTACAAAATGGACATTTTTTATCTTTGTATTTATTTTTCGGGACATTTTTCATTTTTCTTTTATTTTTTTAAAGAAAATGATGACGTGACGTCAACTATATGGACCCATATAACCCAACCCAAATCACACCACCAACCCGTTTCACCCGAGTTTTACCCATTTTCAAGTTAGCCAATTACGAAAACACCTCAAAAAAATAACCCAATGCAATATAAAGAAAAAGAAAATCAAAAAAAAAAACACACCCATCAGATCTGTTTTAATGTTTACTTGGGTTAAGCATGGTCCAGTATCCCATCAGATTGGGTCTTTAAGCCCTTTTCTACTTCCCTTGCTCTTTCATCTTGGTCGGCCCACTTCTCCGATACTCTATCTTCCCCAAAGACCAGAGTCACTGTTGGGCCCTTCATAGGCTGAATAATACCGAATAAAATGAAATAATATATATATATATATAATTTAACTCACTTTTTGACTGAAAAATATAATAATTTAAGTAATTTAAGTATTTATTTCAAATATAAAGTTAAAATAATAATTATTTATAAAATTATTTCTTCTCAATCTTTTAAAACAATGCCTGAAGCAAATTGCGACCAGGTGGTGTTAATGGCTATAGAGTTTGTGAGGGGTAATGAAGATGAAATCATGTCATCAAATCAGCCAACCAAGGATGGAAATTTTCCAAAAATATGTTGCTTATTTTAGTGGGTGGACTGTGTCAATGTCCACTGAAAGAAAGACTAAATTTTTGTGGTACACTTAAGATAAGGAGTGTTTGTGGCTCCGCAACATATTTTAACATATTTTCTCCTGCTAAGGTTACTTCATTATCAAATACCTTCAGTTGCATTATTTCACACACTAGGCTCAGGTTTGCTATGGACGTTTGGCTTTCCCCTAGTACATATATAAACAAAATTTCAAGATACATACATGAATACATGATACATGGGCTGTGGTCACAACATGCTGGCCGGTCGATCTTAAAGAACATTACCAAAGCCAGTTAGGTGATACATGATAGTTAGTGTTTCATTTCAAAATGCATGCTTCAACTAACCTCTGTGATATTGTTGGATCATATGCACTTCGTGAAAAAAGGCAAAAAAAAATAATTATAAAATATGTTCAATTAAAAGACTAAAATATGTACGCTGCTATATATATATATATATGTGTGTGTTTGCACAGGTTTGTCAATGTAATTCATTTACATTCACCTAACAATCGCTAATAATGAAGTGAAAAGAATTGAAGCTCGTTATTTCTCTCATCCTTTCTTGTTGTTGCCCAGCATCATTCTCTCTGTGATGGCCAAAACAATTGTGAAGGCTCAATGACCCTAAAGATTTTATTTTGTGAAGTGTGGCCACCAGCTTTCTGCACAGATGGTAGGCCGCGCCCAGTGTACCTGACAGGTTTACAATTCAATATGATGGTAGTACCCCTTATGACTATCATCCCAAGTCAGTAAAGATCCATCAGTGGGCAAGTTTTTTCCATCATTGGGTAAGTTTTTCTTCTTGTATACATACATGTATATATAAACATTAACATTAATTGATGATTATGGATTTTAATTAGTGTTGTTGGGCTGGGGTAGGGGTGGTCAGGTAAGAAAGCTTGAGCCGATAATCCACGAGAGCAGTGCTAGTATTCGTAATGGCAGAGTGTTTCCTTGGAGAGATGAGTTATGTTAAAAGCGCCTCCTGCAACTGATGCCAAGGTGCCACTGGAGATGCCAAAGCTCTCTTTGGCGTCCTTGTTATGCCGTAAGTATGCATTTTCTTAATTAATTATACTCCTTAATTAGTAACTGGGGACATATATATATATACATGCACTCCCACCATAGGCAGCATCCACGTGGACCCCACATGCCATACCTGGCTGCCACGTCAGCAGGTGTCTGTATAGGGTCAACGGCTGTGGTTGAAGTTGTGCCTATGGTTGCACAACGCCATATCAGCTTCTATTACCTTACTCAAAGACAAAGGAGATGGGGAAAAACCAGCAGACCATTCCGCTGCAGCAACCGCCCGCCACCAGAGAAGCTGCAAATTGCTCCTTCTCCTTTGCACTTGTTACCATTCCGCCATCAGCTTCACAAAACGGTTGATCCCGGCGCATTGGTCAGGTGTAAAGATTTTCCACCACTTGACTGATCCATAGCCTAAAAACTCTGTAATCATGGTTAACAGACGAGCAATTCCACTTCCTGTGACTATTGAGTGTGTTGTTGAGAGGAAAAAGAGACACAAAGGTACTTGGGGAGATCTAGTGTGATTTGTTGCCTTTTCTGCAGGGAAAAAGCACCAAGTCAAGTTGGTGAGATTAGTTTTCTCATAATGAGGGGATTATATATTTTCATGTAATTAACGAGCTCCTACAATTTGATATACACTCTTACAATCAATCAGTGAAGTAACAAAGTTAGGCAGAGCATTCTAATATAAAACAAGGAACAGCAGAACCGTAGAAATATTAGAATGCACAGATTTAGGAATCCATGTTATGATGTCTATTGATTGGTATATGAAATACACATGATGTTTTTTTTCTGAGAAAATAATAAATATAACGTGGTAGATTAACTTTCCAAAAGCTTCAGAAACCAACAATGTGGATTCAGATTTCATTTTTAACATAAATGGAACCAGATTTTGCGCCTTAGTAATGCATGGATTCTTATTAAATTCTCAGTTCCATGTCAGACGTAAGCAACCTTTTATGAAACCCATATCTAAACCAGAATGATAATAATCCACACATTTTCACCAGTAGATGTAGGTGGATAGGATCAGGGCAGATTAATTAGAGGTAGTTGTACTTATTGGCCTTGTGGAGGGTAAATCCTAGTACTATTTTGGTGGGTTCTGGTGAAAATATATTAGGTATATTAGCCGATTAGGAGAGTACCACCTTGGAGATGAATCAAGACAGTAATAGCAAAGGAAAGTGAGTTGTCCAATTTACTTCCTTTTTGCGCTCTTTTTCCCTTATACTACCATTATTACTTCATGTTAAATTGATATCAAAAAAAAAAACTTGTAGATTGATAACATCCTCAACTAAGTAACTTTATTGTCCCTGCTTAAGGTTTTTGTGGGATCCGAAGATTAGATATTCATGTTTGTCTTTACTAGCAAGAAAATCCCCATACATGAAATTAAGATATCAAAAAAGGAACAATATATTTTTATTTGATCACATAATTCAAGATATTGAAGAGAATACATGTATATATAAGAAATCTACAACTTATAAATTGATCACCAAACACTCTCTTCCCAAAACAAACAAACCCTTGCCGCTGGGGCTGTAGTGGCTCTCTCCTCCCCTCCTCTTCTCTTTTCTTTTTTTTTTTTTTTTCATTAGCCTCTACTTCCTTTACAGGGTCCATTTCCTGTCTCTCGTTGGCTTAGGCTGGCGAGAGATTTCTTGATCTGTTGATGAAGATTCTTGATCTTCTTGTGGCCTTAATTGATGTTCATTTGGGTAATATAGCTAACATTTTCTTAATGGTTCACCTTGCCATAGTCTTTCAGGTATTAGCTTTGATTCTTATTCTTTGTGGGTTTAATGTAGCTAGCATTTTCTAATGGTTTTAGAATCATCTTTTTTTATAAAGTAGAGGATTATAGACCCAGATATAGTTTTTATTTGGTGATGCAAATCCCTTGTAACAATTTTTTAATCGATGTCTATTTGTATTTTTCAGATATACAACAACTGGTCGTTATTCATGACAATTCAATGGAACGTTATCTCATCAACAATTCCTCTCTTGAGGTAAGCATATCACACCCCTGTCAATTCATTTTATATCATTTTTGTTTTAGAGAAATCATTAGTCACCATGGATTAACTGCCAATTTTTTTTTCCCAGAATTGGCAGCCTGATGGTTCCTCGGTCGAGGTGTTACATATGTTGTCTTGATTTCGGGGTAAAGGTAGGGCGGTCGATGATTTGTGCTACGGGTTGTCATGTTCAATGGCCGCCTGTGAGTTTAGATCATGAGTTCATCACCGCTACTATCTCCTAATCACTAGAATGCTATCTCTAATCGCAAGGTTGATTAGGCAATATATTTGATGGTGCACTAGGTTGAATATTTGATGATTATTTTCTTATGTATATAGATTTTGTAACATGATTTCCTTTGGAAATTTGTAATGGCGAAAGTCAATGTATTTGATCCTTATGATTTTATATAGATTTTGTAACATGATTAAATTTTTTTTTTTTTGAGAAATAACATGATTAATCTAATTAATCATCCCATCGGATTGTGTCTTTAAGCGCTTTTCTACCTCCCGTTGCTCTCTCATCTTAAATATATACGAAATTGAATAATACCCAAACCAAACTAATTACTAATTAATAAATGATTATTCCATTCTTCACCAACTAAGCAACATAACACCAATTGTGGTGCAAGGATACAATTGAGAGGATGGATATATATATGTACCTGAACTGGATATGGCCATCCCTAATCCAGTTTTGGACAATATTTTTATGCGTCCGGTTATAATCAACGGCATTTTGATGTTCCATCTGTCGTAAAATCAAGCACTAATAAGGCATTATATGCAGATCCCCAAAAAAAATTGTGCATATATTTATGGTATTGCTACACATAGAAATTAGAAAGTCTATCTTATCATGTTTTTTCTATATGTAAAATAAATTAAAACCACATTCTGGAACAATATTCGGACACAACTGCTTGTTTAAAGCGTAAACTACTACTTATTAAATTGAAAACTCAAAACAGTCCCAAACAAGAACACCAATCTCAAAACAAACCCTAGCCGCCGGGGCTGCTATGGCTCTCTCCTCCTCTCCTCTTTTCTCTTCTTTTCTAGCCTCTACTTCTTAACAAAGTCCATGTTTTTGTTCATCTTTGCGGGCTTAGGCTGGCTAGATTATAATTACAGGACCTAAACAAGTTTTTCTTTTATTAAATGATATTGGGTGCACTTATCATCAGATGGATCTGTTTTAATCTTTTACTTGGGTTAAGCATGGTCCAATATCCCATCATATTGGGCCTTTAAGCCCTTTTCTACTTCCCTTGCTCTTTCATCTTGGTCGGCCCACTTCTCCGATACTCTTATCTTCCCCAAAGACCAGAGTCACTGTTGGTCAGCAAATTTTACATGGAAAAAGAACATTTGTGTATGTGTGTATCTGTTGGTTAACGACCTTAAATAATATGTAGCAATAATTGGTTTCTCAATGATATGAAAAACCGATCTCAAAACAAACCCTAGCCGCCGGGGCTGCTAAGGCTGTCTCCTGCCCTCCTCTTCTCTCTTCTATTCCAACCTCTACTTCTTAACAAAAGTCCATTTTGCTGTTCATGAATTTGCTGGCCTAGCTAGGCTGGCTAGATTTATTGTTCTGTTTATGAAGCTTCTTTAGCTTGTGCCTGTGGCTGCCTTAATTAATTGATGGTCACTCGGGTTTTACCTTGCCACAGTCTCGAAGGTACTAGCTTTGCTCCTCATTCTTTGTGGGTTTAATTAACGTATCTAACATTTAGAATCTTTTTTTTTTTTTTAAGTAGAGGATTATATGGACCCAGATCTAGTTTTCATTTGGCGATGCAAATTCCTTGTAATGTTTTTTTTTATATATATACAAGTTTATCTCGTGCATTGCAATTTGACTTCGGGCATGTCTATTAGGGAGAATTATCTCATCAACAATTCCTCTCTTCGGGTAAGCATACCACTCTCCAATTGTATATCAGATATGCATGATATCATTTGTCATGATGGATTAACTTATTTTTTTTTTTTTCCAGAATTGGCAGCCTTATTGTTCCTCGGCCCAGGTGTCCATCACCACTTCTGCTCTGTGGCCTGGGCAATTAGTCAACGTATTTGATGATTCTTTTTCCATGTATATATATTTTGTAACATGATTTTCTCTGTAACTTTGTTCCAATCCATAGACTAATGAGGGAAAAAAGTCAATGGATCTAAACAAGTTTTCCTGTTATTAGAAGGATCTAAACAAAGTTAAAAAGCCCAACGGGTTGATTTCAGCCCGAAAAATGATGTTGGATGCACTTTCCACATGGGTCTGTTTTAATGTTTAATTGGGTTAAGCATGATTCAATATCCCATCAGATTGGGCCTTTAAGCCCTTTTTTACTACCGTTGCTCTTCATCTTGGTCGGCCCACTCCTCTGATACTCTTCTCCCTGAGTCGGCCCCTCATAAGCTCAATAATGCCAATAAAATGAAATAAAAATATATATACATACGAATTTGAATGAATAATAAGCAAACTAAAACTATTAACTTGTTAAAACACTCAAACCAGTAGTCCAATTTTTCAGTGCCTATTTCTTGAAAAAAGAAAAAGCTAAAGCCCAAGAAGCACATAATATATTACTGTAACGGGTAACGAAATGAACATTCCAAAAATGACTCTGCAAAAAGAAAAAAAAAACAAACAAAGAGATGAGAAATCAAACTCCAATTCTTTAGTACATTTCTCTTTTTTGTCACAGTCTCTCTTTGTACTTAGATCGTAAGTCAATAGCAATTAGTTTTGTTTTGTTAATAACTCACCCAGTGCTAAGTATGCTTGTGTGGAGATTATATTCTTTAGCAAATATAAAAGGAACGATACCCAGAGGAAGAGCAGCCTGCAATATTCATATCATGAGATTAGAAAGTAAACTTCATGAATTATGTGCATACTCTTATATGATGAACTTAAAATATTTATAATTAACCTGAACAATTGCAATACGCAGAAGATTCCCCCGGACGCCAATAGCAGCAGAAGTTGCTGCCATTACCAACGGACCTACCAAGAATTTAATAACCATAGAAATAAATGCAACTTTCTTCCCACAAGCAATGATCTTCGGTTGTGAAGAGGAAAACAAACCTGTTCAAACATAATAATTAGTAATTGATCAAGCACCAACTAAACAACACCATAAAATGAGAATGGGGAGATATATGTACCTAGACTGAACGTGGCCATCCCTAATCCAGTATTGGACAATATTTTAATACATCCGGTTATAATCAAAGGCATCTTGATGTTCCATCTGCATAAAATCAAGCACTAATAACGCATTAGTTATATGCACATTCCTAAAAAATATTGTGCACATCAAGTGGAAGATTATGATACCTAAACGCAATTAGAGCCCAAACCAAACCCAAAATACTTGCGTAGGTATTTGGATTTCTAACTAGCTTCCTCCAAACCATGACGAGAATCAGCTTAGTCATAACTGTTGGAGGAGGCATCTGTGAATTAATCCTTTGTCCTTCTTGTCCTTCCACCTGTAAATCTGCAACAACTTTTATTATGTTACACAACTAATTAATTAAATGAGCATTCAAAACTAGCAGCAGCCTTTGTTAAGCAAATGTACAATGTTCTTTAGTGGACCTGCTGAATCTTTGTCCTGGTCAGGTTGATGAGCTACGTGGAAGGAATCAAAAGCAGCAAAGTCAGCATGCAAATCTGCGTTGTTAACACTTGAAGACTTTTGCATGGAGGATTGTACAGAGAACACCTCAACCCCTGAAAGATCTGACACTCTTGGTCCCCGAAATGAAGAATTTCTCAGGACTAAATGCAGCTTACCGTCTTCATCCATCTCGGTTTCTGCTTCTAAGGACTCCCGGCGGCCGCTAAGAGAAACAACATCAGAACCAATCTTGACAGAAGAAATGGGCGCTGCGGTGTCAAGAAATTGCTGTGCCATCAGTTGCCTTCCACTCCTGTACTCATACATGAACAAAATTACGCTGTACCATATTACAACTTGCAAGACCACAATCTGGACCATGAGGGTTGATGTGGATTCTCCATACATGGCCGTCATGAGAGGAACACCCACCACAAGAGTGTTGGGAAGAGCAGCGAGCGAGAAGACAGTGATGGTCCAATCAAGACCGCTCTTGGTTATCACTTGCACCAGGAAAAGAACCGCCAGAATCACTAACTTTTGGAGAGAATCAGCAGCAATGAAGAGGAAGTTCATGTTGTAGAGGTCGCTGTTGTATATGAAACCAAAGGAGAGCAAAGGAACTGCAAACACCGCCACAAAACGGTTGATTCCGGCGCATTGGTCGGGTGTAAAGATTCTCCACCATTTGACTGATCCATAGCCTAACAACATGGCGAAGTATAGAGGCACAACAGCAGAAACAACCTGGTAGAAGTCCTTCCCTGTAATCATGGTACCAACGGATGATGAACAAATTTGTTTGCTGCGAGTATATGTGGGTTTGAAGAGATTAGAAAGAAAAAACAAAAGAAGGATATGAAGGGTTAGTGCTGGAAGAGAGAGTTAGTATATTAGAGTTTTTCTCTGTTTTTCTCATGTAAACAAAACCTTGATGAACATTTTAATGTATACAAGGGGACAGTTCAAACGTTGACTGTTTCAGGACTACACTGTTCAGATTCCATTTTTAATGTAATTGGAACCATATTTTGAGGGTTTAGTTATGCAAGAATCGTGTTAAATTCCAACACACCTTTCAGTTTCTACCTGACGTAGGCAACCTTAATGAGATACATATCCCTTTTTTTTTTTTTGAACAGTCTATCTATGAGCAGTGAAACCAAGCTGTATGATATGATTCATCCCCATTTTTTCCCCTTGTATGTATATATCCTTTGGCAAAACTAATGAAATTTTAGAATAAATCTCCTCTCTATAGTGGAATAGTCTTGTACTACCATATTACTACCAGGGTACGGTGAAGTGATCAAGTCAAAAGAAACTTGCAAACAAAATAAAGACAACTAACCAAGTAACCACGCACCTTCCTCTCCTCCAATTTAAGAAGCAGCAGTATTTATTTCGTTACATGCCTCGAGACAGCATGCAGTATTTAATATTTATTTCATTAACAGAGATGTTTCAACTACGGCCTGATTAATTTACTAGAGGAAGGAGATCACTGGTACGTATAATGCTATTTAAAGAAACATACATAAAAGAAATTTCAAAAATTATAATCGCTCATAGGTCCAGAAAATTGAAAATTAGGAATCAGTCGGCAACTGATACTATACACCACTGCATTTTTTTGAAGTATACACTATACACCACTCTTCACACAATGGTTTAGAATGGAAGCATTCATTGCATAATCAACCAGAATTCATCAAACTTGCATCTTCAAAATTTTAGTCTTTCTTTCCTGTCAAAATTAGAGCTTGGGTACTAAAAATCCCCAAATTCTAATTTTTAATATGAAAGAAAGACTAAATTTTTGTGGTACACTTAAGATAAAACAGTGTTTGTGGCTCCACAACATATTTTAACATATTTTCTCCTGCTAAGGTTACTTCATTTTCAAATACCTTTAGTTGCATAATTTCACACATATATATAAACAAGATACATACATGGGTTGTGGCCACAACATGCTGGTCGACCTTTAAGGCCCTTTTCTACTTCCGTTCCTCTCTTTCATATTGGTAGGCCCACTTCTCTGATACTCATCTTCCCCAGAGACCAGAGTCATTGTTGGTCAGCAAAATTTACATGGAAAACGACATTTGTGTGTGTGTGTGTATCTGTTGGTTAACGACCATGAATCAATAGCTTTTTGACCTTTATTGTCAACTACAATGGTCTTTGCATAAATTTCTGCTGTACACATTGGATGCACTGGAAAAAAAAAAAAAAACTAAGATGACCATAATAAATTGTAAAGTGGGATGAAGAAAATACAGTTTGGAGAATCTCAAAAGCAACGTTTCTCTTTACTAATCTCATGATTTGAATGCAGGCTGTTCAACATTCCCGTGTGGGTTGGAGTTCTATGCATCGGTTGTAGCACTCTCCTGCTTCTGGGCTTGCAGAGATATCTATATTAATTGATGATCATGGATTTTAATTGGTTGGTGTTGTTGGGCTGGGGTGGGGGGTGGTCAAGTAAGAAAGCTTGAGCTGTTGATAGCAATGCTAGTATTCATAATGGCAGCGTGTTTCTTTGGGGAGATGAATTATGTGANTTCCCGTGTGGGTTGGAGTTCTATGCATCGGTTGTAGCACTCTCCTGCTTCTGGGCTTGCAGAGATATCTATATTAATTGATGATCATGGATTTTAATTGGTTGGTGTTGTTGGGCTGGGGTGGGGGGTGGTCAAGTAAGAAAGCTTGAGCTGTTGATAGCAATGCTAGTATTCATAATGGCAGCGTGTTTCTTTGGGGAGATGAATTATGTGAAGCCTCCAGCAACTGATGTCATCAAAGGCATGTTTGTCCCCAGGCTTTTAGGCCAATGTGCCACTGGAGAAGAATTGGAGTAGTACATAAATAAAAGAGACAATCAAATAAAACCAAAAACACAATTTAATTTCTCTAACCGTTATGGCAATGCACCTAGCCATTTGGTGGGATGGAAGCAATACCTTTTTGCACATTAGTGAAAGCTCCTTGACCTTCACTGTCAACTACAATGGTCTTTGCAATTTGTGCATCATCATCCAGGCCGATGCTTTTACTGTACACATTGGATGCACAAGAGAAAATTAATGAAATTTGAGAATAAATCTCGTCTCTGGAATAGTATTGTACTGCCATAATACTACCAAGGGTGACGTGATCAAGTCAAATGGAGTGCTCTTTAATATTTAAGAAGTATTGGTATAGTTGTCAATGTCTATCCTTAGCTGTGCTGATAATAGTTGAAACTAGATTAGGATGACTATCTCTTCCAGTTATACAGATAGTACCTGTAACTAGATTAGGATAGGATGACTATCTTAGTTATAGTCTCCTCTTAGTACTCATCTGAGAATCATCGCAGTATATAATAGCATATCCTGTACCATTGTTAGTGTATCAGTTTCACATAATTCCTATCTTTCTGCAACTTACTTTACGAAGCAGCAGTATTTATTTCGTTACATGCCTCGAAACAGCAGTATTTATTACATTTAATCTTTCAACCACGTCCTGATTAATTTACTAGTATAATGGTATTAAAAGAAACATATATAAACGAACTTTCAAAAATTAATAATCGCTCATAGGCCCAGAAAATTGGAAATTAGGAATCAGTCGGCAATTGATAGTACATGTAGTAGACTCGGGAAACTGCATAGCATTTTTTGAAGTATACACTATACACCACTCTCTTCTACTTCTTTCCCTCTTTACTCCTTCATTTGTTACTTTTGACCTCTTTAGATACAATGAAGTAGCAGCAAAATTGGTTGGCAAAATATTATAACTAGGATACAGAGGTTACAACTCCAAGAAACACTATTCCATTTTCTAGACGACTCCAACAGGATCAGGAAGAGGATTGATTGATTGATTGCCTTCAACAAGCTTGTCATAAATTAAGATTGTTGAGCTAACTTAAAAGCTATTTGCCTGCAAGAAAAAAAAAACCTGATATAAGCATAGCTGCCATTACTTGGGATTGTTAAGCCAATTTGTGATTTCATAAAATCTGCAAGTAGAGATTTGATATACCCATCTCCTTCTAAGCAGACATGAATGTTTTTAACATTTCACTTTGCAACAAGGTTGAATCATTTCCAGACCACCAAAGCTGTCTTTTGCAGAGAATAATCCTGATTTAGTCACAGACACTATCCTCCTTCTACCATCTTAGTATCCAACTCTGCCCTCGGCTTAGCCGAAAGCCCTTTCGCGAGCATTTCCTCGTCGTACTTCCTAGCTAAATCCACCATCCCCTTGTCAACCAGAGCATCAATCAACGCATTGTATGCAAACTCGTCAGGACTGCACCCAAGTTCCTCCATCTTCTTCCACACCACAAACACCGGCCGGAGAAACCCCCATCTCCCAAACTTCCTCATCAACATCACATAAGTGTCCATCCTCGGCCTAACCCCACTACCAATCATCCTATCAAAGAGCAAGAGTATCTCCTTAGGCCTGCCAAGATTCGCGAAAAACGAATGGTAAGTAATCACATCCGGCATCACACCTCTCTTAGGCATTTCGTCGAGCAGCTTATACGCATCCCTTAACCTCCCATTCTCGCACAAGAGCTTTATCAGAATGTTACAAGTCACCACATTTGGGTCGCAACCCAACTCCCTCATCTCCCGGAAAACCCTCAAGGCAAAATCCACACCGTCAGATAACCCAATAGCACGGATCACGGTATTATACGCCACCACATCCAGCTTCATCCCCTTACTCTTCATATATTTGTACAGCTTCACCGCCTTCCATGGCTTCCCGCTCTTGCAAACAATATCCATATAAATAGAATAGGAAACCAAATCCTTCTCCACTCCTTTCCTATCCATCTCCTCCCAAAACTCCCTACACTTACCCCACCAACCCATCTTAAACCACCCCCGTAGAATCATATTATGAACCTTGGTCGAATTCTTCCCGGCGAAATCGCCGCCGTCGGTCTTCCCGAAACACAAATCGTATGCCTCGATAACGTGCTTGTGCTCGCAGAGCGCGTCGATCAGGTTACAGAAGGAGGCCTCGTCTTTTAAGTTGAATCCCTCCAATCTGTCGCGGTAGACTCCCACCGCTTCTCCGACGAGGTGGGCGGCGGCGTAGCGGTTGAAGAGGACGCGGAATGTGGCGTGGTTGGGGGCGGAGGAAGGGGCTGCTGTTGTTATTGTTGTTGTTCGTTTCATCCGTTCGATGAGGTCCCAGGAGAGATCGAACTCGAAGAACTTGCCCAGTATGTCGATCATGCGGTTGTAGGTCTCCGCCGGGTGGGGGAACTGGGCCTGGGCTTCGGCCCAGTTGAAGAACTCGAGGGCGCGCTTCCAGTCGTTGCCGTAGCAGGAGAGGGTCTCGAATACAGCGGCGGAGTCGTCATCATTTGGCGGCGATGTGGTGGTGTGTGGGGTTTGGGAGGGGAAATGTGAAGTGGGCTTTGTGGATAAAGAGTGGGTAGTGAAAGGAAGTAGGGTAGTTTGGATGAATATGGGGTTTTTTAGTCGTCGAGCCAAGGTTGAAGAAAGCATTTGGGCTTGTGTCGGTGACGGAGACGGTGGCCCGGCGAGGAGGCCTCGGGTTTCTTTTATTTCATCCTTTTTGGTTAAGGAGAGTCTCTCATAATAATTAATGTTTTTTAAAAGAAAAAAAATTCCTGCAGAAAATTAAAAACCATAGAAAGAAATCTGCGGGTTAACCCGAAAACCCGGGTTGACAAGTAGAACCCATATAAAAAAGAAAGGAAACAAAACCCAGCCACAGGAGCAAAGAAGAGACAAAGAGCGCTGTCTCTGCAAAAAAACACCCAAATTCTCTGTTACACCATTTCACCACAAAAATGGCGGCGTCAATGTACATCAATCTCAAGCCAGTAAAACCCGCGCTCTTCAATCTAAAACCTGCACCCAGACACTCCCTCCTGAGGCCAGCCAGAGTCAGGTGCGCCGCCCCCACCAAAAAACGCTACTCAATCACCCTCCTCCCCGGCGATGGCATCGGCCCCGAAGTCGTCTCCGTTGCCAGGAACGTCCTCAAGCTCACCGGCTCCCTTGAAGGTGTTTTACTCTGACATTTTTTGAATATCTATCCACCCGCTCTTGTTAGAATTACCAGTATACGGATTAAGAAGAGTTGAAACAGTTCATGTTTCCGGGTTCAATTGAATTTGGGATTTTGGTATGGTTTCTCTTGCCCATTTTCTGATGATGTTTTCGTATATGCTAGGAATTGAGTTCAGCTTTCAGGAGATGCCAATGGGTGGAGCTGCGTTGGATTTGGTAGGAGTTCCATTGCCGGACGAAACCCTTTCAGCTGCGAGGCAAGCCGACGCTGTTCTTCTCGGAGCTATTGGAGGGTAGACTAAATAATCTTGTGCTCGTTTATACTATCTTCGTCTTTTAAGTTTTGGTTTGAGGTTTTATTTGATTGTTTGCGTTTGTGGTTTGTTGTTATTAAGGTATAAATGGGATAACAATGAAAAGCATTTGAAGCCTGAGACCGGATTACTTCAGATTAGAGCTGGTCTTAATGTCTTTGCGAATCTGAGGCCGGCAGTGGTTTTGCCTCAGGTACTACTATTATGGTTATTCTTTGATGCAATGTTAGTTTACCATCCTGAGGGTGATTGTTCTTCTTATCTTGGATATGCACAATAGTAGTTTAGAGTATTGTAACTGTGCCTTGACTTGATTAAGAAACCTCTAGGCAAATATTAACAGACTGGTTCCCATTTGTTCCATTGTGACAATGAACATCATCCTAATTCTGAAATCAAAAGGGCATTGGATAATGATTATATGTTGCATAATCTTTCAGTTAGTTGATGCCTCAACTTTGAAGAGAGAAGTTGCTGAAGGTGTTGACATAATGGTTGTAAGGGAACTTACCGGAGGTTCGTGTGCATTGACTCTTTTCTGAATGACTTCCTTCTTCCTCCTTTTTGTCTTCTCAAATAGTAATATTATTATGTGCAAATAGGTATTTACTTTGGCAAGCAGAGGGGTTTTGGCACCAATGAAGATGGCCATGAGTTTGGGTACAACACTGAGGTGTATGCTGCGAATGAGGTGATTTCTGATACTAGTTCTTACCAGTGCACTTTCCTTCTAAAAAATTCCTATTTTCCTCCAATGCTGATGGACAAGCATGGTCTGGCTATTTCAAATTTTTGTCCCTCAGATCGTAAAAAATCTGTAGTCTCAAGCTGTTTTAAGAATTGGTAAAAAATGGGTAGCTAATATGGAAATAAAATTGAACCAGGTTGATCGCATTGCTCGTGTTGCTTTTGAGACTGCTAGGAAGCGACGTGGAAAACTTTGCTCTGTTGACAAAGCAAATGTCTTGGAGGTATGTTGTATTAGAAGAACTGCTCCTTTCCCTGATATGGAAGCTGAATATTTGAACTGTAATGTAGGACTTTGCACACTGTTGGTGGTTATGATTATTTCTGTCCCATAAAAACGTATTCTATCCCCCCTCTCTCTTATTCCTTTCTTCTATGTTATTCTCGAAATCCCTGTACGAGCGCGCGCTTTGGAAAAAAGTTAAAAAATTTTAGGTTTGCTAAATCTGCTCTTCCACTAAAAGTATTTACAGAACAATGCTATCCTCTCTCTCTCTCTCTCTGCACTTTGCTTTTGATTTGCTTAGATTATGTTGCTAGTTTTGTGTTGAAAATGGAAGTCCTGGGAGAAATCTACCAGAGTTTCCTTTCACATACTGTTGGTTACACAGTATGACTCTACTAAAGTGTTACATTTCTTTCAATCATGTTCCAGGCATCCATGTTATGGAGGAAAAGAGTAATAGCAATGGCCGCAGAATATCCTGATGTCGAGCTCTCACATATGTATGTTGACAATGCTGCAATGCAACTTGTTCGCAATCCAAAGCAGGTTTTTGTCTAGAACATTCTCTCATGAACTTTCTCTTCTCATTCTATTTGGTGCTATAAGAAACTTCACTATGAAGCATCAAATTGAGATCACGGAATTGATGAGAATGTAAAGCCTTATCTCATTTGATGATGACATTTGCAGTTTGATACAATTGTGACAAACAATATGTTTGGTGATATACTGTCCGATGAGGCCTCAATGATTACTGGAAGTATAGGAATGCTACCATCTGCCAGCCTTGGTGCATCTGTAAGTCAAATAACTCAATTCTTTAAAAATACAAATCAAAATGTTGGCTGGATCTACTAAAATTTTTTCTTTCAATGTTGTTTCCATTTGCCTGTAAATAAAACTGTCATGCTTTGTTTGTATTTCTCCATATTAATTCTTTTATTGGGATAGGGGCCTGGACTTTTTGAGCCAATACATGGATCTGCTCCTGACATTGCTGGACAGGTTGGCTTGACTATTCTCTTTAATGGTTTCTCTTTATTTAATTTGGTTCCTGACATGAAAAACATAAATGTGGTTTTTCTTATGCAAAATTTGAGTAAAGAGACTGATGAGAAAACTGAGAACCTGTGAGGACCATGCTTCTAATGCGGAGTTGGTTTAACATGCAGGATAAGGCAAATCCATTGGCAACTGTACTCAGTGCGGCCTTGCTTTTGAAGTATGGTCTAGGAGAAGAAAATGCAGCTAAGCGAGTTGAGAATGCAGTTTTGAACACTCTAAATAAGGGGTTCCGAACGGGTGACATTTACTCTGCTGGAGCTGTATGCACCTTAACTCTAACTAATTTTCTTCAAGTTGTTTGATAAGTTGTGCGAGAAACTATTTCTTAACTTAAAAATATATCATTACTCTGTTAATAGTCTTTGAGAGCGAGGACCACACTATAGTAGGAGTTATTTGAGTACCATTCTTTGGCTCGGTGTAACTCAATATCCTTGACTTCTCTATTTATCTTACTATCTGCTTCAACTATACAGAAATTGGTGGGATGCAAGGAAATGGGTGAGGAGGTGTTGAAATCATTGGACTCCCAAGTTCCGGCTGCCGTATGAACCAGAGCATAATCAGCACCAAATCAGAAAGTTTTACAACATGAATTGCAGCGCATGCTTCAGCTTCTTAGTTGTGCTAGGAAGGCTAATTCTGGCCGGGAGAGAGTAGATAGAGTTTAAGAGGCATGAATTCCTTTCCCTGGTCTGTGACCATTAGGAGGAGTTTGTTGTATCATGAGTAGTAGTTGAGTATGTATGCGAAAATTGTTTTGGAGAGGAGGATTACTTATTTTTGGTATGTGGAATGAAGTCTCCAACTATAAAATCTCTGCAAAAGCTTATTTTGTCAATTCTTTCATGATTTTGCTGATTAATTTTTGATAATTGCGTTTTTCTGTTCAAGAACTCTCACTTGTTGGCCCATTTCATTCCATAGGATTTAGCTCTTAAACTACTTTTAACTTTTTTGGTACAAACTAGTTGATTCAATTTTGGCATTAATTGCAAAATTAGTTTCCGAATTGATTAAAATGATACTAAATAAAATTAAACCGTAGCCATTTTTTCCTATGCAGAGAGGCTTGAATCCTTCGTATTTATTTACAAAGAGTGCTCTGCGCAAGCGTTAATTACCGTGCCCAAAAAAACAAAATTCAAATTAAAAATGCATATTTCAAATGCTGACGTGGCGTAATTTTACTGGGGGACAAATATTTTTGACCGGTGCTTGGTCGTCGTCTCTAGCTCGCTACTATATAAGCTCGTTCTGGTACCAAAATCCCGCTAATTAATCATCCATCGACCCCAAATCCTCCACGGCACGCCATGTCAGTGGTATCTCCCAGCTCAAGCACGGCGGCGCCAACGGCCACGCCGTCACAGCTAGACCTCTTCGGCACTACTTCCTCGTCCGCAGTGATCGCCGCCGGCGACACCGCTGACTCCCCGCTCTCTACATCTTCAACCTCCGCCCAAGCCTACCATTTCTCCTCCGGAAACCCTCGCATCGAGGAGACACGTGGCGTCATGCACCTCTTCCCCAACAACCAACTCGTCGCCGGCCACTCTCTCCCGGTACAACACGCAACCTTGTTATACTTTGATGCTTCGCCTCCATATTCGGAAAATGAAAAACTCGCGGAGTAAATTTGAAACGTTGCTTTTTTGTTTTGTTTTGTTAGGTTGGGAGAAAACCGCTAGTTTGCGTGCTTGGCGTCCCGAATCACATGACCTATGCAGATTTTTGTCAGTTTTGCGCTTCGTTTATCCAACACATACTAGAGATGCGAATTGTTAGGTATTATTATTATTATTAGTCTACTGGTAGAATTTCATTGAGGCGGTGATGTTCATTTCTTCTTATGGTTGCGTTTTATTTCGCGGTCAGGAATGACGGAATGGAAGATCGGTATAGTGTCCTCATGAGATTTGATAGTCAGGACTCCACGGATAAATTCTACAAGCATTTTGATGGTAGACAGTTTAATTCCTTGGAGGTACCATATTTGATCTCTTCATTACCTTGTTCTTCTGGAATTAATTGCGTTTTTCTTTCTGTATTATAGGTTTTTTTTTTGTGTGTGTGATTTGGATGTTTTGTTTGTACAGGAAGAGGTTTGCTGTGTGCTGTTTACAGTTGATGTGCAGTTCACCGGTTACTCGGGCACTCCTATGGAACACAGTCAGCCATCCGCTGCAGCAACCACGGCGGAGCAGCCTTCATGTCCGGTTTGTCTTGGTATTGTTTGGTTCCACTTTGGAAATTGTGTTAGTGATTTTTGTTAGAAATCATCCTTTTTTACTGATATCTGGATTGTCAAGCTTTAGTAGTGTGTGTATTAATGCATTTGATGTTTTGTGTTTTGTGCATGTTATAGAGAGATTAGACCAAGACATGGGTGGAATACTTACAACCATATGTAATCATTCTTTCCACTGCTCTTGCATTTCCAAATGGACGGATTCATCTTGTCCCGTAAGTTGCTCTGTTCTTGACTTTTGTCTGCTTCTAATCTTTACCATACCTTCCACTTTGTTATGTGAACTACATCCTTTCTTTATATAAAAATTCCAAAGATTAAGCATAATCTACCAAGACATGGGACCTGCAGTCCAAGATTTCCTTTCCCCCTTCATTTCTGAATTTAGTGCAAGAATGCTTAAAAGTCAAGTTTGTTGCTGGAATTTCTTCAGTTACTCCTGTACCACCTTCATCTGCCTATACTGATTTTACAATTCGAAAAGAAGTCTGAATTGACTGATATGTCCACATCTAATCAGAGTTGTTTGTCCTTTGGTTTGTTGCTGTCGGGCTGCACCTTGATTTTCATTAGTCTGCTACAAATGGAATCTTAAGTAGACTGTAGCCTGCTGTTTGCTGACTGCTTTCCATACTTGATTTCAGGTTTGTCGATATTGCCAGCAGCAACCTGAAAAATCAATATGCATTGTATGTCAAACTTCAGAAAATCTATGGATGTGTGTTATATGTGGTTTTGTTGGCTGTGGAAGGTAATAATTGACTTTTCTGCTGAATGGGGTCGCTTTTTATTGTGTCTTTCTGATTTTCTCAACCTTTTATGTTCTTGTTGCTCTTCAAATATTGCTGCAGGTATAAAGAAGGACATGCCATTAGACATTGGAAAGAAACTGAGCACTGCTACTCTTTAGAACTGGAAACACAACGTGTCTGGGATTATGCTGGTGACAACTATGTTCACCGCCTCATTCAATCAAAAACGGATGGAAAATTAGTAGAACTGAATGCCCATTGTGCTCATGCTAATGGTGTTTGTGGAAATTGTGAATGTGTCGACTCTGGAATCAGTGAGGCTCTTCTAAATAGCAAAGTCGAAGCGGTAATATTTTGTGTAGTGTCAAGCTTGAAGTTCCTGCAAAGTTTTTTTCTTTTTAGTTCAATTTATTTATGTCTTTTTTGTTGCAAATCCCCACTTTTCAGATTGTTAATGAGTATAACGACCTCCTAGCCACTCAACTGGAGAACCAGAAACTGGTAAGTGCATTCATAATCTTTGAATATACAAGTATACTTCAGTTTGATCATCATGGTGATATGGCTACTGGATTTCCCTGAAATGTGCTTATGAGGCTATTAAAACTGTCTGCGTATACACTGTTATAACATTGTAATTTGAGTCCTGGTGGGGTTAATTGGTTTTGCTTCTGCTGACTTACATTCCTCTTTTTTTCTTAATAGTATTTTGAGACTTTGCTGCAAGACGTCAAAGATGAAACTGAAAGGGAAATTACTGAAGCTGTTAAGAAAGCTGTTGCCCAGAAGCTGCAAAAATTGCAGGCCAAACTGGACAGATGTGTGAAAGAGAAAAAATTTCTTGATGATGTAAGTCTGTCTCCGGTTCTTTAAGAGAAACATATGGCAGGCATTTCTTGAATGATTTAAAATCAATGATGTAGCTGTAGTTTTTTCTCTGATATGTTTTCTATGCAAAATATGTCTATTTTACTGACCCCTTACGGTGGATATTTTATCCTTTTATTTTCTCCTTGTAGCTGAACGAGAATCTGTTGAAAAATCAAGAGATATGGAAAGTGAAGATACTGGAAATAGAAGAGAGGTATGAACAATAAAACCTTTAATTCCTGGTATATCTTCAATGGCATTCATGGCAATTTGTATTTGTTTCAGAAACCCTCAGATTTTTTATATTTTTTACAATCATTTTGTAGCAGTCTTTTACTACAGAGCCAATACAGCGGTTTCCTTGTAACCTCTTTTGTCACCATCATTTGTGAAGTAGTTATATTGTCTTTATTTTTCTATTCCGGTCCATGTTAAATGGTGGGGTTGTATGTTGAATGGCAATAAATTTCGTGTTGCTGAGACAGGACCCGCCTCAATCCTTCATGTTTTCCTTCTTTCCTCTGTTCAAGATATAATTTTTGGAAGTGATATCTACATTACCAATTTGAGAGTTTCTCTACAAATGAATCTTTCCTTTCGTTTGAGTATTTCTGTGTATGGAGCATTTCCTTGGCCTTGATTTCTGATTTATAAGAACTAACAGAGTCATAGATTACCAGTTGCTGTATTTAAATTATTTCAATAACATAACACGGATCAGCAATGTGCTTCTATGCTTTGTGCTATTTCTCACTTCAAAAACATTTTTTTCAGGGAGAAGAAGGCTTTGAGAGTAAAAGATGATAAAATTAAGGACTTGGAAGAACAGGTTTGTCTATTTCTCTGCTTTGAAAATCTCCAAATGTTCTTTTCTCAGACAATCAAACCGGGGTGAAACTAGTTGAATGAATGGATTACTTTTCCCATGTGGTTGCAGCTCAGGGATTTGATGGTGTGCCTGGAAGCAGGGAATGCAATGGAACAGATGTCCATATCGGATGAAATCAAGGACGGAGCCGTCGTGTCGCTACCCGTGGAGTCTTCTTCGGGAAGCATTCCCAGAGGGAACAAAAAGAGTAATAACCGAAAGAAACGCTAGAGGTTGTAGAGGTTGATTACCGTGATGATTGTACTGGTTATATCTCATTGTGTAACTCCACATTTCTGTAGCGAATTATCCTATCAGGGATAGAATCCTAGCTCTTCGACAAAAATATACCTAGGCTCTGCCTGCAGTGGAGGTTGCTAATTTCTAAGGCAGTATGTCTAATCAATTCTTTTTCCCTAGACGGAAATCCGCTGAACTCTCTTAGGGCCATCTCTACTATGCTTGCTGAACCGGCTATGCCTCGGGCTCTCACGGGACCTGACACTCTTGAGGTTGATCCCCATGCACCTTCTACCTCGGGCGTTTGGAGGAGGCCGAAACAAGTTTTACAAAAATCAATTGCGATGCTTCTTTCAACAAAGAAGGGAGATTAGCAGGGATTGGGGTTGTTTGCTGGAGGGAAGATGGGGAAATAAGTAACAGATGGCATGACGTTGGTAAAAGGAAGCTTGTCAGTCTTGGCCGCCGAGGCCACTGTAGTAAGAGAGTCGGCTTATTTAGCAGCGGCTAGAGGACTCACTCATGTGTCCCTGGAAATTGACTCCCTATCAGTTTTAGAAAGCTCTTTGGGGGTTTGGCGCAGTTCCGTTGTGTCTCAGAACTATAGTTGCTGATATTCAAAACATTGTTTTGCCTTTTTAATGTTTAACTAACTAACAATAAGATTCCTAAATCAGCAAATAAGGTGGCTGATTGGTTAGCCAAATCTTGCTCTTCGTCACACATGTCCTCTAGACTGGGTAAACCACCGCCCTGCTGAGCTTGAGAATCTTGTACGTAATGATATTACCTAGTTGGAATAAAAGACTTCTAATCTTCTTGTGTTAAAATAAAAAAAGAGAAGATTAATTCCAGAGACCTAAAAAGGGAATGCCCAATCAAAAGAAAAAAGGGAATGTGATTTTTTTTTTTAACTATACCGATTACCAGTTCATGTGAATCTTAATGTATACTAGTATTAGTCTTCAAAACATGTATGCGACAAAAAAAAAAGTCTTCAAAACATGTACTTGCCTATTCTATTGTGTGCACTCATCTTTTTCCAATAATTTCCAAACAGTCATCTTCTTCCATTTCAAATTACCGGGAAGAGTCACGAGATTGTTTGTAAGCAGGCACAAATAATTGAGTGTGGGATCAAAGTTTCAAAGAAGACTCTGGCATTTTGGTCATGAGTCTCATGACATGGATGATGATCATGGTTTGATGATGGTCATGGTTTGTATGGTACATCTTTATTCAATGCAAGCTGTGTAGTCTGTACGGTGTACCAAAAGCATGTAAAAAAAGCCAAAAAAGGTAAACTGGCAATATGATAGGATGAGCCTAAACAATACATAAATTAAACGGGACACAACAATCCAATTTTTTACCGTGCAAGTCCCCATTCCAAATTTGGCTCCATTCTCCCTCGGGGTTGATAAAGTGACAAACTTACTTAGCTGGAGGGAGATATTATGAAAAAAAATGGGTCTTTTTTACAGGAAGAATTAATTAAGCTAAAAAGTAAACCTTGAGGTTTGGCGTTACCATTTTTTATTAAAAAAATCTATTATTTTTATCAAATTAGCTTAGATGATGTTTTTTAAACCGTCTTCTTCTTCTTCCAAAAAAAGATATTTTAACCAAGATTACGTCATACATGAACATGATTACACTAGCTTATTACCCACTCGTTATCGCGGGTTATGAATATATTATATATTACATATTTAGCTTATTATATATTTATCCGCACGTTTCTAAAATAATTGTGACCAATATCTATTAGGAGTATCGACACCCAATGTTTAAATACATTTGTATTTAAGGGCTGGCAAAAATCATCTACCTTCATTTTATTCAGAATTGTTTTTAATAACATTTGCCAAAAAAGGAGACCAACACAAATGAAAGATTTTGGGGGAAGAAGCTTACTTTTTGTAGTGAATGGTAAAGTCCCAAAACTTATTTATTCATTAAATTATTAGGGTTCATGTTGTTTATAAGTGATGGGAGACACTCTTTGTATTAAAAAAAATTATGACTCATAAAAAAAAGCTAGAACTAACAAAGAAACTCACAGAGGGATGACGATTATTGCAATTGTTTATCCTTCAAACCTAAAAAAAAACCAATATGTGATAAATTTAACTATAGTAAATTAATTACTAGAAAGATACATTAATTAAACTAAAATCCAACACAAAAGAAAAAAAAAAGCAAGAAAGGAGGAAAATAGCTTTTGGCTTGCAATGTACACCACCAAGACCAAAAAAGTCAAAAGAAACCATACTAGCAAAGTACATTCCATTAATAGGAGGGTTGGGAGATAAGATTAATGGAGATGGGTTTGCCAAATAAAAATTAGCGAAAAGAATGGTGGAGAATGAACCAGTCTTAATTCCTACTCTGGTTGGAAAATTGAAAGAGAATGAATTTAAAAAAAAAAAAAGAAGAAGTAGAAAAGGAAAAGAAGGAACAGCAGTCGGACGGGTCACGGGTTGGTTAATTGAAAAGTTGAAAAAAGTAGATTTTTCGTATTACTCAATAGAAGTGAGTGTGTTTGCTGTCCTTTAATAGAATAAAAACAAAAAGCAGCGTGCCTATAAACCTGCCACGAACCACTGTAATCATTTTGTACCACCAAAACCTTCCTTGGATCCATTTCTTCTACTCTCTTCAAATCCCACGCCCCCAGTGTCATCAAACGTATCTATCAGATCAGTCACTCAAGTTTTAATATCTTTGAAAGAAAAGAAAAAATATGTAGACAAGTAGTAAATCTTTAGGAGGACATGTTGGTAAAATCGTCTGTCACATTGATTAATACACCGATTCCTTTCAGTTACATTTTTTTTGTCGCAGAAAAAAAAGAGGCATCAGTGGTGTCGCTTCGTCGGTCCAGGCCCCGGTCAGAACCGGTTACATCTTGGCATTAGACCCTCCTCATAGGAGAGACGCCCACCGGGGCACCAGCGGACACCCTCGTCTGCTACGCGTCATAGTGTCGGGGAGACCCAGGCTCAACGGCCACCACCCCACAGTGTAGAAGACCATATTCGGCCACATCACACTATAATAGAACTTGACTAGAAGCGCTGAAACTCGAACCCGAATCCTAGAAATGGCAGGCTAAAGGCGACCCCGGTGGTCCTTTCAGTTACATTGATTAATAATTAGTATCCTCTTCTTATATTGGGGTGGAGAGGAGAGGGCCCCACTACATCTACTTATTCTCTCTATATAAGGAAGGAGAGCGAAAGAAACCCTAAAAAGCCACTCTAGAATCAATTTCTGTGATCCACTCTCCTTCTCTAGAATCTTCCTTTTTCTTTTTTCCTCTCCAAAACAAGAAACCAACTAACGATGGGAGGCTGGGAAGTAGCAGGGTCGTCAGAGTACCTTGCCATCGCTTCGGGGAAGAATATCATCAAGGTGACCAGGTCATCCTGGGTTTGGCCGCACCAGAAGTGCGTCCGCTTGGACACCTCCCGCGTCAAATACTCCCTGGATGTCGAGGCCAGGAGCTTCGATAAGCTCCGTTTCATCGTCCCTGTGAGGTTCACCATCTCCCCCCGTTTGGAACCAGAAAGCCTCAAACTCTACGCCGAGCGTACACTTTACAAGACCTCCAAACCCCTCCGGGTGCTGATTGCGCAAGCTATCGAGAGAGAGACAAAGCAAGCGGCCGCCAACAGGACCTTGGAGCAGATCCTCGAGGAACTTAATAAGGAGTTCAGGGATGACGTGGCTAAGTGGGTGCAGCGGGAGCTCGATGACTACGGGCATTCCATTAACAGTTTCTATGTGAAGGAGCCTGTTAATGCTTTTGGTGATATCCTAGTCGAACGGGCCTTGAGTGATAGCCGTAGAATGGTAGGTTCTGCTACCTAATATCATCTCTTCTCTTTATTTATTATGTTTTGTTTTGTTTTGAATTCATCCTCCATTTCTCTTTTTTTATCTTCCCTCCCATACATTGAGAATGTTTGTTTAGACAATGCGGATCTATATATGGTTTTTTTTTCAATTATATATACATATATTCTTTGTGATCAGCGAAATATATTTGTCTAACTATGTGGACTAGCTATAGCAATAAATGAACGGGTCACAAACAGGATAAGTACTCCATCATCAACCGAGTGCCTAATTTTTTTGTTACGCTAATTAATGCTCATACTTGTTCAGTCCTTTTAAACTCTTTCTCCCTCAGTCTTACACCGTAATTCTTCTCCCTCTGGAGGTTATATTTACAAATTTTGTCGCGACTTATCTGCTTTTCTTTTCTCTCTCGTTTCATTTGGTAATCGGTTGCTGTAAATCAAGTCGTCTACAGGATTCTTCAATTTTCTTTTGACCTTCATGAAAAAAAAAATGATAATTTTCTATGTGCAGTCAATGTATGCAGTACTGGAATCAAGGAAAAAAGAAGACATCATAGAGGAGAAGAAAGCACAGAGCATCGAGGTTGGTTTGCTTGCTGATTAAATGTTATTACTCGTTATATGTACTTGTTCCATACACTCTTGCCATCATCCATGAGCTTATTCTAGTATTTTTTTTTTGGTCGTGTTGTGTTTGCATACATATTCCCACTAGTAATTGTTTTTTAATCTTGAAAAGTGTGTTTCTTAGCCTTGCTTTTACTTGGAGAAGTCTTGTTACTATTGAATATTGATGCCTAAAGCAAAACTATATTCCTCTGCCTTTTGGTTGTAGTGAAATGTTTACATCGTCCTGGTTTTCTTTTAGAATATGGGAAGTTATAAACTTTCTTGAATTTTGCTGTTGGGTAAGAACAAAAAGAATTCTGGCGATACTTGGAAAAGTCATAGCTTTGTTTTCTGAACTCTTCTCCATCCCTCTCGCATCGTCTTGCCCTACTCCCTTTTTCTTCCTCAGACTGTGCCTTGCCTAGTGCCATTCACAAACTTAGCAACAGAGGACCAGTTGCTTTCATGCGGTTCACGCTTAAGAATGGCAGTTTTTTTTTTTTTTTTGATGCTAAGAATGGCAGTTTTCAGTTGACATCTTGCGCCATCCCTTCCTAAAAAGCATAACTGGCCGCCATCTATAGATATAGCACTAATTAGTAGAAGGCCATAGAGTGAATGTCAGCCACACATGATCCAGTGATTTGGCACCAAAAAATGCAGGCTTTCTTGTGCTTTTTAGAGTTGCTCTCACCCTGTCATCGTTTTGTCCAGTAAATAGCTTTAATGTGTTTTATCTAGGCATTCTTTAATTTGGCAGTTTTCAGTTGACAACCAAGCTTGGAAATTACACAGCCAACACAGGACAAATAGTCATTGTGCTTCTAACAATGAGGGGAAATATATATATGGTTCGCTATTTTGTTTTCTATATAAAATTATAAGTGTTTTATGTTTGATTATAGGGGACATTACCGGTACCAGAGGTGAATCTTCCCAGCCCAGATGCTGCTTCCTCTGGTGTAGAAGCTGGTATGGTGCCACCAAAAGGTTCAAATTGAGATGATCTCGATGGTTTGGATATTTCCTTCTTTGGTTCCTTGGGTTTGGGTTTCTTCAGTAAAAATAAAAGTTTCAGCTGCCTACAAGTTTGAAAACTTTGCCCAGGATTCTGGTCATGACATATTGTTTAACCTTGCAAGTGAACTTCATATTTTGGTGTGATAATTGTGCTACCTTTTCTTTTACGACTTATATCCTATGATTGGAGTTGTCTATCTGTGTTTGTCTACTTTGCATAGCTTGTAATTTAATTTAAGTCTCTTTTGCTACCGAATGTGTATTAATTATTAGCTCTGGGAATACAAAATCGGGAAACATGCACCTCACTAAAAGTAGCATATACGTCTGGGGCACAGAAATAACTCACTTTGAGGAGCATCTTTACATTGAAGTGATGATTCTCTGGCTGTCCCGCGTCACATGTAATATATAAGTTATGACAAGCCTTCACATTCTACAAAACAGATAAAAAACCCTAAAGAAACCCTCCCTGCTGAAAGCTGGTTGGCCCCTGATGATGTCTCCGGACCCTGACCCTTATGAAAGGAAGACAGTGAATACCAACTCGCCATCGACCTACGTTCAAAGTGAAGCTCTTGGGTTGGAAGAGCTGGGATTAGTCCCATTGACATAGCAACGAATTTTTTGCGACTGATGCGGATATTCGAGTAGAGAAGGCTTTCCTTTCTTTACTCGGATAAGCGGAAAGCTCACGTGATCTGAATCTGACGCGTGGGAACTTTCATTTTTTGTACGGCTGAGCTATAGAGTACTGTGTTAGATGCGAGGTGGAAACCTTTGGGGTGGGTTTCAAGTGGTAGACTTGGATAAAGTAACTATAGATAAATATAAAATCAATATAAAACACATATATTACAAAAAATTATTTTCATTCATATATTTGTCTTTTAGAATCTTTTAAAAATATGGATGGAAATAAAAGATATAAGATAAAGATAGGAGAAATAAGAGAAAGATAGAATGAAAAGATGATTAAAAAGGGGTTTTAAAATCGAACCTTCTAGAACTAACACATATTATAAATTCTAAAACCCAGAAGAGGAACAATCTCATAAACCAAGAGAGAAAAGAGAGAGAGAGAGAGAGATATGGCTACTCCAGAGCTTCCAGCGCCTCCAGCGCCCCAAGAGCCTCAAGATCCTCAAATCCCAGTTTGTGGATTAGCAATCCCTGTGAAGTTAGGCCCTGTCACTGCAAAGGAAGGCGAAATGTTAGCCATTATAGGCTTTGGGGTTAAGGGGAAAAAAATCAAAAAGAAAACTAGGGTTTACCCCGGTAAGAAGGTCTTTAGCTTTCGTATCCCAACTCCGAAGACTGTTGATGTAGCATCCACCATCACGGATAGCGCCGGTGTAGCATACAACCTCCAGCTCCAGTTCAAGGTGCAACTTGATGACAAAGATCCGACTTCGCTTCAAACTTATGTGAAGGAAGTTGTCCTCTCCAAGGAAAAGGTGGACGAAAATGAGATCTTCCAGAACATTGCTGTGGAGTGTGGCAAAGCAATACCTGTCAAAGATGTGGTGATGAACTACGCTCCTTTTGTCCAAGATATTCTATGGAAGGTCGACGAATGCTGTTAAACGCTATAGTGTT
>JAKUCV010000034.1:5148-46193 GCA_028386065.3 Turnera subulata | reverse complement strand
ATTGCTTGCACTACCTTGTGTCTCCACTTGGTTTGAATGATCAGATCATTCACTACCTAAGTGTGGCTTGGCTGGACGTTTTTTTGGCTGCTCTCTTCTCCTCCCTTGTGCTTGTTTTTCAGTCCACACACAAACACCACCATCTCTTCTTCTTTGTGAAAGATAGGAAGAGCCCAAAACACACCTTATACACAGCCCCGGTTTTGTTGCTAGCACTTCAGTCCGGGGAGCTCGAAGCTTGTTTCGTAGGACGACTTCAAGCTATCACGGTTCGTGTGGATACCGTAGAGGAGCAGGGCTTCTTCTTGCTCTTACTGATTCGGTTTCCGGCTTAGGTGAAAGATCCTAACACTACAAGTAAGTAAAAAATGTTATACGGTTTACTAGCTTCACATGTGTTCTTGGTTGTTTCCCTTGTCTTCCGCTGCACCTTTTTGCTTCTATATGAATGTCATATAGCTTAGGGAAACTTACACTACTTTCCAGGCCAAAGACCATCTCCATCATCCAAACTTCCCAAACTCCTCAAGTAGTTCCTTTTATTTACATGGCCACCCCTGTTCGAAACACATCTCCTCCTAAAAATGAGCTTCAGAATATCATGAATCTTTCAGCCACTGAACCTGTCATACCCTCCATCCTTCGAAGACCTAATACCATACATAGTATCCAGACTTATGCTAGGAATCATCTCTTTCACTTCAAAACTTTGGTTCATGAAGCACTTGGTGATGTCTCTCCTGTCCTACTTTCCCGTTACTTGATCGATACTCCCTATCATGACATTCCAAGCCTAGGCACCATACCATGGCCTATATCTTTATATTATTACCTCTGGTGTCTCACCACTCTGTATTATACCCTCATCCATATTCCTGTACATCAGGTACTACGACACCTCCTGAATAGGAATGCCCACACTTCCAAGTGTTGGTACTTCCTCCAAACTTTTGCTCCTCTCTCCTGGTGGCGAAGAGAGCTTGCTCGAATTCAAGTCACTCACCCATCTGCACAAAGAGAGACTATTGCTACTTATGTGGTACTTCATCGACCATATGTTCAGCATAACTCCTCCATTGCCCCTTGACCAGTTGTTCACATATGGAAAACCATTGAAGGAACTGTTGCTGATATACCCCGCCTAGCCAGTGAGGCTAGAAGCTTTCTCTGTAGTCTCAATGGATTCATAATCCCCGGGAATACCAATATAACCTTAACCTCTTTGGTTTCCACTCCTGCTAGACCTGTTGCAGGCCACACAGCTGATATTCCTCCAGCAGTTCCCATTGAACTTCGAAATTGGGCACAATGGCTTTGTCATCATCCTTCTGTCTCACCAACTCCATCTACTGTTTCGAGGTCCACACAAACTGATGAGGATCCCATCACAAACTTTGACTTGGCCCTTTACAGGTCATCCCGAGACCCTGACTCAAACAGTGACCATGATTGCGACATGACGGACATGTATCATGATTGCAATTCGGAGGAGCCAATCAGGAAATAAAGTATTAAAGTATGTTGTATTATTAAAATGTAATGAGTGTACTGTAATAAGTGGAAGGAAGAGTCATCACCCACTTTCGCTTGTCTTTTATGTTGTATTATTAAAGTGTGTTGTAATTGGAATGATGAGTCATCATCATCCATTACCCTTTCTCGTCTGTTTCTATATGCTCCTATCTATATAAGGGAGCCTTGTAAACATTGGAGGAGATCAGAACCCCTACCAATAAAATCCTGTGTGTTTTATACATCATGTCTCTCTAAATCTCTCTCTCTTCTCTAAAATTCTTTAGGACAATAGTCCTATTACTCTCTTCTTCTTCTATCCTGATGCTACGGTCTCCATAGCTTTGTGAAATCGCAAAAGGGGTTTGAGTTCCGATTGCCATGGGCCAAGATGGGCCCAACCCATTTGGGCCTAATTGGGCTCATCTCGGCCCAACCAATATGGGCCCGATTTTGCTCGGGTGGGCATATTTGGGCCCGTCCCGGTCGACCCCATATGGGCCTAGTTGGGCCAGATGTGGGCCTAGTTGGGCCCAACATAGTCTAAACCATACAGACCTAGATGGGCTCATATGGGCCAATTTAAACCAGACCGAGCACATCTCGTTCGCGCCTAGTTAGGCTCGTATTGGCTATGCCGGGTTAATAACTAGGTCGGATTAATATTCATAAAGTTAAAAAATTTAAAATACAAATTTTAAAAATATATATTAAGTATTAATATTATATGAGTAAATAGGTATACTGAAACGCCCGTGTCCCAATTTATTAATATAAGTTATAAATTAATTATAGATTGACCAAATTGCCCTTATCATTCTCGGGACACCCGTATCCCAAATTATCCATTAAAGAATGTATAGCATGTGAAGTGACCAAAATGCCCTTCCTCTCGGGATACAATATCAACAACATAATCAATGAACAATTATACAACAAATTACACAACAACGAGTATGCAGCGGAAGACTATACATATGATAACATGTATGCAGTGAACTCTATGGATCCGACCCGAGGAGAGGAAAGCACCGCCACCTGCTGATATGCTCTTCTGATCATCGATCAGCTAACCTGTGTAAAACTGTGAGGGGGTCAGACCAACCACTGTCTCACCGCAAACAAATAAACCAATAATATACAATACAAATCAACTACAAGTACACCGGCATTAGGCAATAGCAAATACAGAGCACAAACAATTCACAATACACAACACCAGTCGTCACCAGACTTCAACCATCACTTATCATTACTTATTTTATTATCTTTTGTTATTAAGTTTAAATATTTTATTAGGGCCCTCTACTGTGTGCGTCGAGTTCGGTCCCGTCTCATGAGACAACCAGGCATAAGCCCAAATAAACCAGGCACGAAGCCCAAACATATCCATAGAGAGAAAGAGAGAGAGAGACAGAGAGAAAGAGGGAGGTAGAAAGGGGGAGGTAGAAGGAGGGAGGAAGAACCGGTCATAACAGACCCATATGCCAAACCGCATATACCATGCAAAACCGCATGAAATCCTGAGGGGTATCACTTCCCGCTCGAACCAACCGGTCAACAGCCCCACAGTAGAATTATTACAGTATTTTATTCTCAATTATGCATAAAGAGTTTCGTGTACCATTACATATGATTGTCCAGGTTTGTGTGGATTTTACATCTTATTCTCAAATCCGGGCCTCCAGCCCATAGTCCACCACACGAACCACAAAACCATATCTCACGTTATTTAACACACAAAACAAGTCATACTTGACAGGCATATTATACCACACTGGTACACAGTTCATATAATCATGCACACTGCATCAGAGGTATCATCAATAAGATACAAGGTGTAAGCAAGAACATCCACAAAACAGGCAAACATGCATACAACATTCAAGACCAAACAAATAATACCACTTATATACCAAGACAATTATCCGAGCATTATAGGCAGTAATGCATACAAAGGTTTATAAGTCCTCACCTGAAATCATTTAGAAGCTAGCACTCCATCTGGCTACCGCTCAAATACATCCAAAGCCTAAACATATAGTCACATGCATCACTTATACATTCATTTAAAAGACAAGGAATGTAGGCCTGCTGGGTACCTAGCTATATGATTTCAATGTTTACGAACCTCAACATGACGTAGGAACTATAAGAGACTACAGGGTAAGCCCTATTATCTTTATAAAACTCCACTTTGAAAGCTAGATACAAAAACACCATTTATATAAATGTATAGTCAAACCTGTTATCCAACATAGCTATTAACAATTTATTTTGAACCAGACCCAAAGCTCAAGAGTCATTATTTACCAAGGTTTAAAAGCAAGAGTTTAATTATAAATAAAAGCATCCCAAACCCTTGTTCGTTTGACTTATGCAAGGTCTTAGCAGCATACTATTTTGGACCGAGCTAAAGCCAAAACATAATTCCATAAGAACTAGAATTTTAAGTATATCGGTTGTAAAAACCCGTAGTAGACCACCATTTCTTTGGCAAGATAAATTTCAACCCATTAGGACTCACTCTCAAAAGAACTTATTATCAACCTTGCATCTAACCTAGAGAAAGGAAACTACCAAAAAAACAAGTTGTCCAACATGTCGTCTCAATCATAGATTAATATGCATATTTCCAGCAAGAACATGTTCTGTCCAACAACGGTGGAAATTCAAAATAGACATATGTTTTATTAATTAAGTATATAATTCGTGAGCAGGCATATACAACTGGCAAGCTTGTTTCATATGGAGATTACGCATAAAAGAGAGGAGATGCTTAACACTGAACCTACACAAGCAAAACCCCAGGAAACTACTTTAAAAACAAGTGAGCTGATTTAGTATATTCAATGTTCCTCAAATGCTAATCTGTCATGCTACTTACTGTCAACATACAACATGATGGTCAACTAACAATTAAAATTTCCAGAAACCATTTATACCCAACAACCCTCAATCACATGTTAATGTATTATTTACAAACTAGTACTCTTGTAAACTGAATTAGTTCATCTATACAGGCATTAACCTTTCAACCGAGCCAACAGAAAATCCAACAAGCAACCCATTGACACCGAATCCAAACACGAACTGGAAAGGAATGGAGGATCAAAATCCTTACCAGAAACCTGCTGTCCAAACTGGAACAGCAACGACTTCCGAGCCCCAAACTCGTAACCTCACTGTGGGTAACACTATTGGTCGCCACTAGCCATTGTTGGAGTCCAATACAAGACCATTAACCCGAATAGAAAACACAGCCACCACCCAAGTCAACCAACGTCGCCATCCGCCAGAAATCCAACAACGCACACCAACCCGAATCAGACCAACATCCGACTAAAAACACAATTGCAGAAAATTAAAGAAGATGGAGAAGGGGGAAAGGAGTCACGGCTTACCAACGGATGATGGCGGTGACCTTCAGTCGCACCGACGAACACGCCAAGACCGCGTCACCCACCACAGACCCCCTCTCGACCTTCCCTTCTCACAACGGCGCTGGGCAGACGAAGAAGAAGGGAAGAAGAAGACAGCCGCAGCGTTCAGGGGAGAAGCAAGTGAAGATGGTGTTGGCTGCATGTGGGCGTTTGCAGAACGAAAGAGAAAGAAGAGGGGTATCAGCACGACGGGGTGGAAGAAAAGAAGGAGAGGAGAAGAGAAAAGAAGGAAAAGGAGGTTTTAGGGTTTGAGCCGGCCTAGTCCAAAACGACGTCGTTTTGGACTGAGGCGCGGTCAACCCTCTTAAGATGGTCAAAACACAGGTCTGGCATGAGTCTTATGTTTGGCCTCACCTGAAACTACGTAGTTTTTGGCAAAAGTACACTACACCATGTGTTGCACCCTAAAACACAAATAAATTCCGCAGAACCCGAGACTAGGATTAAATCCATCATATACAAAATATTTTCATGTAAAAATAAATTATTAACATTAATTTTCTTGACCAAAAATCCCGGAAATTCTACAAGGGTAAAATTGGAATTTAAATTCTAAAAATTTGAAAATTCCATAAAAATCAATTAACGAAAAATCGGGGCGTTACATATACCCACATTAAATGGGTCTAAATAGATAAATGGGTAACCCACATTAAATGGGTTTAAATGGGTTTGGGTATCCATTTAAATTTTTTAATGGGTCATAAATGGATAAATCTACTATATATAAAAGCACGAAGTCACCAAAACTTGCAAAATTGAAATACTAAAATATCCTTCTCTTTTATATTAAATTAATGGCTTAACAGTCATTTAAAAAACTACCTATCTGTGCACGCTAAAAAAGAGCATCGAGTTTGAAAACAGAAATGCCTCTATTTATTTTATTATTATATTTAATTTAATATTTTAATCATCTATTAAATACAAGAAATAAAAAAAGCAAATCTACTACCATCGAGACACTAACACATGAAGCCGATTCAGTCTTTTGTTTTCCTACAACTCCCTTCTATATTCCTATCCAGAAACCAAATCTAAATAAATTATTTCTTTCTACATTATATAAGAATTTATTCCTATTCGTTTCAAAGTAGGATGGTTACAATCAATAATCACAATGCCTTCAATCGAACCATTATAATAGATGAATTGAACTTTAAACCCAATCGAACCATTGTAATAGATGAATTGAATTTTTTTTGAGAAACGAAACTTGCATTGATTCAGGGAAGTTATGAGAGTACATCGTTCATAGCAACAAGGAGTAAATCAGGAGGAAAGCTATCTAAATAGGTGACATCACCAATACAGTCTTTCCCTTTCTTAGCATTATAATAGATGAATTGAACTTTAAACCCATTATTTTTTTTTTCTTTTTAGTTGAACCATATAACCCATTTACTTTCTTCCTATTGGTGCTCAACGACGCCATAACCCCCTTTTTGTTTTCAAACCGAACCTCTTGGTTTAGGTAATAAATTGAACTCTACCCAAAGTTTTTTTTTTTCAAAAAAACCTCATAATCCATTGATTTTCTCCCACAGTGCTTAAGTAACTTTTTGATTGTTTTTTTTCTTTTCAAGTTTTCTAATCCTATAAATTCCTATTCTCAATAATTTCTAAAGCTTCTCCATATTTCATTCTTTAATATAATTATTTTTCATTCAAAATTTTCCTATTCGTAAATGTTTCCCCCATTATTATCATGTCTTTCGATGGTTTTTTTCATTAAAGGTATATCCTTATTTTATTTCTTTCACTTTTTTTGCAAATTGAATAGGTTTTTAGCTCTAAATACAAACATGATTATTATTATTTTAAAAATATATTATTTTTTTATTTTCTGCAAAAAAAATAGTAGTATCAGACAATTTTTTCTTGAAAAATTTATCTTTAATCAATTAAATATAATAAATATTTAATTTGCATAAAAAAGGAGATTCCATATTATTCGAGGCCATGTCATGCCTATATTAATATCAAGATTAATTTACAATATTCCAAATTCAGCTTAAATAATGCAAGACTGTTGTTAAAAAAATATTTATATTGATATGAATTATTGTACAAAAATTTTACGATAACATTATAAATACTTATAGAAATAAAAAAAATAAATAGTAGTCAGGAATATAATTATTCTATATAAATGAAGAAAATATCAAAAAATAAATTTTAACTTCATATATAAATGTAAAATTTTGAAAAATTGTTCTCCACATTAAAATTAGGAAATAAATTGTTATGTGTGGGAAAAAAAGAAGAACTTTTGATAAAAAAATCATGCTTCTAAAAAGATGGTTTTTAATTGATACACCGATCATATACTATTAATTTTATATAACACAAATCACTAAAACGAAAACAATAGAAATATGAGAGGTCATACATTTTTTTAGAAACGTCATATATTAAAATAGGATGAATGACTGATTTGACTGTAGGAAAAAATTTACTTCATCTTACTCTATTTATTCAGAAATCAACATAATTCATCTTATGCAAAATTTATATCATTTTTATACTAATAATTATTAATTATAAAATATTATAATGCCATACATTATTATAATCAAGTGCATTGCACGTGAATAAAAACTAGTGGGTATAAATAGGTATGACCCATTATGACCCAACCCAGGGTACCCATGAATACCCATTTTGTCACCCCTACTGAATACATATCAATATCATCATGGTTGAATTTATAAAATTTTAAGTTTAATGGTTGGATTTATAAAATTTTAAGTTTAATAGAGCAGTTGTAGTTGTAACTTCTCAAAAAAGTAGTTGTACTAGTAGCGATAATAGAAAGATTTTATAAACATAAAAAATTGAATTGATGAATCCAAAAAACTCCAACTTAATAATTTATTTTTTGCGGTGAAGAACTATTTTTTTAAAAGTGTGAACACGTCTTATAATATCTTTTAAATTTTTGAAAAAATATTTTCAAAGAAAAAAAAATCCCAATTCCTAAACAAACCGCCTAAATAGTAAATTCTCAAAAAAGAGTCGTCTAAGATGAAGTATTAACCAGAAGCAATGTCGCCATTTGTAAAGAGCAAAACCAAATGGCTTCAGGCTTTTCAAGTTCTTGTGGAAAACGGGAAAGGGAGGGAAAGGATGCGTTTTACCGCGTCCAAGTTCTTTTGGCGAGATTGTCAACCCAATAGTTTGAAATCCAGTGCAAAACTACATCAAAGCTTTCAAACCGGGCAGCCAATGGCCACTCTTTAATGGGATAATGCCGGCTCTGATCCTTCTCTATGCCCCAAAAGTCAGCAATATTAATGCTCAACGACATAACCCAAATGCTTTTGTCTTCTCCCCTGCAAAAGCATCCCCCATAGAAGTTTTAACCAGGACAAGAAAATGGATGGCTCCACAGCGGCGGAGGACAGGGAACCGTACTCCCTAGATGACAATATGGACGAAGAAGAACAAAAAGGGAAAGGTACATGGAAGCATGCAGCTTTCCATATTGCAACCACCATCGCTACCCCTGCCGCCTACGCTCCTTTGCCCTTTGCCTTGGCTTCTCTTGGTTGGTCACTGGGTAATTTAGCTTCCCCTTTGTAGTTCCCCCTTCCTGATCATGTAATGTATTCTGTTTCCTTATTTGTTTAGTCTTTGATTTGACTAGCTACAAGCAGCTATCTGCTTGGCTTTGGACAATTATAAAGAGCACTCTCTCGCAGGAAAATTCTGTAATTTACGTTGTTGTTGATTGAGACTTTTGGTGCTTCAGGGGTGAATAGTTTGGTAGGTGCAACACTGGCCACATGGTATTCCAGCATTTTGCTTGCCTCTTTGTGGAAATGGAATGGGAAGAAGCAAATTACTTATAGGCATCTCGCAGAAAGCATCTTTGGTTGGTCTTTTTTCCTCTGCATCTTTCTAAATTAGTATCTTTGTTATTGCGTACACTTGTCCTTTCCCTGTTGGTCTCCCGGAGAGTAATTTCACTGATGCTTATTCAATCTGCTTCTGAGGTAGCCGGATCATTTGTGTTCATCGAGCATAATGGTTCCTGATTTCAGTGTGAACTAAAATTAGCATGTATATATGATTTAACAATATAGTTTGCTTTGGTCCTGTCTATAGGATATATTCTTGTAATATTCTTGACTAGATATTTTAATTTCTGATTCTTGAAGGATTCTGGGGTTACTGGTCTATTGCATTTTTTCAGCAGGTCGCTTCTTTGGGCAATAACATTGCCATTCAAATTGCCGCTGGGAGCAGTCTTAAGGTTTGTCCCCCTGACCAAAAAAAAAATTTTGCTGCTTCGCCAAAACAATAAGATGCAATTTCTCTTTTTTTTTTTTCTTTTTTGTTAACGTTTCTTTTTACCCTGGGGTGGGTGTTCCACTTTTTGCAGGCAGTTTACAAACACTACCATGAGGATGGTAAGCTAACATTGCAGCACTTTATTATTTTCTTTGGAATCTTTGAACTTCTCCTTTCTCAGCTCCCTGATATCCACTCTTTGAGATGGGTCAATGGTCTGTGCACCTTTTGCACAATTGGCTTTGCTGGAACTACCATTGGTGTGACTATATACAATGGTAGGCACGGAATATTTTTGAATTGACGAACTTTTTTATGATAACCAGCTCGCTTCATCTTCTTTCATCGCCAAAAAGAGCCATTCTTATATTTGCTTTCCTCGTGTAGGTAAAATTGCTGATAGAAAATCAGTCAGTTACAATTTGCAGGGAAGCTCCTCCCTGAAGATGTTTAAGGCCTTCAATGCTTTAGGGGCAATTGCATTTTCATTCGGGGATGCCATGCTTCCAGAAATACAGGTCTTACTTCCTTGCCAACTCATACTTATTATTTCACTTGGTTTTTCTCTTGTTCTCTTTCTCCTTTTAAGTACAACTTCCACTTAATTCTTACTCATAATTACGTTTTGATAGTCTGTGTACTGTATGGTTTAAATATCATTGGTGGTTACTTTCTTGCCAGAATACTGTGAGAGAGCCTGCAAAGAAGAATATTTATAAAGGTGTATCAGCAGCATACACTGTTATTGTCCTTACCTACTGGCAATTAGCATTTTCTGGGTACTGGGCATTTGGATCAGAAGTCCAGCCGTACATATTAAACTCCCTCACTACTCCAGGATGGACTATCATTATGGCAAATCTTTTCGCAGTGGCCCAGATATCAGGATGCTATCAGGTCATGTTTGTGCCTTTGCCTTGAGTGCAGAGTTAGCTAGAATAAAGCAACAAAAGATAACCAATTATTTACTATTATGTTCATGTAACATGGTCTGATGCTCAATAAATCAATTGAATGTTCTGTGATATAGCATATTTTAGCGGAGTTCTTCCTCTGTATCTTCTTCATACTGTCTTCAAACTACATGTGTTGCTCTTTTTCAAGTTGATCTCTTAATGATTGCCCGATCTTTGGCTGTTCATTCAGGTTAATTTCCTATCTGTACACTAATCTCCTACTTGTCATGAGGATATTCTGATAGTGGGTTTTTCTGTTGTAAAGATATACTGCAGACCTACATATGCCTACTTTGAGGACAAGGCACCGCGGAAGAGAACTGCCAACCACTTGCCTGCCAAAAACTATCTATTTCGTCTGGTGTTCACTTCCATTTACATCGCCCTTATCACTCTGGTTGCTGCAGCCATGCCGTTTTTTGGGGACTTTGTGTCCATATGTGGTGCCATTGGATTTACTCCTCTGGACTTTGTCTTCCCTGCTGTAGCATATCTAAAATCTGGAAGAGGGCCCCAGAGCACGAAACTTCGCATCTCAATTCAGATTGTAAACGTTGTAATATCTACATGGTTTTCGGTTGTTGCAGTGTTGGGCTGCGTTGGTGCTATCAAGCTTATTGTTGAAGATGTCCAAATGTACAAGTTCTTTCATGACATGTAATGACCATAAATAAATCCTGCTTTGAGATTTTCTATATTATGAGGATTCAGCGGTTCACCACATATGTGCTTCAACTTTAAACTTTTAAGGATACTAGCGAATGGTTCGTTGGTTTCCCATCCAGTATCTGGAGCTTTGCCCCGACTAATCTGGTTGACCCTAGTCGCACACCTGGGTATGGTGGGTGAGTCTCCCAATGGGGATTTTCTGCATACACGAAGACTCGAACCCGAGACCTCGCTTAAACGAAACTAAGTCGCTTACCACTTGGACCAACCCCACATTGGTTCGAATTCATATTCTTATGTACACAAAAATATCTCCTCACTAGGGATGGCAATTGGGTAGGGTCGGGTAGGGTAAGTGTTACCCAGACCCGGACCCTTAATTAAACCGGGTAGGGTAAAACATAGACTGATTATAGATTGGGTAGGGTAAAATTTTATTTTTTTGCCCAACGGGTAATACGGGTCTGGGTAAGGGTATACCCGTTATACTCGTTAAGTAAAAATTAAGATTTATATAAAAAAGGAAAAAATTAAGAACCCAATAAAATAATCCAATTAATAAATAATCCATGAAATATGTTGAAGGTTGAAGCATAAGAATTTTAAAAATAAAAAAGCAAGACCAAAAAATTTAAAGTGCGTGTAACAATTCACAACTAAAACTTAAAATCCAAAAAACAAGCATTAAACTTTGTCCTCTTCTTTATCTGGATCCCAACAAGCATATGTATTTTCTTTTTTTTTTTCAAACGAGCACAAGTGTTAAGTTCCTAAGCCATCACATGAATGAAAATTACAAGTCACTGGCGCCACGAATGACTTTTTTTTTTGTCACAACTGGCGCCACGAATGACAACTAGTATATTTACTTTTTATGAATACTAATTCAATTAGTCTGAGTATTCAATCAACACTATAAACAAGTGCAGGTTACTTTTTCAATAAAACGATACCGATTACCAAAAAAACTAATAGAAAAAACGTGCAGGGAGAGCAATCAGAAATAAAGAAATAATTAATTTTGATTTCTTACCAGTTACCGGTTACCACCAATGGATTAGGAGGAAGAAACAATTTGAGAATTGAGAGAGATGCTTCAACTGTAGAGCTGTCGCGCCGCCCAGAAAAAGCGAGTGCGAAGAGAATTAAAAAAAGAAAGTTAGCTTTATTTTTTCTAGTAGGGTAATAGATTTTAGGGTATTATAATGGGCCGGGTCTAACTGGTAGGGTAGAACCTAGATCCGTACCCATATCCAAACCCTACTCAGACCCAATTAATTCGGGTCCGGGTATTACCCTATCCTCTTTTTACCCAATCAAAGTCGGATAATACCCTTCCCATACAAACGGGTCTAGGGTGGGTATCGGGTAGACCCGGAAAAATTGTCATCCCTATTCCTCACCGACAAATATGCAATTTAGTCAAAACCTTGGACATCAAGAAAAAAAAAAAGAACTTCTAAAGTGAGACTGGGGTCCACATATGCTCTTTTAAACTATGGCTGCTTTTCAAGGACAAAATTTCACGGACTAGCACTTCTTGGTTGCACTGGCACCAAAGACCTCGGGCCACCGAGGCCACCCAGATTCGATCTTGTCTGGGTGCATGATTTGTGGTACTGGGTAGATTTGGGTTAAGATGAGGTTAGGGATAATATAGGTATTAGGGTTGGGCATAGGACCCTTAGGATGATAAAAAAAAAAAGAAAAGGACAAAATTTCACGGGGTTGATGCTGACAGCCAAAAGGCCCAATAAGGAGGTGCAAGGGTCGGAAGCCCACTCATGGAAATTCCTGTGAAATGGAGAGAATCACTGGATTCTGGATAGGCTTCCAATTCCATGCTACATCTCGCTTTCATATTTTGGCAAAACCACACACATGACTGTTTCTCTAACAAATTACAATGGTACAATACATGCAGCACATGCGAAATGTTTGAAAACCAAAACAAAAGAAGGCCACAGAAACATCAATGGTGTGGCCTAATTCCAAGTGCTGACGCCAGCCCACCTCCTACCCAATATATGATACTAATAAATAATATGGAGAAAGATAAGAAAAATCAGCTTTTATACTTGATATACTGAGAAAAAGAGGGGTAAAAAAAAATTGTCCTTCAAATTGAAGGGTTCTACAACATGACAAAAGAAAGAGAGAATAGGTCGCGCCAGTGATAAAATCCTCGAGGACCGAGAAGGAGCGCACGTATAAGAGGCTTACACGTGGCCTGGCAATGTCAGATCAAGGACATCAAGCGGCTTTGCGTTCAAGGCGTGTCCTATACGTTTTCCACTCTTGGCTATTGTACATTGTACTGCTGCTCCTGGCGCGCTCTTCTGTACAGAGGACAAAACACCTCATTACTACTCCCCATTTCTCCCCACCCACTCACATCTGCCAGCTTTCGGAAAGTTGCAACTTTTCTGCTACACTTTGATATTCTCTCGCCAAAATGGACATCAACGTTCTCTCTAGGGCGGGCATGGACGTTCTCTCCAGGATGGACATGAACTTCCCTTCTTCAGGTCCGTGAGAGCTAAACCCCACTTTTTGCTTACCACACAACAACAAACAATAATGGTTTTAAAACGGAGAGCTATTAAAAGGAGGAGTTTTTATAACTCCTTGTTATGTCCTCTGTTACTTTTTTTTTTCTTTTTCTTTTTGTAGAGGATTGTGTTTGATTTGTTCTATCTTTTGTAGCGTTTTTATGATTGTTACATTTCTTTTCACGATGATTTTTGCATATTTTCCTTATACTTTACTGTTAGGGTTTAGTGACTAATTATTTTTCTTCTTTTATGTTCAGTTAATAGAGGGGATTGCACTCGGTTCTTGACTCCGGCCTGGGATGGCGACCTGGAGCTTCTTAAGAGTGAGAAGCTTCCCTGTCTCTGTCTCTCTCCTTCTGCCTTTACCTCTTCTTTTGTTTTCCTCTTGCTGTTGTGAATTTTAGCATTTGTTGATTTATTCTTGTCACCTTTAATATGATATTGTGCTGATAATAAGCTGTAAGAGACTTAACGAAGATATTTGGGGGACTGATTTCCACTATATATAGGGTATGTAAGTGAATATGACAAAGGAGATGGACCGGCGAAAACAGTGGAAGGCATCAGGGACCGAATGGGCCACTCAGCTTTTCATCTCGCGGCAACTGCAGGGTCTCTAGATATATGCAAGTATTTCGTCGAAGACTTGAAGCTGGATGTCAATCTCAAGGATGCTCTCGGTATAACATTCTTCTTTTCCGGTTTCTATTTCTTTTAATGCTAAATGAATGCTTTATTGAATAATAAAATAATTACATGAGAACAAACATCAGTCAAAAAAGATAAATGACTGATTACAACAAAAGACAACAAGAAAGGAAAGTAAACAATTTTCTTTTTGGGTCTCTATTTGTGCTTGATTGTGGATATGTGGCCTATTTTGTGCTTCAGATAGGATATATAGCTAATATGAAAATACGCTAACCTTATGTCACAAGTGTTAATGCCTTATACTGGTAAACCTTTAACAATCATCGTCCGTGTACGTTGATTAGTCAAGAGTTCTATATGGTTGACAAAATTTACATGTGTGTGCACAGGATGAATTGCATGAGTTTAGTTTCTTTTTCGGTTAAATGCCTGTTCTCGACCAACCAAAGGAAAATAATGGCTTTGTGCGAGATTAGCTTATGATTTTGCCCTGTGGGGGATCTTGTGCGTCACTAAATCTCCAAATCCTTTCTGGAGTCGACACTTTGCTGTTAAAGGCTATATAATAATTGTTGCTGTACTCTTTATTTCTACAAATTTGTCAGCTTGTCAATTCTGGGTTGTTTCATTACTTGTAATTTTGATGCTCTGCTCCTCAGGTGAAGTTTATCTTGCTTGTGACCAATAGATTAATATTCTCTTGTTATTGCTACTATATAGTTTTAGCAGTGACAAATTACCATATTGCCGATGTTCTGTTTGCAGACAAAACTCCTTTACATCATGCTATTGTGGCAAATCGCTCTCGCATTTCTGTTTATCTTCTTGAGAATGGTGCAAATCCAAGTGCACTTGCTGAGAAGCGATTAACTCCATTACATTGTGCTGCATATAAAGGTTGTTTCCATGTCAAACTCCCTACTCTCAACTTCATTCTTTTCCAGCATTCTTGTTTTCATACCGTAATGCTTTTCTTTGAGGCATTATGCTGATTGAAGATGTCTCATTTAATTTAAGTTTTCGGGAGTTAATTAAGTTGCAGACTAGATATTTACCCTGCAGTAATTTGATTATGCATTTTTTTTTGGTAGAACATTTGATTATGCATTTCTTGAGTAACAACTAGCTTCCTTAGTATTGCATGCTGTGACTAAAGATTAATAGGGGCTAAATAACAATGACTTGTCGGGCATGCTGCACCTAAGCAAATGCCAAAATATACACGTGACATTTAGGATAAAAAGAAAACATTTTGAGTAGGCATAGATTTATCCAAGAACCTTTGTGTTTATGGCATGGTACACCCTTCTCTTGTGACTTTTTGTGTGTTATGGTTTTGCAACTTGAGTGATTTCTTGGCGTACAGGCTTTTTTAGGTTCTGTGCTTAATTTAATTTGATTCTTGCAGGGTGTATAAAAGTTTTAGAACTTCTAATTTCAAGAGGTGTTGAAGTTGATGCGCAGTCTGACTGTGGTACCCCCCTACAAAGGGCTGCTCTCAATGGAAAGAAAGAAGCAGTGAAAATCTTGCTGGCCAACAATGCTAATGTAGGCTCTGTTTAATCTTTGGTCTTTTGATGTGTGCATAGCCAGTACTTTTGTGAGGTGCTTTAATTGTCGGCTACTGTTTTCAGATCTGCAGTGATGGATGCGAGTAAATTAAGTGGTTATGCGTTAACCTCTACGACTGTATCTTGATCATTCTTTTGGCATTTGTTTGCATTCTGTGCTTAGTTTCGAAATTCTACATATGACTGCGTTAACATTTAGGTTGTGTTGCGGCCTTGTATTTTCTATTCTGCTAGGTTCCCAGTTCTATGCCAATCTTGCTGAATTGTTCTACGCAGTACTGAGTTATTCTTGGGTTGATGTGATATTAGAGTTTCATTGCTCTTCTTACTGTTGAGCAGCCAAATGCATTTCAACATCAAGCATTTTCTCCACTGACTTCTGCTATAGAAGCTGGTTCAGTTGAATCTGTGAAGCTACTGCTTGAGGTATGAAGTTTCTTGATTTTCTCTTGCTTTTTTCATAGTTTATTCCATTGTGCTAGATAGTTTATTGAAGTAATATTTGTCCCAAGTAGAGATGACCGTAGCATGTGCTCATCATGTTTTTGCACTTATCATAGGGTTTGAACATTACACAGGATAGTCTCTACTGCTCCTGCTCTTTTGTTCTTCTTTCTTTATTTTTTATAGAAGTGAATTGCTGGTTTGCCTCTATTAGAAACAAATAGCCTAAGTGTTCTAAAAGCAAACAATGGCATTAGACTACCCACATGCTTACACCCACTAGGGATTAAACCTAGCCTCTTTAGGGGATTAAGAAGCTTACAGAACCTTTATTTACCCAAGAGGCCACAACATTTCAAATGTTGAATTGGAATGTCACCTTTCTATGCTATTGACAGTGCTGACATTTGTACCGTGGCATTTACAGGCTGGAGCTGATCCAAACAATGAGTCATATGGGCAAACACCTATTGAAGCGGCAACTTATAAGAAGGGGACTGAAATTATCAAATGCTTGCTTGAAGCCGGGGCGAATCCGAATGTCACTACTCAGGTGTGTCTTCATTTTGCCTGTCGTTCAAATTTAATGTTTCATTCACTAAAAACGTAGGGCAATTACTTAAATTTATTTTTAATTGTAGAGTGATACGTGCAAAGATTTATATTAAAGATATATAATATGCTTTAATTGCTTAGTATGCTGGGCTCTATTTTAGTAGTATAGTGAAGGGATTGTTTGCTTTTTGGCCTTTCTAACATCTGTAGACCATATATTAGTTAGGATTACTTGTCTGGGGAATCATTATGACAAGTGTCATCATTGCAGGTCCGGAACCTCTACTACTTAATTTAGTTCTCTATTGTACAGTTCAACTGCTGTTTTCTTTGTAGTTATGGTTAGGGATGACTACCTATGTCTTGTTCATGAAGACCATTGCATAGGTACTTCAATGCACTTATAACATTCTGCTAGAGAGATGTGCTTAGTACAGGGAAGAAGGTGACCTGCTAGGATTGCATTTTGAAAGTGAAGGCCTTATCACATTTTTTCATTCTGTATCTGTTAGTTGAATGCCCTAGATCGTGTTTTCGGTTGGCAGTTTTTCTTCTTTTGTTGCATTGATTTTGTCATTCTTTGTGTCAAACAGTGGGGTATGACACCACTGGAAATTGCTGCACTTAATGGTGATCAGAAGAAGGCAAAGATTCTTTTTCCAGTTACCTCTCCCATTCCCCATGTTACAAACTGGACATTGGAGGGACTGATGAAGTATAATTGCTCTGAAGAAGCTGCGAACCAGGTAGGGTCCTCCATTCTAGATCATGTTGTCCCCAATTGTATCCATTGTGTCTTTTTAATTTTCTAGTTGTATTTTTATAATCTTTGTTGCTTTCGGTTGTCAAGTTATTTGGTCTTTCATTTCTTAATTCAGCTAATTAATTATACTGAAGTACTTAATATTTGTGACAGAGAAAGCAAAAACAAAAGGAGCAGTTTCTGTTGTTAAAATCGAAAGGGGATGATGCATTCAGTACAAGGAAATACGATGATGCAATGTTTTGGTATTCACGGGTAGTTATTCTCATGTCTATGCCCTAGACTTTTCTTTTTTCAAGCTAGGCTTCGTTGTGTATTATTTTCACTATTCTGCTTCTGAAGTATTCTTTTTTCGATGCAATTGTAGGCTTGCGAGTTGAATCCATTAGATGCGGCTGTATTTTCCAATCGTAGCCTTTGTTGTGCTCTGTTGAACAATGGATTTTTTGCCTTAGAAAATGCTAAGCGCTGTATCTCGCTTAAGCCCGACTGGCCCGAGGCTTACTACAGGGAAGGTGTAGCTTGGAAGTTACTCAAAGTATGTACATTGCTTTATACACCTGAACAATATGATTCTAATGTTAACAAAACTGATAAAATTGTGAACATATTATCTGTCTAATATCTCATGGACGGAGAAGAAATGATATGCATCTAATATTATTAGTCCCATGACATGCAATTGCAGGATTTTCCCAAAGCGGCCGAGTCCTTCAATACTGGTCTAGAGTTGGATCCTGAAAACAAGGAGCTTCTTCTTGCTTACAGGTAATGATGCTGTGTTTTGTTACTCTTTTAAGTATTTGATTCTCAGTTTATTTCATATATTTGCTTATTTGTTTTGTTGTCAGATGAGATAGACATTGTATCCTGCTATGCTGATATGTTATGTATTGTTTATATGGTTTTCTGAACAGAGAAGCCATGGAAGCTGTGCTGGAGCCTCGGAATTAGAACACGAAGAATGTGAAATCTCCTGGTTTTGTGTGACCGTAACCCATGTTAACCTAAAAATATGTTCATGTTGCTACTGGCTCATTATTACTTGAAGTAGTTTGGTAATGAATTGATTCCTTGCTTGTAAAAGGTTTCAGATTTCTGGTCCGGGTTGTGTTTTTTTGCTGCGTTGTCTGAACGAAAGATAGTATTTGCCTTTCGGAGTTCTTCGGTTTGTGGACTTTGGCTTGAAAGCTTGCTCTTACTGCTATTTCTCGGCGTCTAAAATGATTTTTGCATTTTCTTTGATATCGTGAAAAGGGGTGTGACCGGTTTTCTTCTTTTTTCCATTTTATCATTAATCGAATAATTTGGATTCAAATGACACAATATTAAAAAAATATATTTCCATTGGGTGTTTGCTGTCATCATATCCTTACAGGCAATGATCAACCGCGAATGTAAAAGTTAACATAGCAAAGGAAATTCCATGATTCCCGTGAAGCTCCTACCTGAAGATGTTTAAGGCATTCAACTCTCTAGGGGCAGTTGCATTTTTATTGGTGGATGCAATGCTCCCAGAAATTCCATGCCAACTCATATTGTATAACTCAATTGGTCTTTCCCTTGTTCTCTTCCTCTCTTTTTCACTTAAATGACAACTTCCACTTAATTAGTCTTTGGGCAGCCGATGATTTGGATGAAACAGTTCAATTTTGAAACTTATATTCTGCATGGTTTAACTGTAAGTTGGTAGTCATTTTCTTTGCCAAAATAATGTGAGAGAGCCTGCAAAGAAGAATATGTTTAAAGGTGTATCAGATGCATACCGTGTTATTGTCCTCCTGACCTAATAGCAATTAGCTTTTTCTAGGTACTGGCCGTTTAGATCAGAAGTCCAGCCTTACATGCTGACCTCCCTCACTACTCCGGAATGGGCTATCATTATAGCAAATCTCTTTGCAGTGATCCAGATATCAGGATGCTATCAGGTCATGTTTGTACTTTTGTGTTAGAGTTGAGGGTTAGGTAGAATAAAGCAAGAAAAGATAATCAATTCCCTATCTTATAACATTAAAGTTGGTGCAAAGATGAAAGCACTCTTATTTTCAGAAGAAAGAAAAAAGAAAGCACCGGGGTTTGTTTCTTTAGCCATTAAATATCATCTTTGATATGCTATTGATATTTTTGATAATGATGAAAGCTTTTTTTTTTCATTTTCTTATAAAAAAATGGTTTCATTAACTTAAAGTTTAAGAGACAAGAGTAACATATATTTTAACACGGATTGTGTGCAAACATATTCAGTATATATTTAGTATTAAGCACTGGCAAAATTCTATTTCTTTCCAAACTTTATCTCATGGAGTAAGTTATAGACAATATAGATTTCATTTTTTATATAATAATAGGTTGATGTTTGAGTCGTTTAATTTTATTGTTTGCGCAAGACATGGTGTTATATTATTTTTTCCAGTTTTCATTTTTCTTATGGCGCAGGACAAATAACAGCTCACAGTTTTCGTTTTTGTTTGACCAAAGAAATTTAACTCAGCAGTAATACACTTTTACGCTCTAATATATAACATCAGTAAGGAGCAAAGAAAAAAAGCTCATCTTTTGTCCTTGAAATACCGAGAAAAGATTAGGAAGAATCTTTAATTTGTCCTTGAAATTGAAAGGTTTCTGCTATGACAGAAAGGACAAAATAGGTCGCGCAATAAGTATTGGCCCTAAGAACCCGAATTGGAGGACCGAGAAAACGCGGACGAATAAGAAGGGTCCACGTGGCCTGGAAAATGTCAGACCAAGGACATCGAGCGGCTTTGCGTGCAAGGCAATGTCCTGTACGTTTTCCACTCTTGGCTGTTGTACTACTACTGCACTGCTGCTCCTGGCGCGCTCTCCTATACAGAGAACAAAACACCTCATTACTCCCCAGTTCTTCCCCCATTTCTCCCCACCCACTCCCTCTACTAGCTTCCAAAAAGTTGCTCTCAACACTCACCAGAGAAAACTTCTCTGCTACACCTTGATATTCTCTCTCTAAAATGGACATGAACTCTCGCTCTAGAATGGAAATGGAATTTCGCGCTATGAACCTCAACTTCCCTTCTTCAGGTCAAAATCCACTCTTTACTCGCCACTCTTTACCTGTCTTGTTTCCTGTTACTTTCTCTTTTGTGGTGTTTGATTTTCTTCTACCTTTTGTACTGAACATATTCAGTCTCCATTTTGTTCTATGATCCTTACATTTGTCTTTTCACGATGATTTTTACATATTTTTCTTATTCTTTACTGTTAGGGTTTAGTGACTAATTATTTCTTTTTCTTCTTTTGTGTTCAGTTAATAGTAAGGATAGCAATCGGTTCTTGACTCCGGCCTGGGAAGGCGATCTGAAGCTTCTTAAGAGTGAGAAACTTCCCCGTCTCTTTCTCTCGCTTCCTGCCTTTACCTTTTTTTCTCTCTTTTGCTGTTGAGAATTTTATCGTCTGTTGCTTTATGTTTGTCGCAGTTAATATATATGATGTTGTCCTTTTTTCCGAAATTGTGACATTGTGCTGATAATAAGCTGTAAGAAACTTACCAAGATATTTGGGGGACTGATTTCCGCTGTATATAGGGTATGTAAGTGAATATGACAAAGGAGATGGACCGGCGAAAACAGTGGAAGGCATTAGGGATCCGATGGGCCACTCAGCTTTTCATCTCGCGGCAGCTGCAGGGTCTCTAGATATGTGCAAGTATTTCGTCGAAGAGTTGAAGCTGGATATCAATCTCAAGGATGCTCTCGGTATAACATTCTTCTTTCTCGGCTTCTGTTTTTACTAGTAAACCTTTAACACTCATTGTCCGTGCCCGTTGATTATTAGTGAAGAGTTCTATATGGTTGACAAAGTTTACATGTGTGTGCACAGGATGAAGTACTTACATAAGAAACTAGTTTCTTTTTCGGTTAAATGCCTGTTCTCTTCTCGACCAACCAAAGGAAAATAATGGCTTTGTGCGAAATTAGCTTATGATTTTTGCCTGTGGAGGGTCTTGTGCTTCACTAAATCTCCAAATCCTTTCTGAAGTCGACACTTTGCTGTTAAAGGCTATATGATAATTGTTGTCCTACTCTTTATTTGTACAAGTTTGTCAGCTTGTCGTTTCTGGTTTGTTTCATTACTTGTAATTTTGATTCTCTGCTCCTTAGGTGAAGTTTATCTTGCTTGTGACCATTAAATTAATATTCTCTTGTTATTGCTACTATATGGTTTTAGCAGTTACAAGTTATCATATTGCCGATGTTCTCTTTGCAGACAAAACTCCTTTACATCATGCTATTGTGGGGAATCGCTCTCGCATTTCTATTTATCTTCTTGAGAATGGTGCAAATCCAAATGCACTTGCTGAGAAGCGATTAGCTCCATTACATTGTGTTGCGTTTAAAGGTCATTTCCATATGTCAAACTTCCTACTCTCAACTTTATTCTTTTCCGGCTTTCATTTTCTCGTACCGTAATGCTTTTTCTATGAGGCATTATGCTGACTGAAGATGTCTCATTTAATTTAAGTTTTCGAGAGTTAAGTTGCAGATTAGATATATACCCTGCAGTAATTTGATTATGCATTTCTTGAGTAACAACTAGCTTCCTTAGTATTGCATGCTGTGACTAAAGATTAATAGGAGCTAAATAACGATGACTCATGCTGCACCCAAGCAAATGCCAAAATATGCACGTAACATTTAGCATAAAAAGAAAACATATTACCGTTCAAAAAAAAAGAAAGAAAACATTTTGAGTAGACATAAATTCATCCAAGAACTTTTCTGTTTATGGCATGGTAGACCCTTTCTCTTGTGACTTTTTGTGTGTTATGGTTTTGCAGCTTTGAGTGATTTCTTGGCGTGCAGGCATTTTTTGGTTCTGTGCTTAATTTAATTTGATTCTTGCAGGGTGTACCAAAGTTTTAGAACTTCTAATTTCAAAAGGTGCTGAAGTTGATGCGCCGTCTGACTGTGGTACCCCCCTGCAAAGGGCTTCTGTTAATGGAAATAAAGAAGCAGTGAAAATCTTGTTGGCCAACAATGCTGATGTGAGCTCTGTTTAATCTTTGATCTTTTGTTGTGCGCCTAGCTAGCTACTTTTACTAGGTGGCTTTATTTGTCTGCTACTGTTTTTTGTTCTGCAGTGATGGATGCGAGCAAATTAAGTGCTTTTGCCTTAACCTGTATGACTGTATCTTGATCATTCTTTTGGCATTTATTTGCATTCTGTGCTTAGTTTTGAATTTTTACCTGTGAATACATATGACTGCGTTAACATTTAAGTTGTGTTGCGGCCTTGTATTTTCCATTCTGCTAGGTTCCCGGTTCTATGCCATTCTTGCTGAATTGTTCTATGCAGTATTGAGTTATTCTTTGGTTGATGTGATATTAGAGTTTCATTGCTCTTATTGCTGTTGAGCAGCCGAATGCGTCTCAAGATCATTTTTCTCCACTGATTGCTGCTATAAAAGCCGATTCATTTGAATCTGTGAAGCTACTGCTTGAGGTATGTAGTTTCTTGATTTTCTGTTGCTTTTTTCAAAGTTCATTCCATTGTGGTTGATAGTTTATTGAAGTTTTATTTGTCCCATGTAGAAATGACCGTGGCATGTGCTCTTCATGTTTTTGCACTTATCATAGGGTTTGAACATTACACAGGAGAGTCCCTACTGCTCCTGTTTTCCTGTTTTCCTGTTTTCCTGTTCTTCTTTCTTTATTTTTTCTAGAAGTGAATTTCTGGTTTGCCTCTATGAGAAACAAATAGCCTCAGTATTCTGGAGGCAAACAGTGGCAATGACTACCCGCATTCTTACCCCAATAGAGATTAAAGCTGCCTCTTTAAGGGATTAAGAAGCTTACAGAACCTTTATTTACCCAAAAGGCCACAGCATTTCAATTATTGATTTGGAATGTCGCCCTTCTATGCTATTGACAGTGCTGACATTTGTACCGTGCCATCTACAGGCTGGAGCTGATCCAAACAATGAGTCATATGGGGAAATACCTATTGAAGCGGCAACTTCTAATAGGGGGACTAAAATTATCAAATACTTGCTGAAAGCTGGAGCGAATCCGAATGTCACTACTGAGGTGTGTCTCCATTTTGCCTGTAGTTCAGATTTAATGCTTCATTCACTCAAAACGTAGGGCATGCACTTAATTTTATTTTTAATCACAGTGATACGTGCAAAGATTTACATTAAAGATATGTATATGCTTTAGTTGCTTAGTATTCTGAGCTCTATATTAATAGTATAGTGAAGAGATTGTTTTGGCTTTGAGCCTGTCTAACCTCTGCAAGCCATTTTTTTTTTTGGCTAAAAGAAAGGGGCATTCCGAGAGTCGAACTTGGGAGATCTGCAAACCGTATACTAGTTTGAATTTCTTGAAGGGGAGTCATTATTACTAGTGTCATCATTGCAGATCCAGAACCTCTGCTACTTAATTTAGTGCTCTATTGGACAGTTCAAATGCTGTTTTCTTTGTAGTTATGGTTAGGGATGACTACCTACGTCTTGTTTATCAAGACCATTGTATAGATACTAGAGAGATGTGCTTAGTAAAGCGAAGAAGGTGACCTGCTAGGATTGCATTTTGAAAGTGAAGGCCTTATGACATTTTTTCATTCTGTATCTGTTAGTTGAATGCCCTAGATCGTGTTTTCAGTTGGCTGTTTTTCTCCTTTTGTTTCCTTGATTTTGTCATTCTTTGTGTCAAACAGGGTATGACACCACTGGAAATTGCTGCACTTAAAGGTGATCAGGAGAAGGTAAAGATTCTTTTTCCAGTTACCTCTCCCATTCCCCATGTTACAAACTGGACATTGAAGGGACTGATGAAGTATATTTGCTCTGAAGAAGCTGCGAACCAGGTAGGGTTCTCCATTCTAGATCATGCTGTCCCCAATTGTATCCATTGTGTCTTTTTAATTTTTCTAATTCTATTTTTACAATCTTTGATGGTTTCGGTTGTCAAGTTATTTGATCTTTCATTTCTTAATTCAGCTAATTATACTGAAGTACTTAATATTTGTGACAGAGAAAGGAAAAAAAAAAGGAGCAATTTCTGTTGTTAAAATCAAAAGGAGAAGCTGCATTCAGGGCAAAGAAATACGCTGAGGCAATGTATTGGTATTCACGGGTAGTTATTCTCATGTCTATGCCCTGGACTTTTCTTTTTTTTAAGCTAGGTGCTTCTGAAATATTTGTTTTTGATGCAATTGTAGGCCAGCAACTTGAATCCATCAGATGCGGCTGTATTTTCCAATCGTAGCCTTTGTGCTGCTCGGATAAATGATGGAGTGTCTGCCTTAGAAGATGCTAAGCGCTGTATCTCGCTAAAGCCCGACTGGCCCAAGGCACACTACAGGGAAGGTGTAGCTTGGAAGTTACTCAAAGTATGTATTTCCTTACACACGTGAACAGTGTGGTGCTAATGTTAACAAAACTGATAAAATTGTGAACATATTATATCTATCTAATATCTTGTCGATGGAAAGGAAAAGAAAAGATATCCATAACCCATCTACTATTAATAGTCCCATGATATGGTATTACAGGATTTTGGGAAAGCAGCTGAGTCCTTCGATGCTGGTTTACAGTTGGATCCTGACAACAAGGAGCTTCTTCTTGCTTACAGGTAATGGTGGTGCGTTTTGCTACTTTTAAGTATTTGGTTCGTTGTTTATTTCATATATTTGCTTATTTGCTTTGTTGTAAGATGAGATAGGCATGGTGTCCTGCTATACTGAGATGCTATGTTTTGTATATATGGTTTTCTGAACAGAGAAGCCATGGAAGCTGTGATGGAACAAACTTGGAATGCGGGGATGTGAAATCCCCTGGTTATGTGTGACCTCAGACCATCTAATGCCGAGAATATGTTAATTTCATTTTGCTGCTGGCTCTCATCTTTACTTGGAAGTAGCCTGGTTTTTAGTCTGGTAATGAATGGATTCCTTGCTCGTAGAAACGTTACAGATTTCTATTCAGGATTGTATCTTTTTTGCTGCGTTGTTTGAGCGAAAGATGATATTTGCTCTGCGGAGTGCTTTGGTTTGTGGACTTTGGGTTGAAGGCTTATTGCTCTTGTTGCCGTTTCTCAGCGTCAAATGATTTTTGCATTTTCTTTGATATCGAGAGACGGGGTTTGTGTGGCCGTTTTTTTTTTTTTCTTTCTCATTTTATCATTAACGGAATGATCTGGATACAAATTACACTATAACTGTTTTCTCAAAAAAAGAATTACACTATAACTGAATAATAAAAATATATTTCCATCTGATTCTCAAACAACAAAGAAGTTGTATGTCAATTTTTTTTTTAGTGCGCACAGGTCGAGAGAATGATGGTTTTGCGTTATAAGACTAGAAAAATACGTTATATATGTTATAAAACACCTGTACACGTGTATGAATTATTGTACCTATCTTTGTGTATGCATCTTCGTCCTTCTCCCTCATTTTTTTTCTCCAAATCTTCCATTAAAACACTATATTTCTAACACGTTATCAGCACGAAGCCGCCTCTAGCCGAGCTTCGTTTTGTAGTGGAGAAAAGAAATGGAAAACGAAAAAAAAGGGAAGAAAACACTAAACCCGTCAACTTTCATCCACGGTTATTGTTCACCATCAACCGTTCCGCGCCGCCGTGCGTCTCACCGCCGTCACCATCACGCTCCCCATACCGTGGCCGACCGAATGGAGGCTCCTCCACCCATTTTTGCCGCCTGACGTGCCACCAGAGGCCGACGGCGCGCCCGGCAACCCGTGAGACCCGACCGGGTCTGCCTCCTCTTTGCACGCGATGGCTCAGCCTCTCCCAGCCTCCAGCGACGGCGCAACCGCCTCACACTCGTCCCGCGCAGCCCGTCTCAGCCTTCATTGCTTGCCACCACCCGCGACCAGCCTCCTCCCTCTCCTCCCCTCTTCCTTTCTTTTTCTCCCCGGCCGCCGAGAACCTCCCCTGCTGTCTCCCTTTTCGTGCGCGACGACCGGGACCAACCGGGTCGAAGCGCCTGCGACCCGTTGCCGTCCTCCTCCTCTGCTCGCCTGCTGCAGCCGCCACCATCCCGCCGCCTTGCCACCTGCAGCTCATGAAGAAGATGACCAGGTTTACACTTTAGTCCTTGGAGTTCTGTTTTATGCAGATAAGTCCTTACTTTTTAGTCCTTAAGTTATTTATATTTTCTATTTGGTCCAAGACGAAAGGATTATTGTTTAATTAATGTTGTTTTTTGGGTGTTGAATGAATGGTGAGCTCACAGTGAGTCTCGGGAAAATTTTCCTGCACTGTGAACAGTGTTTTTGACCGGAATCCGACGATTGTGAACAGTGTTTGGCCGGAATCCGACGAACCCAGAAGTGTTTGACCGGAATCCGACGTCGCGAGTCTTTCCCGACAATCCCAGAAGTGTTTGGCCAGAATTCGATACCTTGGGTTTTCCCCGGCAAGCCCGGAAGGCTATTCTATTTATTTTATTGTTTTTTTTATTTATATTAAGCTTGGGCTCACATTAGGCCCATTATATTTTAATATTCTGTTCTTTACATTTCACTTGGGCTTATATAAGGCCCATTGTATTTAATTTCTCGTTTTAATTTCTTTACGATTTTATTGGGCTCGTATAAGGCCCATCACATTTACTTTGCGATAATTTAATTTTTATTGGGCTAATTTATAAAAGGCCCATTATATTTAATTTTTCGTCATTTATTTTAATTGGGCTAATTTATGTAAGGCCCATTGCTTTTAATTTTTCGGTTATTTAATTCTTCATTGGGCTAATTAACGAAAGGCCCACGTTTATTTCTTTCATTTCAGTCTTTAATTTTATTTAAACTATGTTATTCAAGACCCTTATAATTTCCAGAAGAAATTTATTATGGGTATCAAATGCGGACAGGAATTTACATGATAATAGTCTGGAAGACTAAATATAAGAGTCCAGAAGACTCAATAAAAGAAAATACAACGAAGACTGGCAGTCTTACCGTTCAAAAGATCCTGAAGATCCTTCAAAGGAAAATCGAAAATAAAAACTATTACCACCAGAAGATGGAAATTATATGACCACCAGAAGGTGGATATTATACTTGCTTTCCCTGAAGGAGCAATTCATTTTATATTCAATTTATTTTATGTTCAGTTTAAATTATTACGCATTGCAATTTATTTACTTTTCGGTACTTTATAATTGTTTCTAGAATAATGCCTCAAGCATTAGTCTCGAAGACAATGCAAAATTGACACCCACAGGAGGAGAATTATATGTGTGGATGTCAATATAACATATTATGACATCTCGAAATGAGAAAAAGATTAACACACTCCAGAAGAGTATAAATCCGAATATGTTCCTGAAGAACGCATGTTTTAATATGATCTAGAAGATCGTATATTTACGATCTGGAAGAGCATATATTCTTGAAGAGTACAGACACCCCCAGTAATAAAATGAATTATTATGGATCCCAATGAATTGACTCTGATCTATTCCCTGAAGCGAATAAGACAGTATAATTATTTGTGCCTGTGGGCGTAAATGAGATAATAAATGGAAAAGGCTCAAAGCAAACATGCATATTATTATTGCATAAACGGATCCATAACTGGAGAACATTCAAAGAAGAATGGTTCTCATACATATGTTTAAAAAGTAATCTATCTGTTGGGTACAAAATTGGCCCTAAAACTCTGGGCCTCGTTATTGATGTTGACCCTAACACTGTCGTTCCAGGAGAACCACATACCACCCATGTTGTTTTCTCCAGGTGGCTCAAACCGATTTACTGGAGGAAAACGGAGTGGTATTACTCCATGATTCTCTGCAGGTTGCCATAGGGTTTCAGTAATCAGTACCATGTTGGGCTTGTACTGATTCTTCAGATCCATCAATCTCAGCATGAAGCCGTCTGCAAACATCCATTTGGCCAATTTTGTTCCATTTTCACTGCGTGTAGTAGGACCTTATCTATGGCCCTTTTTTTTTATTGTTGGTTATGGTTCTTCTTAATTATACCTAATTAAAGTGCACTCCCTGATAGTTATATATTGAACACATTGATATTAATGGCTATATATTATGGTGGGATGAGGTACTTAATTTTTGCAGGTTCGTTGTTGATGAGCTTACTGCCCTAATTTTATCAGTACCGGATCTTGCTAGCCACTGGTGTTTGTTGTGGATGCTACTTCCGAAAGCTGTCAATGTTTCTCCATATTAGAATAAAAAAAGGGATATTTCATGTCAAGGCACTATGCATATATACGAAAAGGAATAAATATATGATTTAAATGCTTGGCATTTAAGTTGATGATATATTATAATGCAGATCCTCAATTTGGTACACCGTTGCTAAAGGCCACGATCGCGATGCATGGCAATACTGAAGCAGTTTAGAATCTTGTTGGCTAACCATGGTGATGTAAGATGGGATTGTGTCTCCATTCTCAAAAAAACAGGAAGAAGATGGGATTGTGTCTACTTTCGTATTCGTAATGCTTGATCAGTGCATGATACCTGGGTTTTGCATTTCTGCCTTTGGGCTGTAGATCCAAGTAACGTCAGTATAGGAGATGCACCGTTGCTATACATAGTCCAATATTGTTTGAGGATATATGCAATTAATTTAGATTTTCTTAACTGCCTTGTACTGTCCCTTCTTCTGGGTTTACAGCCTCTGCTTCGTGGTGCTGAAAGTTGTGCTTTTGTTGATAATATTTGACCATTAATTCTTTGTATCGCTCTATAATCAACCAAATATGATTCCACATCTCCCCTATTCTCCGCTCCGGTTTTTGGTAACTGCTATTCTAGCCCAGTCTTTTAAATTTCTCAAGCTGTGGAATAAGTTTTGATCTGTTGATATTCCAATCCTCTCTTGTTTTATATATTATAGATTACGGAAGGATAGTTAATTTATCACCAGTATATATATATATAATATTAATCTATCAATGGCTTGAAGCTTATGTTTACCACCAGAAACGAGGAACCGGGATCGAGGAGAAACGGATAAAGATCACTAATGTAAAATATTGGATGTGTTCTGTTATCTATATACCAATAATTATCTGTTATTTTGTCGGCATAAGTTGCTTTGGTGTAAGACGTTCAAAAAAAAAGTTGCTTTTTGTGTGTACTTTTTTTTCTATCTAAAATATCCTTCAAATTTTGACAATTTATGGATAAGTGTATGTTGGACAAACATTAACAACACCGACAGATCAAAATTAATGAACGAGCTAAAATACAGTGGTAAATCACGAATTCCAAGTAAAATAGATATGGAAAATAACTAGAGGATCACGGACACGATCATAAAAGAAAAAATCCCAAACCAAACAAAGTCTTAAAAGGTTTCCATTTCAAGACATTTATAGGTGACAAGTAACTAGTTCCTAGAGGGAGAGTACCCCTTTGTCTCATTGTTAGCCAAATCCATAATGTCAAATGGTAGTACAATACAACGATCCTCTTCACAGTTGGGCCCACAATTGATTTCACCATTAGGCCCATCCCCAAAATGTGAAAACCCACTAAATACGCCGTCGTCCCACTTCCTTCTCCCGCTAGTCTACAAATATCTATTTCCAAAAACAAAGAACAAGAGCCGAAAAAATAAAAACTACTACCAGGGGAGAGATTCGAGTCTTTTTGAGATCCGAAACAAACTCCGTCTCTCACAAAAAGAAAAGACTCCTCCTGATCAAACACTTAGTCCACTTCAGTCCACCACAATGTCTTCTCCCCAAACCCCGCCGCCGTACACTCCCCTCCCCTCCGCCTCCCTCCCTCCCTCCTTCCTCAGACGCGCCGCCTCCACAACCACCACTCTCTACGCCACGCGCCGCCCATGGCGCACGCTCCTCGACCCCGGCTCCCTCTCCATCCCCTACACCTTCGGCGAGGCCACCGCCCGCGTGAAGCGCAACCTCTCCTACTTCCGCGTCAACTACGCCATGGTCGCCCTCTTCATCCTCTTCGCCTCCCTCCTCTGGCACCCGCTCTCCATGATCGTCTTCCTCGTCGTCTTCGTCGCCTGGATATTCCTCTACTTCTCCCGCGACGAGCCCCTCGTCGTCCTCCGCCGCCCGATCGACGACCGCGCCGTGCTCGCCCTGCTCGCGGTGGTCACGATCGTGGCGCTCGTTCTGACGCACGTGTGGCTCAACGTCCTGGTCTCGGTTCTGGTCGGCGTCTTCGTGGTTGTGTTGCACGCTGCGTTTAGGGGAACGGACGATTTATATTTGGACGAGTTTCAGGATTCAGGGGAGGGAGGGCTGTTCTCTGTTGTGGGGAGTCCTACGAGAGGAGGCTACACTCGCGTGTAAGCTTAATTTTATTTTATTTTTTTCCACTCTCCTTTGGGATTTCAATTGGAAGGCGATTTTCTCTAGTTAGATAAGCAAATCCCTGATTTGAATTTTTATTAACAGTATTTTGTTTGTTAATTATTTTTCTTTTCTTATTTTGCAAATATGTTGTAAATGGTGTAGTGTGAGAGCATTTGATTTGACTACATGTAGGTTTTTTATTCCAGAGTTTTTAGACAAAAGAAGAAAGAAAAGGATGAAGTTATATGATTATGTCTTTATTAGTTGCCGTAATGATGATTATTGGTCAAATTTCCCTCTACCTTTCAGATAAAGTGACCTCTTGTAATCTTCATGTGTTGTGTTTGATCATTTTGTGCTTCCAAAATATTGCGTGTGCATAAGCTAGGCTTTGAACTCAACTGCTAACTCCTCTGGGCTACCGGGTTGTCTGCTACACCTGATTCATTGATCTACGAAATTGTTGAAAGGTGTAGGGTTTTACTGCTACTTGTTTGTAGTATTATCGGGGGTTAGTTAAGTTGTTACATTTGTGTTTTCTTTCCTATGGAAAAAAAAAAAAATTGATGGACCAGATGGTCACCCGCCAGTTGTTCCATATGGTAGTGTCCTTACTTTTTAGGAACATGAATTGAGATCTATCAGTGGGCGATGGGAGGACTTTATATTTATACAGGGTGTGGGATATGTTATTATATGCTTTTGCCTCATGCGAGGAAAAGGCCTTTTGTGCGAGAACATTATTGAAAAGGAAGTGTGGGAGAGATCCTAATTACTCATTATTCCAGTGGCTATGTATTGTTTTTTTTTTTTTGAACAGAGTGGCTATGAATTGTTGGTGTCTAGTTTTTTTTTTATTGATCTCTCTTATTTGATTTAATGATCTTAATAGTTGGTTTCCACATGATCGATAGGGCCTCCATCTTCTGATATTTTGCTCGTAGAGTTGCTTTTCGCTGTTTTCATAGTTCTTGCATATGTGTGGTCTGGGACCACTATTTTCAGAATTTATGTTGGATGAACAATGTGGTCTATTTCTGGCTCTGTATATTATAAGCGGCTTCTGCGGTTTGTTTATTTAACCAATGCTTTCTTCTGTCTTCCATTTGCCGCCTGCAAGCGATGTTATTTAAGCCTGGCGTTGTATATGGCCAAGGCTTTGTATGACTGGTCAGTATAAGTGAAGCTGTATAGGTCCGCTACTTGCCAAATGTAATGTGTTTGTCACCGTGAAGTTGCGATCCTCTTTATTATTGAATTCGACCACTTCCCAGTATTGATAAGTAAAACAGGTAATGTTCAAGAGGTAAAACAGGTAAGGCAAAATCGATGCTCTAATTCAAGTAAAGTTTATACAAGCGTCGGAGAGCAAAATTCATGTTCTTTGTCACTGATTATCGGCATTGTGGCATGTCATCGTACATACTGTGTACCACTTTTGATTTCGTTTGGGGAGAAAAGGGGGAAACCTGTGGCTTTTGTGCCTATCGGAATAGTGCATTGGCATTTGAGTGACCAGCTCTGCAGAAACTTTGACATTCAGCTTGTTGGGGCTTAATTTGAGATATAAAGCAGCAGATGCACCACTGTGCAAATCATTCTTTTGCTTTTTAAATAACGACCAAGGTGCTAATCTTATTTTAATGAGAACTGTTCAATTTGTGACGATATAAAGCAGATAGTGGCATTATTTAGCTATATTCACTTGCCTGATGCACATTGGGCGTGAAAGAAGCAAACACCATTCGGGGCAAAGTCAAACATTCAGAAAAAGGAGGGAATAGTTCCCATGGCAGTCTTCCACAGTTCCACATGGTATAGAAAAGGAATGGCTAGAATTTGATCATAGTAAAAATAGTAAGTACACCTTTCCTTGCGTCTAAACCGACAGCAAATGATACTTAAAAAGAATTTCTGTCTACTGAGAAGAAAAAAAAATGTAGCCGAGATACCTGTATCGGCCAAGATATACCTGAGATTAGTGCGCAATTGCACCTCTGTAATGATCATGATAACCCAACACCATCATCAGCCGCACCATGGGCCACACTATTACACGAAATTACAACAATAGTACATCTTTGCTCCCAGGCCCCCCGGTAAAGTAGTGGCATGGCAAGCAATGTGTTTTACTTGAGATACTGTATAGGAACCGAGCATGAAACAGGCTCATTACATAATATACACATGTCCGTAGGAGAATCCCACTGTGTCGCCAATTGACTCTGGAAGGAGGATCTCCATTATTGAAACACAGGGGAGAGTAGTACAAACATGGAGGCAGGTGTTATTCAGGATACAACATTTTACGAGCATAGGCCAGCACCATCACATAATCCTTGGCCGAGGAACCAACTGATGTTAGTACTCGTCCGGACTTGGATGATGTCTGCAGCCATTGGTTAACTACAGTACACAACTTCGACGTGGGGACAACTGGTTGTCCCATGCATTTGATCTCAACCTGCAACAACAGTAGTCAACGCCCATAAAAGTAAGAAGCTAAAAACACTTGCTTTTACGCAATGTTCATCAACAAGGGCCACCTAGATTAACAAATAAATCGATGTCTAAAACAGTGCATCCATGGTTCAATACCTCATAGGTTCAATACCTCATAGGTTCAATACCTCATAGTATAAATACTTATTGGCTTCATCGTTTAGTAACACCATAAAATGTGTGACAATATGGTTTTACTAAGCTTATGTAGAAACAAAATTGTCACATCAGTCAAGGATTATTGACGTATGACCATTAAGAGAGACATCAAAGTGAATTTGTAATCCAATGGGTGGCAATCCACAAAGAAACGGTTTTTGCATATAAATAGGCACAAACCGAAAAGAAAAATTTCATCTGAAGAAGCAAAATGGAATCCTGATGACGACTGGTTTCCGTGCACTAAAAAAGTGAAACAGAACCCCGCATAGGCTATCCTTCGAAGCTATATGTAATTCATATATGTATGTATGTTTGAGTAGAAAGATTCATGGCTTCCCTTACCTCCGATTCACTGCTGAGATTTAGTTTCTTCATCAGGTACTTTTGGATATAAGAAACGGGTACATTTCCATCCCTGCCACAAAAATGAAATAATTAAGATGAAACATTTACTTAAAACACTAGAATGCGATCTTAACCATTAAAAGATATGTTATGCTCCTCATGTTCTGTGATAGCCTGAGCATCTTCCTTATCCTTTCAGGCCAGAGGAGGGTCATGGTACCTTCTGCCATTGTCCTCCCCAACCCCAGTGATGTACTACTGGTGCTTAAACCTCTAACTAAAATCAGGTCAATCTCATTTCTCACATGATCTTAATTGCAGGCCTCAATTAAGTAATCTGCTTTTAAACAAGCAAAATAATGAGTCACTTTGGAGATGCTTTAAAAAGTGGCCCAATTCTAAGCCTTGTTACGAGGTATCAATTCCATGGAATCACATGATATGAAATATTCAAATGTGCTTTATACTTGAAAGTTAGCAAAACCAATAAAACTGCAAAATTTGACTCATTAGGTAGTGCCTAAAAGTGAAGCCAATAGGAACTCACTTTAATCGCAAGTAACTTGCAGGAATTTGTGGCAATGGTACATCTCCTTCCCTGGAACAAATGATAGTGGACAAGTCGTAGACATGGTTATTGAGAATGAAAGAAGAAACAAAGAAGCAGATACATTTTAATTTCCAAGGAATTTCAGTTCTTTCAAATTAGAAGGCAAAGGTCTACTCACTGGTCATTGGAAGCTACGAGTGAAAACCAAACTGGACCCATTCCTTTTTCTTGCTTTGAGCCGGCAGCATCAAGCACAGCTTGGGATGAGAAACCTGGATCAACATGAGAAGTTGCTTTTTTACGGCGAATCCTGTGCAGCTTCTTGGATTCTATTGGACTGGAAGCGACAGTATCTGAGGCATTTTTTGTATCCTCTGCTTTTGGTTTGTCTTTGTTTTCCTTGTATTTGCTTTTAAGTGCTTGAGGTTCATTGGGAACGATCTGAGATTCTAACTTAGCATCAGAGACTTGAGAACTAGACTTGAAAGACTTGCTCCTATTTGCAACTTCAACCAAACAATTTAAAGGTTGCCAGAGATCTGATTTCCCATCCCATGATTCAGCACCATTCCCCACTTCATTATCAGGGGCAGGTTGGCCAGGTTCAGCAGAGGAAGAATTCTGCCCGAGTTAAACAGGCAATAGCAATAACATGAAGTCATTTCTTGAGCCACCACAAAACTGAAAGCACAAGATTGTAAGACATTTCTACTACCTGTCTCGTATTATATTTGGACTTTTTGTGAGTTTCAAGTGAACTTGAGCTCTCAGGACAGTCATCTGAATGATCTTCCTCCTTTTTTCCAAGTTTCTCAATGGAAAAGCTGGAACTTCGTAAGGCACTAGCCTTTCTGGCAAAAGGTTTTGTTCGCCTTCCTGTTGTACTTTGTGTTGATACTTTGGGCGTGCTGACTACCAATGAGGAGAGGGATCTTTCCTTCCGTCTAGCTGGTATAGTAACTGATGGTGCAACTTCAGGAGCTTCTACCTTTCTTCTTTTGAATGGAAAAATCTTTGCCCTGACATCTTGCAGATTGTGGTCTGGCCTGATCATATCAATAACAATGACCCAACGATCAGAGTTAAAAGAAAGCTTAAATTGTGCTAAAATGGTTAGATGATTGTTCAATCTACAACCTGCAATGCTTAATTTCAATGAAACGAAATCTGCAGCCAAAAAGCTGTATATTCATACATGGCTAATAACCAGAACCATAGTTCCTCAATTTGGTGATGCAGAACCAACGCCTAAACTTTTTTCTAAAGACACCATAAATAAGTGATGCTCCTCACAATCATCAAGACATTTGAGCAGGTGGAAGACATATAAATGTCAACTAAATGAATTGATGGACAAAGTATAAGGAGAACATCCTGGGATGCAGAAGGTGGCTAGTTCTTTTCCACAGTCACTTCGTCTTCAAGAATGCAGCTTTTCTTTCGGTAAGGCAAGAAACTAGACTTTCGAACACGAGCTTGGCAGCTTGACATTGCTTGAGGAAATGGAGACAAAGACCAAAGTCTAAATCTTCAGTAATGACTTGCAAGCAATAATGATCTTTCTACACATAGATGTATGGTCATTTCAATATAACGGTATCCAACAGTCACCATATTTGTCTAAACTTCAATTGAACCACTGCATACTACTTCTCTTCATTGTTTTATTTTGCTTTTACAGTAGCCCATTGCTAGTTTTCCAGCAACACCATTTTGCTGCTAAATTTTAACAACAGCACATGTTTGACAGAGTCTTAAATCAGAAGTTTAGTGACACAAAAAAGGCCAAAAGGATTTCATATTCAAATCTCAATCTCCTCCTTAATACATCTTTCTGTAAACAGTGACATAGTTTTGCATCTAAGTAAATCAATGTAGAGATCCATATATCATCAGTTTCATAAGAGCATTTCAACATCCCCTTGTGCAATGCAAGCGGCATTCTAAATTCATAATAGTGGTCACTGTCAATGCCTTCCTACAAGCTGCTCCTATCTGTGGGAACTGGAACCAATGTTGAGGGGAGGGAAAGAATAAATCATGATCGCCTAGCTGGAGAAAAGAGTATTGAAGAGCAGATATCAAAAGCGAGCGAAAATGTTCTACTGAATTACTAGAAAGTACAGACATTGGATATGTGAAGAAGTTCATCCTCAATAACCACTGTAGTCTCAACTTTGAAGTATGCTGATTATAATCACAACTCTGGGTTTGCAGATACTCCTTCATCTCCGCTCTCCCAACCCACACTGCCCATTTGGATACTACAACTTCCATATCTACCCAAACTCACAGATTGTGCATCATAATTGTGACAGATGGTAGTTTAAATAACACATAGATGGAAATGAAAGATACTGGCAATATTCATGTGGTGGACCTAAATTGTCCTTCGAAGATAGAGATTTAATGGAAAAACCAACCAAAACTATCCCTTCTAATTCTCGATAGCTTGCAGCACAGAAAGTCACGAGTGCTCAACTAAACAAGAAGAAAATGGATATGTTACTAGTGATGAGGCAGCTGGTTGCCGCTTCAACGTTGAAATTGATGAGAAAGAATAAATGCTTTGCACCTTAATTTCTAAAATGACGAAATGATTCTCACCTTAATTTCTCCAGGGGAACACAACCCAGGTGAATGCTGCATATTGGACAGCAATCTTCTCCCTCGTCTGATATCTTCTTATATATACACTTTCTGCAAACTGGATAAAGTTTAAATTCATCCAAGGGGAAAATGGTTAGAGAGTTTCACATAACTAGCCCAACAAACCTTCAACTTTACTGCTCACCGCAATTAACTTGCAATTACACACGAGAAAAGTTCACACATTGGAATCAACCCGAATTCTTCATAGTTTAAGCAGTACAGTGCGCGGCCTACCGGCTTCAATTAAGAAACTTGTAAGCATTAACTCGACTTAAACAACTAACAGCAGCTAGCTGGTTAATTACAAATCTCAAGAATACACTAACAGAGTGAACCCATCAACTACTGGGCCGTCCTTTGACTTTCACTTTCAGAGGACAAAACACGAAGAAGTAACGTTGAAGTTCAATTGGGATATAGACCAAGCAAATCATGAAACCGATAAATAGATTTTGAGACAGAAAGGAGCGAGGATTCCAATACGTAGGCAGTCTAAGTATGCCTGTACTGTTCTTATCGTACAATCCCATCGTAAATGACCAAGTCAAAATCATACAAGAATGCAAATATAGAGAAGCAACAAAAAAGAAAAAAAAAATCAATCAAAGGCGAAACTAGGTAGAGATAATTAAATAGTGGGGAATGGATTGGAAAAGGTCGTGCATACATGTATGGAGGCATTCAGATATGGTGGTGGCATCTCGAAGTAGCTTATCGCAGAGGGGACAAGTCATGCATGCCGCTATTGTCTCCCTCCTAACTTTCACCACCTGATTTGCCGCCATTCACTAAAAATTTCCACCCAGGAGCTGCAGGACCAGGTGCGCCTTCTCTTAGTCACCCACGTACAATTAATATCCACAAACTCGGCCACACACGATCGACACACCACAACTCCACCACTGCATGTCACCGCCAATACACACACAAAACAAGATTCACGTCCCTATATATCTCCCTACGTATTACTCCCCTGCATTTATAAGCAACGGAAGCAAAGAAGAGGAAGGAGAAGAAGAAAATGGTGCACGGTAAGATTAATAATAATAAATACATGTGTGCGGATGTGGTCAAGTTATGTGTGTGTATATATATATATATACGTAGGAAGAGAGAGTTTACCTGTGGAAGTAGTAGTAGTAGTATTGATCTATGGAGGGAGATACGACTAGCAAGAGACTTGTGGAAGTGGGTTCTATTCCTTCATGTGGGTGTTAGGACTTTGGCGAGAGATGAAGATTTGTGGAGAAAACTGACGTGGGTTTCGGTTCGATTTGGACACCCCAAAGGGAGTTTTATGGTATTGACGATTATAATCCAAATCTTGAAAGAAAGAAAGAAAGAAAGAAAGAAAGAAAGAAAGAGTGAGAGAGAGAGAGGGTAAGAGAGAGGGAGGCTCGTGGCGTGAAACAAGCGTTTTTCTCTTGGGTTTAATTTTATTGTATGTTATATGTTGTGTTAGTCTAATCTTGTTTGTTAGTGATGGGTTTAATTACTAATTAGCCCCATCCCATACATTTCCTGTTACAGATCTCCTGAACCAAAATTATTTATTGGTTAATTTATTAGTCACCTGATTTTTAAAAAATTCCTTTTTTTGAGTGTATAAAAAACAGCGCCGGATTAACCCAAAAAGAAATTTCAAATAAAAAAGAGGAAAATAATATTGATGTGGGGACAGCCAGGCAAGGCAAGTTCAGCGCAAGGTAAGCTTCAGTTGGGGATCGGGGATAAAGTGCACGAGGGGTGCGCAGGGTAAGAAGATGTGAACTGGTAGGTTTCGTGTAAGCGACGGCGAGATTTGCGAGGGTTTGTGTCACTACAACAAATTCAATTATAGGAGACATCTTTTGTGATGACATTCTGGAATTCGTCTCCTAAAATGGTTTTCTGGTGACGAAAAAAGGATAATATGTCACCGATGTAAAACGTTTTGATGACAAGGACAATTCATCGCAAGTAATTGACTTTCCGTCCCCAAAAATATTATTTGGTGACAAGAATCAAATCGTCACCCTATTTCGTCACTAATAAATTGGAGCCAAATTTTATGGCGTCAAGACATGGAGAGAAAATTTTTAGTGACGAATAAAATTACTTAATCTACGAATTATAACATGTCACCAATAATTGGATTATAGATGACGCAATTTTTGCATCATTATACAATAACAACCATGACTGTTAAAATATTTTCGTCAATCNTGTCGGAGATGAAGAACATCACGGAATTCGCCGATCCGTAGTAGGATGTCCTCAGCGTGCCGCGATCCTCCAGGTAGATCACCTCTTCCATTGGGGTGACAAAGAATCGCGAGGAGTATAGCTCGTCGACGAAGACCAGCCGGGGCATCCTGCCGAGCTCGTTCGGTAGTTCTTCGGCACGTTCATTGACCATACTGTAAGCCAGTCGGTTTCTTCTGCCAAGATTGGCACCTTCGACAAAGAACACTGAAGATGGAGCAGGCATCTTGTTTTTTTGGACGTGTGGGGTTTTGATTGAACGTTGTGGATTTGTTTTCTGAGAGTTTGTTTGCTTTTGATGCTTTTGGTGATTTACACCTCACCGCTCCTTCTTTTATACACTTTTGGGGAGCGTGATTACCGTTTTTGATTTTCAAGATCTTGCCTTTTGAATTTTACCGTTGCTTGCATTTATTGCTTTACGCGTTTTTCGGACCCATGCCAGAGATTTTCAGCCTGTTTTCAACACATGATTTTACTTCGCTCTGGCTACCTTGTCTTTTCTTCTTATGGTCTTATTACCTTTTCTTGCATCTTTTGTCACTTGCATCCGTGACCGTTGGGGCCAGATGGATGGGACCACACCTCGAGTAGAACGCATGTGCGACAAGTTTACAGCTGTTCGGACATCGTGGAGAGATACGAGACGAGACAGACGTCTTTGGCTCATGCGAAATTTTTGAACAAGTGGGTAACGTGTCTTTTGAGGGACACAGGACGTGCTCGTGATCATCGCCTTCCAAGTTAACGGGTACCTTCTTCACGAGGATAACCGACGTCACCGTTAGCCGTGTACGTTACGCTTCGTGGTTCGAGGATGTTCACGTTCGATACGAGCACCGTTCATGAAAACATGTTTTAGTTTTGATTTCTTTTTGTTTTGATTTTGTTTTACTTTTAATTTCTTTTTGTTTGATTTTATTTTAAACGAGTTTTGTTTTTAGTTTCTTTATTCTTAATTTTATATTCTTATTATTGATTTTTATTTCACTTTGAGATGCTTTATTTTCCGCTTAACTTAAGATTTTATAACAAGAGACTTTAATTTTTTTTAAAAAGAAAATTTATTTATTAATTTCATAATAAGGTTTTACAACAGGAGAAGAAGTACTCTCTATGGAGTTACTTGCTTCTCTAGGTCTTTTACAATCTTTTTGGCATTTTCCATGTGAGGGAAGAGCTCCATGCACGCCAGTTCGATTTGCGCCACCGCCGAGCTGATCTTCTTCAGGGAGAAGTTCAGTTGCGTCATCTTTTGCTGCGGTGTGCTGCTCTCAGCGACCGCCTTGCCTTTCCGATCTTTAGATTTCTTGGGGACACGTTTCTTCCGTCGTTTTGGGGAAACGACCATGTGCTCTTGCAGACCGATGATGTTGGTCTTGAAGCGTTTCTTCGGAGGTTCGTCATCGGAGCTTGTTGGGAAAGCTCTGCCGCCGATGTAGCTGTCGTTCTCAGAGTCAGAAGTTGTCCTTGATCTCAGTGGAGAATCCATGACTGTGTGTGAGTATGCAGGTCATGAGGGATTGGTATTTATAGGCGGATGAGATGACGCTTAAGGGTATAAGCGGAATCTCATGTTGAGGTTGGATACCTGGCAGAGTGTGCCAGAAGGTTATCGTGGTAGGACCCACGGATAAGACGGAATTTCGGGGACGAAATTCTTTTTAAGGTGGGTAGTCTGTAACAGCCCGGGTAAAAATTTTGGATTTTTACCGGACTGTAAAAGTCTATTTACCGTGATTTACTGTTGAATTAATCTTGGGTAATTAATTCAAGGTAAATCGGGAGTTATTTTTCGAAACCGAGAGTTTTCCCGCGCTCGTGATTTTTCCGCGGATTTTTCGAACCTAAGTTGGTATTTTTCGG